>NDFZ01005233.1:363694-395854 GCA_002192655.3 Mamestra configurata | reverse complement strand
AAAAAAAAAAAAAAAAAAAAAAAGCATGAACTATGGATAATATCTATAGGGTCAAAAGAGGTTTTCGCCCTTTGGCAGTACTGTTAATACCTACTTTAATTAAGTAAGTAAAAAAAGCCATTGACCATGAATCAAAGGTCAAGAGTATGTCGACCATTGAACTTAACTTTTTGTAACATTGAGTTAATAAATTGAGACCCTTAAGTCAATGTTTACCATATCAAAATAAATGGTCAGTTAAGGTTGACTACCTGTGTGTACAATATGTCTGATATATATTGTGTCGAATTTCCAGTATTATACTCATGTCCCTGCAATGTTAATTTATCAGTCAGAATAATTATTTCAATCAGTGCTTTGTGCGAACCGATATGATTGTCACCGCTTTTCATTTGCATAAAACAAAAACATTAGTTTATGGTCAGATGATCATCGTTTCATAAAAGAATTACATTTAAACAATATGTGTGATAAAACATATTGGAAGCAGACCTAACATTTGTAATAAAATCCTGACCCCTATTTAAGGTCAATTTAGACTTATTAACAGTACCCAGTGAATCATGATTTCATTAATGATATTCAAAACCTATGAATGAATGTTACTCACTACTGATAAAATTATTAACTAATGCCTGGTTTCTGAGGTTTATATGGGTTGTTTTTCGTTTTCAAATATAAGTTTTACAATATATTGTATACATAGGTACATTGATCAATTGATTATATTATGTGAGCACAATGCATCCAACATTACACTAATATACAGCACACACTTATATACTAATAGGTACAACAAAGCAATACCAGCAGAGATAAAATTAAGTTTACTAGTAAGGGACATGGTACTCACATATTTAGAATATAATTAAAAACAATGGATCAGTGTGTGAGTTAAATTACAAATTAAAAACCTGAAACTACCACCCTCGATTGTCCTATGGAGCAGGACCAGCATGTTTCCAAGCATTCTTATCTTTAATATAATCATCTAGTTTGTAATATGCTTGTTTACAAAGTGTGGTTTTAATGTAAGTTTTAAATTTTCTTTCATTTAGTTCTAATATGTCACAAGGTATTTTGTTGTAACATTTAACACAGTACCCCATGAAAGATGTTCGTACTTTGGCTAATCTATAAAATGTTTGATCTAAATTATTTTTATTTCTAGTATTAAAATGATGTATATCACTCATTTTGTTAAAGAGATGTCGATTTTTTCTTACATACATAATATTCTCATAAATGAATTGACAAGGTACTGTCATAATATTAATCTTTTTAAAAATTTCCCTAAGAGAATCGCGGCGACGAAGATTATAAATGGCTCTAACAGCACGCTTTTGCAAAATAAATACAGATTCAATGTCAGCAGCACGACCCCACAGCAAAATACCGTACGACATAATGCTGTGAAAGTAACTAAAATAGACCAAGCGCGTGGTTTCTACATCTGTTAACTGTCTTATCTTTCTAACAGCATAAGCGGCTGAGCATAGCCGCCCCGCAAGAGATGTTATGTGAGGTCCCCATTGCAATTTCTCGTCTAAAGTGATTCCCAGGAAAACCGTCTGATCAATAAATTCCAGTTTTTGTCCATTCAATACGATGTCACATTCGTTGCTTCTAACATTTGGTAAAGTAAATTTAATACATTTGGTCTTTTTTTCATTTCATACTAAGTTGTTTGCCGTAAACCAAAGTTGGACCTGATGAATAGAGTTATTGACATCATCAAGACTTTGTGACCGTCGGTCTATCCTAAATATCAATGATGTGTCATCAGCAAATAACACCATCTTTGGTTGATTTTGAAGCCATTCGGGCAAATCGTTTATATATACTAAAAAGAGGAATGGACCCAATATTGAACCTTGCGGAACGCTCATTGTCGTTTCAGACCCTAGTGAGTTTACACCACACCAATAAAGTACCTCAGAAACCGGGCATTAGATGCTTGCGAAAACACTTACCAATAAAATTATACATGCTTTAATCTTATTAATTGCCTCATGCTTAACATGGCTTGTAGTCATCATCATTTTAACTTCTTCTTGTTATAATGACGGTTTATCCAAAAACATGGCATCCTGCAGTGATAGGAGGCCATGTTTATAGCTTTTATGGAACCATTGTTTATGAGTAAGTCATCTTGGGTTCATTTCGGACACTCCAGCAAACGGGACATAGTCTGAACTGCACCGAACTTGGTCCCGGTGTTTGATGAATAAATAATCACCTAATTCACTATATTCGTGATATTCGTGACAATCTAAGAAGTCGGATTTGAC
This sequence comes from Mamestra configurata, assembly GCA_002192655.3. Classification (NCBI taxonomy): domain Eukaryota; kingdom Metazoa; phylum Arthropoda; class Insecta; order Lepidoptera; family Noctuidae; genus Mamestra; species Mamestra configurata. The sequence continues at coordinate 393,563 of NDFZ01005233.1, read as the reverse complement.
AGCAGGATACAAGCTTGCTTAACTAGTAAGTTCGACGGAGACATGAAATAAATCTCTTTGGCTGATCAGATCTTCTGGTAGCCAGTGTATGCAGACGAAGAACAATTAAAGAATCTAATTCATAGTCTTACTGTCAATGAGCAGACTATGAGCAGATGAGATGAAGCAGCTGGCAGAAGTTAGTAATCAATAAGTATACACTGACTGACTGACTGACAGACAAAACTATTGGTCGTAGAAAGCTGAAATTTGGTATGTAGGTTCCTTGGGAGTGTAGGGGAGCACTAAGAGAGGATTTCTCGAAATTCTTACGGGAACGGTATATGCGCGAGCGAAGTCGCGGGCAAAAGCTAGTTATCTTAATATATATATTTCTTGTGTACGTGTGTATGTCACTGAACTCCTCCTAAACGGCTGGACCGATGTTGATGAATTTTTTTGTGTGTGTTCAAGGGGATTCGAGAATGGTTTAGATTCACAATTGGACCCGGTTGGTGTCGCTGCAATCGATTTCTATAATTTTTCGTCAGTCACAAAGCAAACGTTCGGACAACGTCTGTCGAAACCACTAGAATATGTATAAAGTTCTTCCGTTTTATGACATATAATTGACTTGTATGTCAGTCAGTTACACACAGCTGAAACAACTGGTCTTGGATAGCTGAAATTTGGTATTGCGTTCCTTGGGGAGTACAGGGGAGCACTAGGAGAGCTTCTCCAGAAATTCCTATGGAAACGGGACATGCTTACAAAGTAGCGAGCAAAAATAAAAAAAAATAACTTCAAATGTAACATTAACATCAAATAATACAATAATGAATCTAGTGGTATTCTCACTAGTTATTAATTGCATAATTATGGCATATGAGATGAGTTTCAAGGTAATCTGTCGTCATTTACTATTCTTAAGAAAACCAAGATTAAACATTCTTCCTCTTGTGTTGCAAAGGGGAATTTCAATATTTATACATAACAATAACTACCTATAGACTATAGAAACATCTTTTTCCAATTTAACTTACATGATAATTTATGGTGCAGACACCAGCACATCAAGTTACAACAATCTGTCAAATTTCTTTGATAGATTTTCAACTTTATCACTAAAGTGTTAGGTTTAAGGTTGATTGGGAAAATTTGTCAGTTTCGGGTAGCTTGACATGCTGGCGTCTGTACTAAAGGTATTTAATAGTATATTAGTGGTATGGCTTTAACCGTGGTGTAGTCCTGTGGCCTTATCTCACAGGAACTAGATATATATACAGGATAAAAGTATATCTCTATAGCATTAAGCAATCAATTCTTTCAGAGATTAAATTCTAAAAATAAAAAAAATTACCTCTTTCATTCACCCATATACGAAATTACAAAATTACCCATAAAGTTTTTTTATCATGTGTTACCCTAATAAAATCAGTTGATTTTTTCTTCTATAGACTATTAAGAGCAGATTAACTTATACTACTTATGGTAGGTGCCAAATAAATTTGCAATAGTGGTCATTGACCCACCTACATTTATTGACATTAATTCAAAACAGACAGAACTGTCCTGAAACAACATCTATTGTGATCCTTTACTTTAAAAACGGATCACAATTTGTTTTTCCTGGTACCGGACAGTAAAGTTCATTGATCTTCAATGAACTTTATTGCAAATTTATCGGTCACCTACAATACAGATCTTATTTTAGGTAATTAATTTTAGAATTTCAGACAAATGGTTTACCAGTACCAATACTAGACATATCACATTTGTAATTAGTAGGTATCAATTTGGCTTAAAATTTAAATAACACAAAACAAAGTAGCTGTCTATCTCAAACTGTTTCTTCGTAACCACGCAATGGATTTTGCTAAGGTTTTCAGTAATAGAAAGACTTGTGTGTATAATTTTCACCCATACAAAACCATGGGTCACTAGTTGTAAAAAAAATTCAGCTGTAGACCAAATGAAAATATTTTCATCGACTCATCGGCCCAATTCATGTTTTAAGCACCTTTCATTAGCCTTTAATTATAATAGAACAATCAATTGGGTATTTTCTACTAGGTAGAAAAGTATACATAATTCTATTTGGTCTGCCAGTTGGATTAAAAGAAATTTTGGACAAGTATTTTTCACCATTTTTCAAAAATACTTGTCCTAATATATAAAGCGCATCAAAGTCATGTTGCTAGTAAAAATTGTACTATCGTAGTGACGCCAGGCGGGTTTTCAATGCACTAACTGTATCTTCATAATTTTTTGTTTGTGAAAAATTAAAATATATGTTTCCAATATTTTTTGGAAATCTGTCTGACTAATTAGATTTTTTCAGTAGAATACCCTAAATTACCTATTTGGCACAATGGCAAGACAAAACCACAAACCCAAATAGCCTAAATACCTGGATTAATTCAAGTTCTTCAAGCCTGAAAGACAGATGTGTTGCTAGGGAGCTTAATGCACCACTTCTTCCCAGCTAAAACACTAGAAAGTGGTGACAAGCACACATATCAGGTGACTGTATTTGGTGAGATTTAATTTATAAAAAGTGCTGATGAGGGATGACTAAGACTTCAGATTTAGATTTTACCTTAATGCCATAGCCAAAGAAGTGCTTGTGGCTGAAGAGTAACAGCCGCACGGATTGATCAAGGTTAAGCAACGCTTGCCAAGGTTGCTCTGTGGATGGGTGACCATGTTAACATACCGAGTTTCCTCCGTGCCGCGGAAAGCACAGTAAGCCATTAGTCCCAGCTTTGGCAACAGACTGAAAGAAGCCAGTAAATCTGACTCCAGTCTTGCCAAGAACTACCGTGTTACCCAATTAATGGGTTGTGGAGGTCCGGGCAACTCATCTACATAAAATACCTGTATTCAGCTAAATCTGGTTTGACTGGAGCCGACCCCATTATTATTGGGAAAAGGCTGGCAGATCATGACCATAGCCAAAGAAGAATCATTCGCAGTTACCCATAAAATGGGGTGGGGTACCCAATTACCCAATACTTTACGCACACAAATGTACAGAGGCAGACTTAATGCCATAGGCATTCCCTACCAGTCAACCTTTGGGTGATGCAGAGAATGGTGGTAGGTGCAATATGGAGAATAAAAAATAATTGATATAATAAATATCTACCTACAATCCAGTATTCATTTAAGGTTTAAACTAAATATCTAAGTCCTAGTAAACATCAAATCTCTCCCAGATTACTCATCTGCTAAAAAACAGGATATTTGATAACCTAAAAAAAATTCTAAAAGTTATGAGCCAAAACAGCTGATCTATTAAAGAAAAACTGTAAATAAATAAATGTTATCATGATCTACTGTTATTAATGGATGACAGTCCAATAGAAAAGGATAACATCTCAATTGGCTGTTTATAATGTGTTTTCTACACTAATTCGCCCCTGATGAATGTCCTTTTGTAACACTAATGCAACATTATAAAGGTTATTCTTACTATGTACTGTTGGTCATAGAAATCAGTCGATAACAATGATCTATTTCCATGTCGTAACGTCGCCTCCGACCTTCAGAACACCGCTCGGGATGGAGGAAAGAAGCCAAAGTATATAATTGGATAATCCTCGCGGGCTTTCTCTTGCAAATTCTACTTACGAACCACTAAGGCGCGCCTCAAAAAGAGGTCACTGAACCAAAGAGATCAAAAAGTATCACAGCCGCTTTAGGGGCAGTGTGGAGACTTACTTGACTTTGCCGCCGCAGAACTGACACTCCGGACCCTGCCACCCCTCGTAACACACGCACATATCATTTTTACACACACCGTTTACACAAGTATGATCACCACACTTAGACAGAACACCATCACAGAACAATAACACTATGAGCACTGAACACAGGAATGGCGAGAACCATGAACATTTTCGTCTGTATTTGGATTTAAATAGAAATAAAAACATTTGTAGCGATTCTACCATTTTGATGTATGCATTTTCAACGAGTTTTATTAGCGCGGACGTAAAAGCGGTTTCGACGTCGCGTAGTTTCGTACGGTACTAAATTTGGGGTTGTCATAAGGTTATACCGAAAGTACCTCAATTATGACAAGACAACATTCAGATGTAGTTTTTTATTGCAAGATTAAAGTTGTTTTCTTCTATTTTTCTCGTTTTTTAGCTAAATAGTATTATGTTTTGTAAACTTAACGAATTGTATAAACACAGGCTGTGTAAGATGTGTGTTAACACCAATTAAGATCCCTAGGTACAGTTTGCACAACAAATGCAAGTGGTGATATCTTATCTTAAAATAACAATCTTATTGGATAATTCTTCGAATATAATAATTTATTGAAACAAATTTTTCCCTACTACAATCGAAGAAATAAAAAAATCCCCGAGTTTGAAGCAAACTCTTTAATATTGGTAACACTAAATTGACATTATATGAAGCAGGGAAATAATGATTATGGACGCGTTCACTGTTTTAGCATTGAATTTGTTTTAAATTACAAATGTGATTAAATGTATAACCAAATATATTCATGATTTTTTTTTAAATTTAAATAAGGCACATTTCGGTAAAAAAGATAATTTGATAAAAACACACCTCTCCAACGCCATCTAGTGCTATGCCGCTAAAACTTTATTTTATAGCTCCTGATAAATCCAATAGATGTCGCTAGACGGGAATATAATCCTCTTCTCTACAAAAAAATCATTAGGTACAAGATTTATCTAGTACTTTTTTAATTAATAATTGTGTCACTTTTTATCTACGGTGAGTTTCTCACTGAGGAAAATAAAAATAGCTGTCCATTATTTTTACTTGGCTTGCAAAGAAAAGATGAATGACAGAATATTTTTTTGTCGAGATTTTTAATTTACAACAGCGATTTTTCTTTGTTTGTTTTCGTTAAGTGCGGCACCTAATTAGTTGAATGTAAGAGCACTTAAATTAAAATGAATGGCTTCTATAGTTAGTGTGTTGATGTTGGCGCGAAATAAAAATATGGGTAAGAAACTAAGAAGTAGGCCTACCTACTTAGCTTGGACTATTCTTTGTGTTTAGACCGGAACGGTGTTGTTTTATAGAAGAGAAAGAAAGAATAAAGATAACTATATTATTGGAAGCTGATAGGTAGATACCGCTTTAAGTAGGTATTTCATCACTTAACATAGGTATTATTCAAGGATAAGGATACCTATTATACGTTTCAAGATGATTGAATGATGGATGACCTCAAAGACAGAAGGATAGTAAGTATTGGCAAACTGCTGTACCTAGTTGGTACTGGCAAAATTTGGGAATTTACTATTTAGATAGATAGATAAAATATATATTTATTTGATGAAACACAAAAACAAGCTTCGGACCTCATCATCTTCCTGCCCTTATCATGGGATATGCTTGGGGCCGGCGCAACACGTTTTTCTCATCAACACGTCATTCTGTCCTGTCAGCCGTTACGCTATCACTAACTCCCTTTTCTTTCATATCGCTTCTCACACAATCCATCTATCTTTTCTTTGGCGTCTCTCTCCCTTTCCATCCATCCACATTTATATTCATAACTCTTTTAGTTACATGCGTTTCATACCCCTTTTCACATGACCCTATCAAGACAAGCGGTTCCCTTTCAACTTTTCTGTCATTGACACCACTTTTAAATTACTTATCTCTTCTTAAAAAAAGCTTCGGACCTAAACAATAAAAATTTTATTAAACGATTAAATAATTATATCAAAATATTTAGGCACAGTAAATTATCGTGGTGGTCACAACATAAAAAAAAACACGGAGATTAAGAAAGTTCCTTTTTTCAATACAACGGAACAAATATATACCTACCTAGTGCGGTGTGCGCTACAAGGTTGACCAAATGGGAGTCCAGCTCTGCATGTGTCAGGCAAATATACCTGACGCTGACCAGAATATCAAAAGTTTTTTTTTGGTAGAAAAATCATCAAATGACTACCTACTTCCGCTCTGGGCGGAGCGGAAATTAGAGTCAGACTCTTACTGACTAAAACCCACCCGTGTTCCTCCAAATGCCCTTTGCGTTTCAGGGCTGCGGTAACTCTTTCGTACAATTCCGCAACCTTGGCAGAATATCAGCAGCGGGATTCCTATGGGACATACTCGTAGGTACGGTCGTCAAGCTGAATTCGTTGAAGAAGGGTTATGTTTGTGTATAAGTGTGTTAGTGTTATGTGAGGAGTGCACCCTATAAGTAGGTACCTACTTGTAAATAATTATTGAGCTAAATTTTATTATTGAGTGCTGCAGATACCTAGTGAAGTTCGACTTTGGAGTTGTGTAAGTATTTTATGTTTTGCATTCAAAAGGCTAGATTGGAACATGTAGGTACTTTATTTTGTGTAGTTTTGAATTTGTTGTTCCAAAATTTGAAAATTGTCTCTAATTCCGAATTCAAATATCAGTCACGCGAGGCATGCGAGTGGGCACGTCGCCGCGTCGGTCTAGTAAGTTCTTGTGTGTTGTTGAGTGTTAAGTGACCTGCCCTGTGACAGTTCAACGGATGAACAGATTCTCGCGCAATTCGTCGGCTGCACCTGGAGGGATCCTTGAATACAGTGATGATGACTATACGTAGAACGTAATATGTAGGTAAGTCGAGCTGGTGACAACTCAACGTACTAAGCGCATATTTTGCATACAGGAGGCCAGAAGGCCAGCAACGCCCTGGTGCTACTGACTATCATAGTAGTCGAGAATACATTGCCTAAAACAAAATCTACATTACTAAAACCGTAAATTACTTTTTTCGTCTAATGAATACCAACATTAAGCCACCATCAAATATAAAACTAAAATAAAAATAGCTCTAAAAATACCAGCCCTGTGACTCCAACGATAAACCCGCCAAAAACCCGTTAAAAAGTAGGTAGACCCATCAGATACGGCTGACATGGATATGTGCCGCTAACGCGCGCCTCGCGTGACGCGGGCACCGGGCTATGCGACGTTAACTATTCTTGAATCGGTGATACTGTATAAATGTTAAAAAATATTCTTAAAATTACCATGTTGTCCTAACAAAACTGCGTTATAAAAAACTTATCAGTACCTAAAATTTTGCCGGGACTTGAAAACGGCAACACTCGCGAATTCCCGCGCTTTCTCTTGCGCGTCAACGCAAAATTGACACTTTCATTCCACGGCCATATAGATTGAGCTCAAGCTTCTCTGCATTGATTTCGATAAAAGATTCTGAAAGAAAAACGCTTCGCTGATGCACCTTTGCCCTAGATTATCTAGACCACGCTATAGGTAGATACGTCACTGCGTAACTCAGGCTCCTGAAAAATCTGTGAAGGAGGCAATCTAGACAGGTTTGCAGTTAGGTTTAGGAGGGTATGTATGTAGGTATGTAACTTGGCCTGGTTTCCGCAACTCCACGACCAAGCGCGTATTTTGCGTGCAGGTGGGACAAATGTGTCATTCGATCCACCCCAGCTCCCCAAGGAAGGCCAGCAATGCCTTGGTGTTACCAACTGTCTCACAGAGGGTACCTGGATTTCCGAAGTACTTAGCCCTGTAATACTCCTCCATGCAGGTTCTGCAGAGTGGGCTGTCAGTGACTCCTATGACATAGAGGTGTTTATTAAAAGACACATGGCCAGTTTTGACGGCTGTGACTGTACGCTGTTTGGGAGGGTATCGGAAGCACCTTGCCCAGTAGTACACACCCACAAACCGTTGCGATGCTATGATGCTGTAGTGGAGATAAAAGTTCCTCATTTTGTGGACATGAAACGGATTTCTTACTGAATGGTGTTACAAAAAATGGATCAGTAGGGATTTCGATATGTCGATGGCTATATAAATTGAGGTGGTTCAGAACATAGCGAATCACGTAGATAGACAAAACATTTATTTGGCACAAGAACAGAAAACACAGCACACAAAAGCACACTTACATAAATCATAATAGTAGACAATACAAATAAGAAAATACTTTAGAAAAACGTGTGTGACTCGGGACGCCCGACAGAAGTGATAATTTAAACTAGGTACCATCTCTCTACTAGTTCTAAGTTGAACTATTTAATATGGGAAGCACCTGTGCGAAATACGACTATAGTAGGCGCCAGATAAATGTGGAATAAAGTATATTGACCTTTCCCTAATAACTGTTCATAGGTACCTGAACAATTAAATATGAATCGTTTTTCATTATTAGACAATGTTAAGGATCACGACGAGAGATGATGATTCGGGACAGCTTTGTGTCATTAATTCCGTTTTTCAAATGAAAAATGTCAATAATTGTAGGTGGGTCAATGACCGTTATTCCACGATTATCTGGCGCCTACTATAGCGCTGTGGGTTACAGTGAGAGAGGAAGACCCTGCCTACCGCTGCCATATGCGTGAGAGAAAGGGAAGCCGGACAGACTGGTGCCGTAACGCGTTACGTTACGAAGCGGTTTACCCTCACATAAGAAGTTATCACTTCAAAAAAAAAAAAGACAGAATTTATGAAAATCCAAATGTACGCCTCAGCTTGTTCTTTGCGGTCTCAACTCTAATCTAATTTTCTATAAAAATCTAATTTTCTCGAGCGCTCGACATCCTCTATTAGAATAGACCCCTCCATGAAGGGATTCCGACGTAGTTTCAGTTCTCTAAGCTAAACTTAAAAGGTCACTTGATATTTTAGTTAATGAACTTTGTTTAGTAGCTACCTAATAGTAAGTATTTAGCTTTGTGAATAATTTGTTTTTATTCTGAATATTTTATAGGGTTTTTCAACACTCTTTTCTACTCGAAAATTGGCTCTTACCCTACCCGCTTTTATTAGAAGTGTTTATCATACTCGTGCCCAAAAATCGGCGGCCAAGCGACCTATTCAATTTATTATACTTACGTATTATTACCTCTATAACATCAGATTGACGCCGGTCGCCAATCAGGCCCTACGAAATTAGACGTGTTGAAAAACGTCTTTCAATACACGTGGACTCCATAACTTTTTCGGAATACTTTCATTGTAGATACAACTAAGGAGTGGCATTCCCTGCCAGAGTCTGTGTTTCCTGATAGTAAAGACCTGGATGAGTTTAGTCAAAAGTGAATACTGAATAGATCTCTCTCTACTACTCGTAACTGCTAATCATCGTTCTCCATCGTTGACCACATCATCGCTTACCATCAGATACGATAGCAGTCACGCGAGCCTTTAAAATCGTTCATCAAAACTTAATTATTTATTTGAACTTTATGTACAATAGTGGTACATGGGCGGACTTACGCATCAAGGCATTGTCTACCAGTCTACCTTTGGGTTATTTTTACAACAAATAAATATAAAATTTAAAATAGAATTGTGTTTCGGAAACAATATTCAAATAATATAAGTAAATACCTAATACTAATAAAATACATTATATGCTAAAATAATAAACTAATAAATAAATATACATATAGGTATGTATGATATATAATAATCTTACCGATTAAGAGAATTCATAATAATCATGACGAAGAACAACTAAGAATGACAAGGCTTAATTATCAATTTCTCCTTATTATTAAATTCATATGTTTTTCTTTGACCTTTGGGTACCTACTCATTTTACATTTCCGTAAATTCTATCCATCCACTTTGAAAAAAGAAACAATACCACTAAAACGCGAGGGTATTAGTATTTTCAACGAAAGCGGTTACATTTGAGCTAATGCCCAAGGTACATGCGATGTACCCTGGAACGTTAATTTTTAGGGTTAAAAACGTATAATTGAAACCATATGAGTGGTTATTTGAACTTTATTTCTGTTAATTATCGTGTGGTCATAGCTTTAAATTGTTCTTTGAGTAAAAATACGGAAAATTCATGGGAACTTCCTTGTGGTTTGCAAAAGTAAATACGTAACTGTTCCGATAAATAAATACTTAAATGCTGAATTCAAGTTAACATGGCGATATGGATTTTGATTAGACATTTGCTTTAAGGATTGAATAATACTCACGAGTCACGACCATACCATGCGACATCCTATGAGCATTAGGTTAGTTTTAAGATGAAGGATGGAGTAGAATTTATTGGATGGCGTTCAGATGTATTATGCTATAGACCAGCTGGTATTCTCATCCTGCGGCCCGCTAAGGCTTTTCTGTATGGTCCTGAGCCTAGCATATTAAAGCTACCTACTTATTTTTTAACTCAGTGTTTTAAGAACAGTTTATTGAGTTTAAACTTCGAGTATTTAACTATTCTGTGCTGACACTATTAGCAATTTGTAGACTTCGTACGCGCATATCCCGTTGTTTCCCGTACTCGTGGGAAATCCTCTCTTAGTGCTCCTCTACACTCCTCAAGGAACCTACATGCCATTTCAGCTTTCTACGACCAGTAGTTTCGGGTGTGAGTTGTCTGTCAGGCACTCAGTCAGTGAGTAACGGAAGAATTTAGAAACTTAGTTTCTAATTCCATAAGCCTGACCCCAATAATTTTAATATGTTGCCAGTAAACGAAACAGAGCCTAAACAACTTCTGTATAAGAAGTTTCACCAAGAAAGGAGGTCCCACTATCATTTAACCTAACCTTTTTGATCGCAAAAAAATCCATCAGCATTTTTTTTAATCGCAACTGTCTTTAACTAGAATAAGTATGATGTTTTTTTTTATTAAAACTAGCGCCAAAAGTGGTCACCTGCCAGTAATTTTGTATTACTGAGGCATGCTCGCGTGCTTCGGTCGGCATTTTGTCGAGTTCACGTTTAATTGTAGTTTTTGTGCTAAATATGCACTGTCGCGGGGAACGGGTTAGTTTCGTGTTGTCAGGGAAATATTAACGTTTGATGGGTTTGTGTTTTGAAGTCTCTGAATTATTCAGGTTTAGGTTCGTAGCATTGGGTGTAGATCTAGATTAGATCAGATAAACTTTATATTTAAGGCATGCCTTCTATCAACATCAATTATGTTTTGCTTGTTTTTTTTTCTGTAATGTCGGCAAAAATAACACACATTTTCTTGGAAATCAGTATTAATATTTTGACATTACAAAAAAAATGCCTTTCTTAGTCAACCCTTAATAATAGGCGTCTGTGTTGGTGCTGGGTGCTTACCTACTCTGAAAATGAAAAGGAGTCAGCTTTCTTCTAGATAAGTTCTCCTACAAAGAAAACTTTATTTCTGTGATCAGTTCAACCCTCTTCAAAGCGGGCTCCTCTTGAAGGGAGAACCCTTGTGTGACCAACTGACTATACATTTCAGAAGTCATTGGTTTGGTACTAACGCAGGGCTGAGATTCTTCAATTTAAATTAATTTTGCATTGTGACCTTACCGAGGAGCTCGTTGCTAAATGTTCAAGCTCAGTTCGAACTTCGAGGTTAAGTGACGCTTGCCGAAATCTTTCCGTGGATGAGGGATCAACTGATCTTCACCGAGACTCCTCCGTGCCTCGAAGCTGAGTTTCCACCAGAGATGTGCGAGGATGCGTAGCGAGGGATGTTTTTTGTTAAGAACGAAGAATCGCTTGCGCTGAGCGCGGCTAGGTAAATGAAGAGATTCTCGGTTCTTAACAAACACATCCCTACGCATCCTCGCACATATCTGGTGGAAACGCAGCCTTAAGCCGTTAGTCCCGACTGTAATTTGAAGAACTTTCACAGTCGTTATAGATAATTCAATCAAAATTTGTCACCAACCACCTCGATCTTGCCATGGGGCATCATTCATTTACCTTGCCTTTTGCCCATCTATATTGGGGTCGGCTTCCAGTCAAACCGGATTCAGCTGAATACCAGTATTTGGGCACCGTGTCCCAATTATGGGGTTGTGGTGGTCAGCTGGACAGTCGCTCCACGTTGAAATATTGGTACTCAGCTTCATCCGATTACCTTCAGCTGGAAGCCGACCCAAATCGGGAAACGGCGAGGCCGATTGATTGTGACATCTTACCAAAGGATCTGATTGAGGTTCCTTGCATTTTTATTGTAATGCTAAGTCCACACGTGCGTACATGCTCGATGTTTTTACGTAAAGCAAGATCGGACGTTTAGACCGTTATAAAATTAAGACTTATTGCTCGTAATGAAACCAAAATTTTGAAGAGCACATTCACATGGCTTAATTTATGTATATAGGTATGTGATACAGAGAGTAAAGTCACGCATACCTCCCCTGGAAATCGGAGGATCCTCCTGCCAGAAGGTTGTTGTATCTGGTGGACAACTGCCCGATAGTTGATATTCGGACTGTTGTATGTGTTCAAATCGCACGGAGAACTTTGCTTGCGCGATGCAGAATTTCGTTGTTAGTTCGTCGTAGATGGCGCTGCGGTTCTTTTTGTTGCCGTACAAATTTTGCCGCTACATATGTTTGATGCAAAGAGTATAATAACTAATAAATGAGTTTGATGATACTTGCTCATCGAACGTCAATGTACGAACCACCATTAGGGAAATAACATCAATTTGGCGAAGTAAATAGCACTTAATTAACTTTTGCTTATAGAAGTTTTTTGACCCCATCGCACAATAATTCCGCAATAAAGGTGGACTCGTGGTAATTTGATGCATTTTCAGTGTTCACTCATGTGCCACTAAACGCTTTGACCCTCGTATTGTGACAGGACTAGTGCACCTAAATTGTGACTAATATAGATGATTAGGTCGTTGACTTATTTTGACATCTTTAATAAGGATATTTGGAGTCGTTCATCCTGGATTTATTAAAGCCTTTAAATTTTTATATCGGTATTTGTTATTATTGATAGGACCGCGTTTGACCTAAACTCCCCCGATTTGGTATGCAATTTTTCGGTGACAATATATACAATGTGGAGACATCGATACGACAATAAATGAACACACTGGCAATACTGGTTCATACGAACATTTTGAAACTATTATAAATCCTGTCACGAAAATTTAAAATAAACTTTCCGATTGCATAAAACGTAAAAAAAACTCAAATAAGTCAAGGATAGTGACTACTATTCTGACAAAATATTCCAAGCAGTCTATTGCAGTTACTGACATCAATTCTGTTGATAAAAGACAACATATTCGTATGAACTAGTATTGCCAGAGTTTTGATTTATTGTCGTATCGTCGTCTCCACCCTAAATATTATTGACCCTGACTGCTAAACCGGAGGTCGTGGGTTCGATTCCCAACCAGGACAAATCTTTGTGTGATGAGCATGATCATTTGTTCTGTGTCTGGGTGTAATTTGTCTTTAATATGTATGTATTTGGAAATATATAAGTATGTTTATCAATTGTCTGGTTGCCATAGCACAAGTTCTGCCTAGTTTGGGATCAGATGACCGTGTGTGAGTTGTCCCAAGATATATTATTATCTTTTAATCGCAATCCTTTTTCAAAATTGCACCTACCACTATTTGTCTCTGCATCACCCAAAGGTTGAGTGATAGAAAGTGCCTGAGGCTTTAAGTTCGCCTCTGTAAATTTGTGTGCATGAAGTATTTAATAAATAAGTAACCCAGGTTGTAACCGTCACCGGAAAATGGCAAACGCCGTAAGGTTGCAAAATATCGCGTGAAATTGTTGTTGTTGGGTGCGCGTTGTTGTTGCGTGTTGTTGTTTGTTGTTGTGTTGTTGTCGTTGTTTGTTTTTGTTTTGGCTTCTTCTGGGTAAGCTCGCTCCATCGTCGACTTTGTCTCTGTCATCTATGACCTAGACTAGAGTCAAGAGCAAACCCATATTAAATAAAAATAAAATAAATAAAACTATTTTACCAAAATAAGACACGGATATATTGGAAACTATTGAATTTGGATGGGATTTATTGTCAACAAAACGATTTTTAATAATATATGGAGAAATTATAATCTAATAAAGATCTATTATGACGTTGAAACACAGACTCCGGCAGGGAATTGTACCAAATATATAAATATCTGTATATTAGTGGTAGCTCTTCTATTTTGGTCAATAAATGAGCGAAATAGTTCCAGTTTTCCCAAATTGTTTTTTCTCGCGCCTTACATCTGCCTAGCCTTTTCCCAACTATATTGGGGTCGGCTCCCAATCAAACCGGATTCAGCTGAATACACGTATTTTACGTGGAGCAGCTGCCTACCAGACCTCCACAAGTCCACAACCCATTAACTGGGTAACACGGTAGTTCTTGGCAAGACTGGTGACAGATTTTCTGGCTTCTGACAATCCGTAACGACTGCCAAAGATCTACAAATGACAGCCGGGACCAACGGCTTAACGTTGTGGCCGCATACGGAATCAACAACAATCAACAACCCTGGCAGGATAATGGACATACCGTCCATTATCCTCCCTGGGTTGCGGAATTTGTTCGAAAGAGTCACCGCGGCCCTGGAACGTAAAGGGCTTTAGAAGGAACACGGATGGGTTTTAGTCAGTAAGAGTCTGACACGCCCTCCCGCTCCACTCAGAGCGGAAGAAGTCATTTGATGATTTCCCATCCTTAAAAAAAAAATGTCCATTATATCAGCTTAGAAACTTAAATTCTTTTCTCAAAAGAAAAAGCCTCTTGTGAATTAAAAAACCTTTAAAACATGTTCAATGACAAGTCGATAGCAACTGCAAATGACAATAAACGCCACTAATAGCACTTTGGCATGAAGTGACAGTTTGACAAGTGACAAACTGGCCTCATTAGTAAAACGTACAAAATAGCCTCCGGCCTTTCCCATCAGTCGACTTTATATCAATTTGCACGGGATAATTAACTCCACTAATGAGTTGTAGCGAATTAATTCCAACGAGATATGTAGGTAGTTATATATATATGATTTTGTTGTTATCATCGGAGGAGCTCGTGGCTAAATAATAACAGCCGCACGGGTCGATCTTCAAGGTTAAGCAACGCTTGCCTAGGTTGGTCTGTGAATGGGTGACCATCTTAACATACCGAGACTCCTCCGCGCTTCGGCTGTCATTTGTAGATCTTGGGCAGTCGTTACGGATAGTCAGAAGCGAGAAAATCTGTCACCAGTCTTACCAAGGACCGTGTTACAGTTAATGGGTTGTGGAGGTCTGGTAGGCAGCCGCTCCACGTAAAATAGGTACTGGTACCTATTCAGCTGAATCCGGTTAGACTGGAAGTCGACCCCAATATAGTTGGGAAAAAGGCTAGGCAGATAATGATGACGTTGTTATCATCGGCTTCCGAACTTCTTTGCCAAAAAATATATAGATCGACTTGCTTTTGCCCGTGCCTACAATAGCGTTAGGGTGTTACCACACCAATCGATCGCTCGTAGATCGATGCCATTGATCGATGGTAGAATGGATTAGTCAAGGTCGATCGATAGTTTCTACTTCTTTCTTCGATCAGTCAAAGCTTCGATCACCAATCGATCAACGTTGATCGATCAACATCAATCGATGTCGAACCAATCGATCGATCAACATCGATCGATGTCGATCGATCCACGAAGTGAGCCCAAAAGACTGGCGGCATTGCCACGTTGTATGGCACTGCTTATCCTCTGTCAGAAGTAAAAACCAGCCCTTGGGTCACGCGAAGTGTCAACTAAACGTTTAGCAAGTTCTTTATATAACGCATGAGCACTCGGACCCCACGGTCCAAGAGTTTCAACCCCAAACGGCTCGAAAATGTAATTGCCGCATTAATTGTTGCAGCCGCGGCAGCACCAGCACAGCAGCCAATTGCCGTCCACTGCTGAACGTAAGCCTCCCCAAATCATAGGTAATCAGCCTTCATTATTCCCACTGCTGGGACATAAGCCTACTCTTTGTGACTGGAAGAGGGCCATTATCCACGTTAGCACAGTGAGGTTTACAGACATGCTGCCTCCGGGTGGCACCTAAAGTAATGGTCTAATATGTACGTATATAAACGTAAGTAATAAGCAGTGATCGGATAATTATATACCTAAACTTCTTCCCGCGAACGAATAATATGGACATTCCTTTCTGACTAAATAAGTGATCTCGGGTTCTCGGGATTGTTTTTTTTTGTAAAAACAACTATAACAAACTTAATGAAATTATAGCAGTGGTTATTTTGATTTACTATCTTTAAGTATTTAATTCAAAAGAAATGAAAAATCATAAAAAACTTTTGTAAATTAAAAATTCCATTAGAATCGGCTTTTTAAATTTAAGAAAATTACAATGAGTGTTCACAACGCGTTCTAACTATATTTTCTATGCGGGGCATTGTTAGCAATCTCAGGAATTTCGAACGATTCCGGGATCCGGGATTCTGAAAAGCATGTCCGTATTATACTTTCGTGGGAATAAAAGTGAAGTTTAGGTATAGTAGCGCCCGATTATCCGATCACTGGTAATAAGCCTTTTCCCAAAATTGTTGGGTCGGCTCCCAGTGTAAGCGGATACAACTAAGTATTTTAGATCGAGCGACTGGCTATCAGACCTCGTCAATCCACTTCATTGCCACTAGTACCATTAACAGTTCCTTGATGGAAGTACAGATGTCTTTTTTAAATCACGTTCCATTTTTAAATCTGATAATAATGGAACTGGTGTTGAATTTGTTATCACTAGTTCCACATTATTTTTTAGGCACTTGTGTTTTTAAGGGTGTAAAAGCACTAGAGGTAGAAACACTTCCAGTAACTGGGTAACACGATACCCCTTGGCAAGACTAGTGTTAGATATTTTGGCTTCTGACTGTCAAACTTCTACCGGGGCCTCGCTGGCAAGCCGGGCTCAACATAGAATAGATACTATATGTACCTAAGTACGTATAAGATTGCATAACTGAGTTGTCATAACCAGTTGGAATGTCCTGCAATGAATAACGTAACTTTTTTATTTTTTTTTCAAACATGTTGGCATGACTAGCACGATTGCTCCGATCAAAACTCTCATAAGAAAATAATTAAAAATCCGCGTCAGGTCATAAAACTTTCGACGCTACCTGATTGGTGGACTGTATCTTTTTCGGATTCTTATCTTAACCTTTGAATCAGCAGTTCAACAGGACTTAATTTAAAATGTTAAATTAATATTTTAAAGTTATAATTTATAACTTTAAAATATTAATTTGGAACAGAGGCTATTTTATAATAAGTTAAATACAATAAAATAAATAAACAATCTTCGGGCTTGTTAAATAACACAA
Organism: Mamestra configurata; assembly: GCA_002192655.3. Taxonomy (NCBI): domain Eukaryota; kingdom Metazoa; phylum Arthropoda; class Insecta; order Lepidoptera; family Noctuidae; genus Mamestra; species Mamestra configurata. Next base: position 376,516 of record NDFZ01005233.1, on the reverse strand, counting down.
TTAATTTAAATTACTATTTCATTAATAGGTCCAACATCCTCATCCACCTGCCCTAATTTATTTGGGGTCAGCAGATCACGTCTCCTTTTCTTTCAAATACATCTCCGTGTGCCATCATCTCAACCATTATTCTCTATCTGGTCATAAGTACCATCTTTTTGAAGATTAAATAGGAATCTTCTTATCAGAAGCTCACATTTTAAAATTAATGAACCCTATCTCGCTCCACGTCCGTTCATTCCTACCTTAGTTTAAGCACACACAATCCTAGACTCGAAAAAACAAAAAAAATTGAAACCGACGCCGAATTGGCGGGCCGAATCGTCCCTACGCAGCTGCAATACCAAGGTCAGTGGCATTGTGTACAAGAGTGCATTGCCCAAACAACTGCACGCCGCGAAAATGTGCACACAGTTGTGCACAGTGTACGTGCACAGTGTTGTGCCAGTGTGTGTGATCGCACGAACTCCCGACAAAAAGTATCCGAATTGCGTGGCATAGAGTAGGCTGTGGTCAGATGGGACAGTTTGCAGGGAAAGTTTAATAAAAGTAAGAGATTGTAGTTTCCATTTTCTATGCCAGTGTTTAAAATGCGAGACTTTAATCTGTTAGAACACCGTAGTTCATAGATGTGTAAAAGAAGCTCTTCAAAAAAAGTCGAAACGCGAACCTGTCAATAATAATAATAAAAAAACAGACAGCATTTCGCCTCTCGATATGGATATTCATTCCCTTCCCCTGTAGACCACAGCACACATAAAAAAAAAGTGTTAAAATTTTAGTTCCAAATTCTTTATTCCAAGGAGCTTCTCTGTTTCTGCGTGCTACATTTTTTCTGGAGTTAACGGCTTAAGAATCATTAGTATCTTATAATACGAGTTCTACAACTCCATCTTTCAATCCACCATTATTATTCAAATATGCAAATGCGTTAAATCCTCCTAGAGGTCTAAGACTTTTCTCAATAAATTACTCCTGCCGTCCTGCACTACTACATACGTCTACTCTTTGGCGCCCACACAAATAAAAAACTGCCAACCAGTCAAAGTACCCGAATTACATACAAACACACACACACACAAGCCAAGTCAAGTCTTCAAGAGTAAGGTCAGGGCTACTCTTTTGGCGACGATTCGGCTTATTTCGGCTGAATTCGGCTCCACTCGGCGTTCGGCGCTTGCGCAGGGTCAGGGTTGGCTCGTGATTTCTTTCATTTTTTTTGAGGTGGACGGAACTCGGTTGTGTAGGGAGTTTTTAGTGTTGAGGTAGGTTTATGTAATGTTATGTATGTGGGTGTTTTATTGTTTTGTGTGCGTTAGAGATGCATTCATTTGGGAGTTTCCTTTTGGGTGTTAAGTAGGATGTTTTTTTGGTGGGACTGGGTACTGGAGTTATGTAAGTTTGACAACGTGGTTTATTGGAGAGTATCTACATATACACGGTTAGAATAGAAACCGTTGTTTGTACTTATTATGTATCTTAGTATACGTACGTTTTTTAAGTAGGTACACGACCCATTTAAATATAAAGATATAATAGTATCTACCTATAGTTTTAAAAATCATACCGGAGTAATAATATTGTTTTATTAATTTACCAGATTGTTGGACTGTAGGTATTCTTGTTATAAAACGGACATTCTAACTAATTTGGGGATGGAATTAAGATAATAAGAACAAGAATAATAATTACAAATTATAGTCTGTCTATATTTTGTTTCTGAATTTTATTCCCATTTCTTTTTGTTGAAACCTCAAACAGTAGCCGTAAAATAATAAAAAAACAGCAGGCTCGCATACATCATTCTAATTGGACAACTCAAAAACATACAATTCAATGCTACCTGCCTCAACCAATAATTTTAAATACACCGCAGAGTCCATTTAAACCTAGCATATTATTTTCTTTACAAAAATAGATGTTTCATTGCCCTTAGCGAAAATAACCACGAAATTGGTGCCGCTTCGAACGGGTTCCATTTTTATTTTTTTGTTTAGTTGGTAGCAATCCGCAGCCATTTTGGAATTTTTACTTTTTTACAATACCGAAACCCCGGCCTTGCTTGCAAGTGGTCCGCCCGCTGGCTACGTGAAAAATGCTTGTAGATTGAAATAACGCTTTCTGTAAGGAAGCCCGTTATTTGCGGTCGAAATTAACTTGCATCTGTTTTTGTTAGAGGACTTTTGGGATCCGCAAAGTGGTGGTAAAGCTTGGTAAATATTAATATTGAAGGTAGGTTATTAAAATTTATGTTATTAAAAATGGAGGTAGATTTGTATATGCAGGTTCATTTTAAGCTTAAACTCTATTTTAGTAGCTATGAATCCCTATATTGAATAAAACTCAGATAGCTTTTACCTTCCCTTATACCTATACCTACTTGTACCTTTTCTGCCCTAGTCTAGGAAATAAAATACAAAATAATTAAAATATGTACATGTTAAAATATTTTAATTTGATTTATTTATTTTTATTAACAGGTTATAAAAATAAGAAGTATGGTGTAGTTTAACTAAAATAATAAATCACTTAAACTGAAAGTGCGGTTTAGTTTTTTAATTCTAAAAAAATATTTATACGGAATTCAGCGCATTAAAATTCCAGTCACTATCAAAATATTTGTTAATGCCAGTACGTGTTCTTCGAATACAAATACTCAAATAAGATAATATGACATTTGGTAGACGCGAGCTGTCAAATTAGCGCGCGTTTTTATCTTTTTGGCGGGAAACCAAAATGGCCGCTGGATTTTTTTTATTATTTTCGTATTATTGGTAGTTATCTGAATTACATCCGTTTATTTACAATTATAGGTTGAAGATATTTAATTTTATGTAATTTGCTAAGGATTCAATGGGGTTAGGCCGACCAATCGTATTCGGCTTATTATAATAATTATGAAATATGGTTTGCTTGTTAGTAGATACGTAGAGTTAAGTTGGGTATCTACCTAAGTATATGATATGTATTAAGTTTTGTTTAACGGATATATTCTGTTGTACTTGTGATAGAATTGGGTAATGAAAGTTTGTCAGAATCGTTATCACCCATCCTTCTCGAGGCTCGCGTTTGACAACTATCTCACCTGAAGGTTGGCGAAGATGTAGTCGACGATGAAGCATGCTTACCTAGAAGTAACTTATTAGTTCTTGACTTAAAGAGCCAAAGGTTGGAGCTATCAGGATACAAAGACTTCGGCAGGGTATTCCGGTACTTAGCTGTACGCACAATGAAAGTACCTATTCCTAAATCGTTTTGACTTGATTGCTGGGGATTACGGGCGTAGCGTAGGAGGGGTCCAAGGGTCAAAAAATGTAACAAGTTGCTACTTTTAGCTAGTATTATAATTATACATTTTGGTCACGAATACGTCGATCCGTCAATATTTACTACAGATTTTTATTTCGTCTAATGCTAAGGGGTGGGGGGCTAAACCGTGCACCGTTTTCAAAAGGAATTCAGTAACCTCTAGTTGCTGCCGTAACTTAATAATCTTCTAAACATTTTGGTCGGGCTATGTCTTCTATTAGTTGTTACATCAGGAGTCATTACATTTCTATCCATATCATCTTCAAACAGTCCATCTATCGTTTTGATCTTTCTCTACTCTAAGACTGCGTATCCACCAGGGATGTGCAAGGATGCGTAGCGCTGCCAGGTTTGCGGAATTTGTTCGAAAGAGTCACCGCGGCCCTGGAACGCAAAGGGCTCTAGAAGGAACACGAATGGGTTTTAGTCAGTAAGAGTCTGACACGCTTTTCCGTTCCACCCAGAGCTGAAGAAGTTATTAGATGATTTCCCATCCTTAAAAAAATAAAAAGGATGCGTAGCGAGGGACGTGTTTGTTTAGACCCAATAGAATCGCTTGCGCTGAGAGAGGCTAGGTAAATGAACCGATTCAAAGTCAAAGTAGCATGAAAATAAAGAGATTTATTATTTTATTATTATTCCGTGTATTTATTAAATCTTACATACAATTATAAATTTAAATATGTCAGTAAAAATGATTAAAAATAAGAATAGTAGCCTAGCGGTATCGGGAACAGGGTCCAAGCGTTTTATTATTATTAAAATTTAATTTGAGTAAAGCGGCTCGAAAACAAGAAGAATTATTTATCTTTACGTTGCTAGGTAGCATCTTTACTCAGCAGCTATCTATTTTTACCTACATCTGAGCAAAAGTCAAAACGTTTATTTCAATTAGGCCATTAAACGGAACTTTTGAACGTCAGCATTTACAGTTCAGTAAAATAATAATATTACATTAATAAAGTGACTCTACTGTCCATTCGGGAAGGCGTTTAGCACGAATGTTTTTGGCGCATTTATATATAACGTATAGTAAAATTTTACTGTAAATTATAATATTCGTTTCACACATATGATTTTTTTGAATTGGATACCGCCGCTGCGGCTGCGGAAAACCTCAAGCGGCGGAAATATAATAACCTCGTTGGTAATTATATTTTCGAGCCGTTTGGGGTTGAAACTCTCGGGTCGTGGGGTCCGAGTGCTCATAACTTGTTTAAAGATCTTTCAAGACGCTTAGTTGACACTTCGCGTGACTACCTTGGACAAAGAATAAGCATTGCCATACAACGTGGCAATGCTGCCAGCCTTTTGGGTACGTTACCAGTGCCATTTTTAGTTAGTATTAATTTTTATTTAAGTGTATATAGTAAATAGTTGTACATTATGTATTTAATAAAAACAGATAGGTATAATAGTGTCTAGTTAAAAAAAAAATGGATACCTTATTCATATTTTATTTATTTACACCTTGTGTATGCCGCATAAAATTAAACCATACTCTATGGGGCTGTATTTTTTATATTAAAAATTTACATTTTTTTGTGTGTGTTTTTTTTTAAGGATAGTAAATCTTCTTCCGCTCTGGGTGGAGCGGAAGGGCGGGCGTATCAGACTCTGACTGAGTTAAAAAAAGGCAATCGCAACCCTGGCATTCAAAATTGACTTACCATACTGATACTGTAACGTTACTATACATCAGAACATTAGTGCTGGGCCCTCAAATACAGCAAAACTATGTTTACACGCAATTTTAACTACATCATCAACACATTAAAAAACAATAAATAACAGGTAAATATGTCTTTGGTACATAACAGGTAAATATGTCTTTGGTACAAACCAGCTCTAAATAGTTTGTAGTTCAGAGGCATTTCAGTTACCTGCTTACCTTCTAGATATGTAGTTAAAAAACAACATAATCTTGTATTTATAAAACACCATCGTCAACCAGAACTTAACGGTTAACTTTATCTTAAAGTAATATCTGTTGATACGATGAAGAGTACAGTCAACAGCAAAAGTCGGATGATTTTCAAAATATATTTTAATCATTTAAGAAAAAACAGTAATGTAGTAAATTGAAATATTTAAAACTGTCTTTTTCCCACGGCTTCGCTCGCGTTAAAGTAGCCTGTAATCGTCTCCAGTATGCCATTTATTGTTTCAAACTTCAAAATCGGATTTACGGTTTAGATATGAAAGCAAACAAACCAGGCTTACTTTCGCGCTTTTTTCAGAAGCTTTGCTCCCGCGGCCTATACCACTGGGACCGAGCATTTTACGGGATAAATAGAATAGAATACTCTTTATTATGTACACTATGTACAATACAAAAAATATAAATGAGGAAAACATTACATAGGGTGACACAATGGGCGGCCTTATCGCTGAAAGGGATTTTTCAAGAGCGATCAACCGATAAAAACTTTTTCCAAAAAAACAGCCGACTTTAAAAAAAATAAAAAATACAAAGTACAAAATAAAATAACTTTATTGAGAAGTTGGTGTTTCTTTTTCTTCCTTTCTTGGCACCGACTTCCAAAAAGTTATTTTGTCCTTTGTAGTGGTTTAGCTTTGGGAGCGGTTGTATATTTTGTAAAAAAGTTTTTTTTTTTTACTTTTTAGTGCTACCCCCCAAAAACTCCAACCAATCCATTTCAAATTAATTGTCTATATCTACAAAGTGCTTCATTCGATCTCAACGACATTTGTATAAAACCATTTCGGAACAAACATCTTTCGACAAAAAATAAATTTGCAAATCCGTCCATATAGGTATGACGGAGTAATACCCGAACATAAATAAAAAAATCAACCCCTCCATTTTTTTAAGTCGGTTAAAAATAGCCTATGGTACTCAGCATCAGTGTTGCTTTATAATATAGGTATATTGTCCCAGAGACACCTTCTAAAATTAACAAATTTAACTCGTTATAATATTTATTTAAATGTTAAGCCTTACCCGGGGCAGTAAAGGCAGTAGCTACTTTCGCGCCCAGTCTAGGGCTCTAGAAGTGAGTCTGTCAGCGTTAATGATTGTCGAAATTTGAAATTTCAACTCCAGAGCATAAACGCATTGGCGTGCCCCCGACGCCAAGCCACAAATCCGCTGTACTTTTTGTCTCATACTTGTAACGTTTGGCGTACGGGGCATGCGCTTGCTTGTCATGTATTCGTGACAATGACGTTCAAAAGGTTTAAGCATTTCATCTTTTGTTTAGGTTTGACTATGTGGTGTTGTGTGAGTGGCGACCGCCTAATGAAACACGTAGCGTTGGAAGGCCTCCCATAAGGTGGACCGATGTGGACCGATGACCTGGTGAAGGTCGCGGGTAACCGATGGATACGAGACGCACAGGACCGGTTGTTGTGGCGACACTTGGGGGAGGCCTATGTCCAGCAGTGGACGTCTGCAGGCTGATATGATGATGATGAAGTGATATGAAATCTCACACATTTTTTACTTTTCCACCAATGTTATCACTGATTACACTGATACTGTATCTAGAGGCTCTGGGCGCCATTACAGTCCCTATTTTAGCTTTAGCTGAATCCTACTAATAGTATTAACGCGAAAGTTTCTAAGTATGAATGGATGGATGTTTGTTTGACTCTTTCACGCAAAAACGACTGAATGGATTTTGATGAAATTTAGCACAGTGGTAGATTATAGTCTGGAATAACACATAGGATACTTTTTATCCCGGGAATATGTTCCCTTGGGATAATTTTCGATAATCACGCGGGCGGAGCCGCGGCCGGCAACTAGTTAAGTAATATACTTACGAAATTGCATACTTACTTTTCTTTAGATCTGCGCTCTGGTTCGCTTTCCGGAACATGTCTGGGTCCACTCATTAAACAATTGGAAAAAAAATAGGCTGGAGGCCCTTTCATACATTTCAATTCGAAAGACTAATTTTACTGAACATCACTAAAAATCTGTTTGCTAGAGGATTAGGTATGTAAGGATCTCAGCATTTGGCGGTCTGTAGTTAAGTTCAGTGGTTTTGTATGTAAAAAACTGCGTGTAATAAAAAAAACACAATTCCCCAAACGTTGAGGTATGTTCGTATACCTTGGGTTCCGCCCGTAAAAATAATTGTAGGCATGTGTAAATGAATAAATAAATAATAAATAGAAAAACTGATTATTTTTTCGTGATTTAAAAAGTGCTCATAATGATGAGTCTTTGTCAAGAGTAGTATGGTTTCTGTTACAGTGCAACACACACACACACACACTCAACACCACTACACTACACACACACTACACAAGACCTTTTCAGACAAAAATATTTTAGCACTAGCTTTTGAAAGCCAACTTTAGAATTAATCGTAACTTTTCTGCCTAATATCAATTTAATCGGAGTCACTGCTGCATGTCATGTGTTTTCATGCTACTTCTCTATTTGTATTTCTTCTACAAGTTTAGTATTTGCATTATTAATTTTCATTTACTTATAGAATTTTATTATTGTATTCAACAGTCGGTTGTGATCAGCTGTCTTTCAAAATTACTTGAAGCTGGCTCGTATCATTCCTAGATAAGTATACTTATAGATTGTACTTAGATCAACTTGATATGCTAACTCGTAGCAAACAGGACGTAAATATCTTTGTGCGTGAAATAAAACAGTAAAAATTTCAACAAATGAAAGAAATTTATTGTATACAGGTTTTAAATATCCTCGCACATTATTACACCTGCCTAACCAGCCATTTCATTATGATATTTAACGTAAGGTATAAAGATCCTATAGATAAAAGGACATTACATATGAAAAAACATTACTATTTCACTTCAAATCATCCTATTCAAGTTACAGTATAAGTAAGAAAACAGTATTTTTACAAACATCGGCTACAATTCCACAATTTCAAATCAACTTTTTTTTTTAAGTCGCCTAGCGACCGGTTTTGGACGTTTGTTTAATTTTTTTTTTATCAAAAATTCAGTCGAATCATCGTAAGCTTAGCTTCTCAATTTTTTCACCATCCTAAAAATTTGACTAGATTTAATACAATAGTGTTGTGCCAATCACATTTTATTCGCCAATTTTTACGATTTCGTTCGTTCATGATATGGGTTCTGAAATAACCTATAAACATCACTTTTCTTACTGAGGAATTGAAAGATATATAATATTTTTATAATTTATAATAAAAATAATTATGAGTCGCTTAAATTAAACTCGAAATCTAATCATCTGTTTATGATTTAAACAATAATAATAAAAACTAAAGGAACAAAATAACAAAAATAAAGAGGCGAGTAAGGTATATTGAAAAAATAATATTTCATTAAAACTTGTACTCAATAATTAAATAACAATATTATAATTTGATCTTGTTAGCTCATTTCGCAGTTTATATATTATAAAAAAAACGTGAGCCATTATCGATTCTTTAGGAAATAACAGTTTTATCTAGCTTATACATTGGTCCATTACCTAACTGATTTCATTTTAAATCACAAAAAGAATCCCAATAATAAATTTTGCAAAGAAAACATTCTAAGAAAATGTTCCCCAGCAGTGTGATGTAGTATTTTTAAGCGTTAATTCAAAATAAATACATCAAGATAGCAAATGCCTTTGCTATCGGTTCAATAAATTTATAACATTATAGGTATTTAATATTTCTAAAATTAAATGCTTCTTGTTGTACATAATTTTTTATAAAAAAAAAACGCGAATGTGGAGCATCCGCGAACTGCGTCTAGCAAGACATTAAAAACTTCCATTCAATATTCTATACCATTCCACGATAATGCTAAATGTCAATAATAATAAGTCAATTATTGTAATAATAGTACAATAATCATTAATGTTTTAAAATTAACCATCTAGAAATACATACAAGATGTAAAAGGGAAAACAATTAGTGACGACAATAGGTGATTCTTACATTTATAGAGACGTCGTTTTTCAACTGTACACAGATGAGCGCAGTGTCCAAGTAGAATCTAACTAAGTATAATATCTCCCGTATGATCGAACGAACACGGCGACACAGTGTACAGTTGGAAAGCGGCACACGAAGTTAGGTACAGTCACACAAACAAACAACTTGTGTCCATAAAATGCTTCGTAAATAACATCCTGGCAATGTCTTTTACGAGTAACTCGCGAGTGTAACGTTCAAATTCAAAGCTCGAATTCTGTCATTCGAAAGTCGAATTTAAAAATTGTGTCATTGTTTGCAGTTCGATCGGCCACGTGTGCGAGCGCAGACGCTTCCGATGCGAGGAGCAATGCCGCGGTCACATAAGGTATAATTCATTAATGATTTAATTAAAAATGCAACTTTCCCTTCATTGTCTTTTGTTCCTGGACCAGTTGAGGACCGTTCAAGACTAACCTAACCCTTACGGAGAATTTATTACATTTACGAAAAAAAAATTAACAAGAAAATATTAAAGAATTGCTACGTACTACCTATTTAATTGAAAAGTACACTACAATATTAACTAAAATTCTTAAACTATGTGGAAAAATGATTGAACAATATACAATAAAAATGATTCACTAATAAACCAGTGACCTCTTCAGTGTAAAAAAAAAACTGTTGTTTTCAAACCACATGGTGTACCAATGAAATGTGATTCGAGATTATAATATAATCTTACGCAAAGTTATATCATATATTATATGATATAACTTTGCGTCGCTATTTTGAAATGAGGTATTTGAACGGAGGCAGTTGTATTTTGTTGTAAATATTTTTTTCTCCTTTGGTTCGAATGTGGTTTGACAACAGCAGCTTTAATCCTGTCTTTCTCAAAAAATAATCAACGTTACGGAAATTATTTAAATTGTAAATGCATGGCTAGTTTGGCATGCTACGCTACATAAGTAAAGTTCCCTCGTTCGCCCCGCCTTGATGATTATTTTGAGTAGTAGAGATCACTGTGTATAACATTTTGAAGTGTTAAGGCGGTGTATACCATTTGTACCGACCGAGCCAGTGCCATCAGCACTCGGCTATTTACTACATCATATCAGTCGCTTCTCTCTTTAACCGGGAATAGAACCCCAAACACTTTGCACAAAAACAATGAATGTATAACATCTCAATATAATATGACAATTAATCATATATAAAGGTTATTTTATAAAATAAAGCCACTTAAAAATTAACTAACGTTACAAAATAAGATTAAACAACATAATTATTTGTTCCCAATGCAAAAAAAATAGTTATATTATTAATTAAAAAAATCTAATAACATTCTAAACGGAATGTTGATTATTATCTAAATTCTCTTTGCAAATTGTCCCATCCTATGTCTGTACAAACTTACACAAAATAACTTTTTGTTTTAAGCTATTAACAAATGTCAGGCATAACACACAGATTCGTGTACGTATTTTTGAGAAAAAAAAGTTGTTCGATTTTCAACATTTCAAATTTGGAAATGCGGTCTGGTTGGTAGGCTGTCAACACGACGGTAAATAATCTTATATTTGTTTCAATATACAAAAGTATTCATCACTCAGATAAATGCACATAACGTTTATAGATTAACTTTTTTAAGATTAAATGCTAAAAAGACGTCGAAAATTATGCACAGAGAAACAAAAGTGAAAGAGATGCTATCGACTAGTTTAAAATTTTGAATATAAAAATGTTTGTTTTTTTTTTTTCCTTTAGTGAGAAAGCTCGACATCTCAACATTGGGGATATGTATTTGTTTTTGGATAATGACTTCAAATATCACGTGTATATAATAAATTGTTTTGTTTCGGTCCGAGAGGGATAATATAGTTAATATAATATTATGTCGAAATGTCGAGTACATTCTCATGTACTTCTATTTTGCACATCACTTGTGGTCTCCGAAGAAAAATGTACGACATTAAATTTTAACTTGTATATAATATAATTATGTATATTTTAATTACATACATAATACAAAGACTTCTTAATTTCCATGAGGCGCACATGTACACATAACTTACAATAAGTATCGTATGATAATTTTATATCCAAATAGTTTTTACCTAAATTTAATTCTGGGAGAGCGTATACATTTTCATCTCGTACTTCCATAATATATTTTTGATTGAACACCAAAAAATTTCACAAATTTGAAGATATCAATTTTTTTTTGAGGATTTTTGGGCTAATTATAATTTTTAAAGTCGACAAGAATATAATAATGATTATCCACATTTTGTATAGTCGATAAAACATTTAAAACTTGGACCATGAAAAATAAGAATATTATCTTCTTAAGATACAATAATAGTACATAAAATATATAAGTTCACTAGATGTATTTAATGTACGTACGTGTATATAATGATGGGGCCCGGCGTCCCCGCAGGTCGTCAAAGGTGATCAAACCGCACTCGTAATACCTAAATATCACATTCAGTAATATGGAAATCCACGTGTTAGCTTAGACACAGTTAAAATTACTATTTTATACAAAATAATAATTGCACATAAGTCCGTACGTACGCACGCGAAGCTCAGCCGACGGTTGCGACGCGCGCGTCTGCAACTAGTGCCCGCCTCAGTCGCGCGGGCGACACCGCGACATCGCGACGACGCGACGACGCGACGCGACACGGCGCGCGGCGCGACCAACAATACCACAACCGCACTACCCGCCAATAGCGCTAATAATTTCATTCAATATATTACCTATCTAATTATAAAAACACCGCACAAAATCTGCAATAGTTCACTTAAAAATCGATAACATTTACACTCGTAGCTAGCTTTATAATTAATTTGTTACATTGTTTTTTTTTAATTACTTAAAAATTATTTTAAATAGTTAATTTTATAACGTTAACTTTTGGTTGTCTTTTACTTAAAAACAAGGTCAAAACTTGAGGCTCTCTGGATTTGCGTGAATTTTGGACAACCCTGGCGCCGCCGCCGCGGCGCCGCTTGCAACGTGCAGTGTCGCTCTACCCTACAAGGTTTCGTTCCAACTTTAATTTAGAAAATGAAGTAGACAGAATGTGACGGATCGTCACGTAAGCGACGAGTTACAGACAACAGAGAGTTCACCTAACGTACCTACTCGTAGTAATTTTAAGATTAGTGATTAAGGTTTACGTTAGGTTCATCCAACGCGACTGCAAGCCACAACCGACGGCATCCGAATGTCTGTCATGGGACACTAAACACTATTATAATATTGTGATATTGCATTAGTAAAGCTGTGATATATTGAACTGGTTGTGACTTTTAGGTAACTATTGTGATATTTGGTGATAATGTGTCGATGTGGATACGTGTGTGAGGACTGTCCGGACTGACCGAGGAAGCGGAAACTAAAGAGGAGACACTACATACCGAGACATGCGACGGCGTCGGCGACGCGTCGGGGACAAGCCTGCGACTAACTTATTGTCACTACAACAGTATACACGTGACGAGTCTCGGACGACGAACCTCAGCGGCGCCTGCACCGGCACGGCGTGCCCGCATGCCGGCGTCCCGGCGTGCCGGCGGAATGTACTTTACATAATATTATCACAAAGACTGA
>NDFZ01005233.1:293754-362294 GCA_002192655.3 Mamestra configurata | reverse complement strand
GTGTTGTGTCGAGGGAGGGTCAGCGAACACGGAGGGCGGGAGCAGCAGCTGTGAGGGCGCCTTGAGCGAGGCCTGGCCCGTGGGGTGCATCGGTGTGATGGGCGCGATGGGGGCCTGGAGCTGTCCCGCGGGGGAGGGACTCTTGTCGTCGGGCGGGGGGAATGTGGGTATCTTGAGGATGACGGAGGGGGGCGAGTCGGCGCGCTCGACATCGCTGTCGTTGTCGGAGTCGGCGTGGTCGACGGGACCAGACTTGTTGAGCTTGTTGCGCAGCGTGGAGCGCGGGATGCCGTACACGAGCGCGGCGCGGCGCGTGCCCAGGCGGCCGGCCTGGATGTCGCGCACGGCCGCCTGCAGCTCCTCATCGGAGTAGGCGCGCCGCCCGGAGCTGTTGCTGGCGCTTTCCAGCACTACGCGCTTCAATCTGCAACAATAGGACAATAACATGAACAATGTTCACATGTAACTCAAATTAACGTAAAATTTAGTTGAAAACCAGCGTCGATAACTACTGCTTGTCTGGCATTTTGCTGAACTGGACCTGTATGGCGTAGCCGCGAGGCGCACTTAGGTCTCCTTAGTTTTTATTCCTACATTATGTGTATCGGTGTGTGCCAACGAACACGTTTTCTTTATTTCTTTTCTTAGTAGAGCGAAAATTCAGTCGCATCGGGATAGACTGGTACTAACAAGAAAAAGCTTAAAATTATTCGCCGGAATAATTAGTTAAGCTTTGCAGAATTCATTGCTTCTCTGCGGCGTCTTCCAAAAAGAAAGCAGCTATATCCCTAACCCTCCGTTTATACCCTCACAGACATCACACCCACGCCGGTATTCAAATAGCACTAAATTAAGTTGCCCCGTTAAAATAATATTTTCATAAATACATTTTCTTCCCGCAAAAATTCTAAAGAATGTAGACGCTGTCCTGAATATGCAACAGGATAAATCAATAAACTTTGCATACTGAACGAAACCCTGAGACATAAAAGAAAAAAGACGCTTCCAACGTTTTTGTTCGTATCGTTCCTTCGAAAGTGAATTCATTCTTCAGATGTGCATCCTTAGGTGTGGGTATCATGACGATACAAATGACTCACAAACGGCTGCAATGGTCAACGGCCCACAATCGTCTAAATTCAATATTTCAAAACCGTACGTCGCCGTTTTAATCCAAGATAACGCGAAATGCGAAATATTTACTCTCGGTCTCGCCGATAACGGACCACTATGAATGCATCTTTATCATATTCCCTACGGTCTCACACTAAACGAAATTCAGCTTTACTACCTTTTAATAGAGTATAAAATTTACTGGGTGCAGCTGTCGTCTTCGGTTTCATCTTGAATTGTGCTTTCTTATTTTTCGTGTAGGGTTTAAGAGGAGTTTCAGTTATGTTGCCGGGTGGTAGGGTGTGTTTTTGCTTGGCTGTGAGTGTTCGAGGATGCAAGGTCGATGCTCCAGCAGACTATCGGTGCATTTTTATTTGTTTTGGCGAGTCATGCGACCCAGATCGTAGTCCCACAGAATGAATTTATTCAGTTATCGATTTGGTATTGTGTATAATATCGGTTCAAACTAGGTTTTTATATGAACGTATCGAGAGGTAATTATAAGTTTAATAACTTTGTTGAAGACGGGAAATTAGCGGGGTTGTTGACTTGTTATGATTGTATTATTGTAGTGGTATATATCGATTCTTTGTGTGACCAAGATGCTTCATCGGTGGTTAATTAGTAAGCACACAAAGCAATGAATAATTAAAATGTGGTCATAATTATGTCAACAGAATCCAAAACCATAAGTTTTACCCTGTGCCAAGACTAAACCTTATAACGAAGTTGGAAGGTGTATCTCAGACGGACAGCTTGCAACCTTAATAAGATCTTCCTTACAACTCTACTCACCAAAATTCAAAGAAACATAAGAACACAAAACTCCCATAACGCTTCCTGTATTTTTCCTCAACGCATTCGCATCACGTAAAACCAATTGTACCCGACAAAGCTCTTCAATGCCGTATTCATTATTATTGGTAATGTTTCGTTACTACTCTGTAAGTACTTTTAAAGATCTCCCCCTCCCCCCTGTCTTGTAAATGTCTTTAAGAACAAAAGTAAGTAATTTTAACAGGTGCATACACTTGGCGCTGATAGAATCTGAGCGGAAACCTGTTTTACCGGTTTCAGCCGCTAGATGGCGTTGGTTGGGCGTAGAATGTAAGGTTGTTACAGTTTTATACTGATTAAGATATAGGTAGATGTGGCATGGTTTTAGTCTTATCTTAGACTGAATGTCTTTAACTATTTTGAGGAGTTGGAAATACTCGATGTTTTCTCGAGTTTAGGTAAGAGAAAAAACTCGCAGCCGTTACTGAAAGTTTGGGTTTTATGCAAACTGCCCAGATAAAAGATTAAAATAGATAATACATTTATTCGACGCAGATACTCACTGTACGCCATAGAAATCAACAAATATGGGAAAAACTAAGGTAAGTGTGTGAAGTACGAGAGAAAAGACTTCGAGATAGCGAGTGAGAAGTCGGTGAAAACCTGGTGAAGAATCAGTCGTTTTGTTTAATTATAATGAACCTTCTTTAATGAGATAGTAAGCACAGGATCAAGAGGTAAAGAAACTAGATCAAAATTGTCTGTTTCATTCGGAAATAGAACGTCCCAGCGCATGGTTGACATTGCCAAAAATTATGCAACATCTCAAAATAAATCCACTGTAATCTTATCAATCCTAACACTTTCTCAAACTTTAGTAAACTCAACAAAAAAACAAAGAAACCTCACAGACAAACAAAACAATATTTTTCAACGACGCATAAAAAAAAACAAGGAACAAACACTCAAGTACTTATCACAAAAGTAAAGAATTCCAATTTCATCACGCGTGAATCAGCAAATAATAAGAAGTCTTTGAACGTAGGGCTTGCGATAAACGCTGTGCCTTTTGCAATATTGTTCCAGCTAAAGTGGAGCATTGACATGGTCGTAGATATGGGTTCCTTGACTTTGAAACTATGCAAGCTGACGGCTGTCAATCTGTTGGTTTATTTTTAAAGGGCGATGCGAAATGGGTTCGTTTTGATGCACACCTGTTTGCGAAATGGGATCGTAGGTTTGGTGATTTTTCGCCTGGATTTTAAGCATGTTTTAGAATAGTTTGTTTTTCTTAAAGGATGTTGTATTTGTGTTTATTAAGCTTGTGTTGCTTTTAAGAACATCTTTTCTTCGGTAATTTTTGGCAATGGAACTATGTTTATAGAAGGGTTTCAATAGACAGTTTCTGACATCAAAGAACTGATCTCAGAACTTTCCAACCATTGTTAAAGCTAAGTTTAGTTTGTGGAAATTTTATTATGTTGGTAATACCTATCAAAACTTCCGTTGAGTTCAAAACGTCTTCTGAAAACCTATAATAATCCTCCTACAGAATTTACAGGAAAAATCAAAGGTTCTGAGGCTCTTATTTTCCCATTCATGAGAACTCCCGCAGGCACATATCTCCACAACTCAGATAACACCCATCAAAATAATAGAACCCGATACCGAACAATAACAACAAAACAAATTAACAATGACATATTATTTTTAATGAACACTTTGATAAGATGGCGTCATATGAACATCTGCGAACGCGATGGCGTTAGCTGTCAAAAGTTCATTGACCCGCGTCGCGTTCAAAGTTTCGTGTTTTAATGGGTGCGTTCACTTGGTATTGTTTGTGTTATCCAAGTAGGTTCAATAGGAAGTGGGAATATTACGAGTCCGTTGCGAATGTTTCGATCGTGTTATGACCAATGGTGTAGCGGCGGTAGCGTGAAGAATTGTTAATGCTACACGGCGCTGTAAAGTGCTGGGGGATTTTTTAGAGTGACTTTTAGTTTGTGGTCTGTGTGGAGGAATTTTAAGTCTATTATGTGACAGGAGCGGACCACCCGTTGTGTTCTTCCCATCCGGCCAGAGATAATGACTGTTGTGTGCGTTGAGATTTAAAACAACATCTGCAAAGTTGTTCCTATGTCCAAGTCAGCGCTGCGTTATTTATTTTTTAGATATCGCAGCATAAGCTGAGATAGGGACCATTTTGGCCTCACACAGATAATTATTTTATTATATAATTATCCATGTTTGTTACATTATAGTACTGTGTAGTTATGAATTTTATTTGACTGTTTTGTTTGTCTTGTGCGAGTCCCGAATAAACATTTTTCTTTCTTTCGTTCGTTCTTTCAAGTCCTTTAACTATCTTGTTCCTCAAAGACGGAAATTTTGACATGCGACACCTAACAAACTAGTAGTCCTAATCAAATTTGAGGAGTTTTCGCACCTATTTTTAATCTTTTTTTTTCTTCAAGCTACTTAAACAATACACCAGCCATGTCATATCTTCACCACCCCTAATTGACCAGCATGTGCCCACATTACCGATGTGCATGAAGTCTAAATAAATGTCGAACAAGACATATTACTCTCGTCCCAAAACTTATAATGTCAGAAACATGAGACTCTTGAATCAAAGAAACTATGAAAACGTCTAGCAAGAAACACGAAACCCGCGCCCCAAGGGGTTCGGTATCGATTAAAACAAAAAGAGGATTGCTAATCAGATCCGCATTCGCCACAAAATAAGCAAAGAGGATATCGTATCCAGACATTAATCTATTTAAGCTCGGTTCGTTCGTATTTCCCGATACCTTATATTAAAGAAAATGGATCTTTTATTTTCAGTTTTCACGATGTTTTATTTCGCTGTTTGTTTTGGGTTTGTAGGGATGAGTAGAAATGTAGAACTCCGTGTGGATGGTATCAATATGAGCTTTTATACAGAGAAAATGTATGTGATTGACCATTGGCTCTAGACAAAGTACCATTAGCGAATGCGATTGTTGAAATGCCAAAATTTAAGGAATTAATCACGAGCCAATTCGACAGAATGCCATTAGCCTCATCTCATACATTTTTGACGTTTTGCCAACAGCCTTCGCCACGCTACCGCTGACAAAATGTCATTTACCGAGAGCTTCATGTGACATTTCAGTAGCGCTTGCCAATCTCATTATTTTTTGACGTTTCGACAACAGTCTTCGCCAGGCTACTGCTGATAGTATGTCATTTGTCTAGAGCTTCATGTGACATTTCAGAAGTGCCTGCCAATCTCATTAATTTTTGACGTTTTGACAACCGCCTTCGCCACGCTACCGCTGACAGAATGTCATTTTGCCGAGAGCTACATGTGACATTTCAGTAGCGCTTGCTAATCTCATTAATTTTTGACGTTTTGACAACCGCTTTCGCCACGCTACCGCTGACATAATGTCATTTACCAAGAGCTTCATGTGATATTTCAGTAGCGCTTGCTAATCTCATTAATTTTTGACGTTTTGACAACAGTCTCCGCCACGCTACCGCTGACAGAATGTCATTTGTCTAGAGCTTCATGTGATATTTCAGTAGCGCTTGCTAATCTCATAAATTTTTGACGTTTTGACAACCACCTTCACCACGCTACCGCTGACAGAATGTCATTTACTGAGAGCTTCATGTGACATTTCAGTAGCGTTTACCAATCTCATTAATTTTTGACGTTTTGACAAATGCCTTCGCCACGCTACCGCTGACAGAATGTCATTTACTGAGAGCTTCATGTGATATTTCAGTAGCGCTTGCCAATCCCATACAAATTAGACTTTCGGACAATCGTTGTCGCTGTTAAAATGACAATTAGCCTAGAACCCAAGGCGTTTATTATTTTATTTTTATATAAGCCTTATTTATTTCTTGAACTTTTTTTTTTAATCTGGGACTAAAGGCGTGTGTCAACTTCATGTTCGTTAATAACTAAGGTATAGCGTTCGAACTACCACCACTCTGTGCAAAATAGTTACCAAAACAGCTACAAACAGCATATCAGAAACAGTTCAAATTCCTATCTCAAATAATAACCTAAAGCATAGACTAAGGACTGGCCAAATTTATAACCATAAACAAACAATTCATCCCCATAATGGTCAAATAAAATAAGGCTGTGTACATACTGCACACATATGCGTCCAAACGCATATTAGCGTTAAATTAAGGCCAGCGGCTAATGTGTAATCCAATTTAGCGCGTTTACCTAGATTAAAGTGATAAAAGCTAATCGGTCACTTTGATGGCTACAATTAGTTTTTATGTTAGGAGTAGCTTTTTCCATAGTATGGGTTGGGGATAAAGGAAGCGCGAAGATATAGGGTGGGGTCTTATGATGGTGACTACCTTTAAAATAGTAGAGAGTATTTTGTATGATTTTTTACTTTAAAAATTAATTTAATATTGATATTTTGTATGCCTTTCGGCGGAACATAGGATGGACCAAACATTTTTATAAAATATCATCTATTAATTTTGTGAACCTTTAAATTTTAGGCTCAGTAGTTTCGGAAATAAGGTTTGGTAATTTTTCATTTTATTTCTTGAATTACTTCAAATCTATTTATTTTAAAATTATGAAAAAAATATAATGAAAGCACTCACGATAAGCCCTTTCATTTGACATGTCACACAGTTTGTCTCCCAAACGTGACCTCCATACTCACATTTATTTATTTACGTAATGCGTCCGTGTTTGGGTCACAGATGTTCATGCGTATACCAAATTTCAATAGACTTGCTCCAGTAAATCCGGAGAAAATTGGCTGTGACAGACGAACAGACATACAGACAACCGAGTGATCCTACAAGTGTTCGGTTTTTTTAGGATGTTCGGAACCCTAAAAGTAAACCATCCCAAGTCAAGAGTTCATGATACAACAAATCCATGAAGTTTTGTGAGATCCCGAAATCACTTTGGTTAGTATTTTGAGTCGTGTAGAAGCTTTACAGTGACGTTGCTAGCCCCCTGCCCCCGCGGTGGGTTCTCGGAGGGTTTTTTTCAATAACTGCCTCAAATATTTACCCCTTTCCGTGAAAACCTGGATACGCGCCTATCAATGATTTTGCTAATATTAGATTGAATAGGGACAATTACGGGCCATTGCCCCCTAAACAAACATCTTTTTAACATAGGCGCCACAGACAGCCCACTCTGCAGAGGCTGCTTTGATGCCGAAGAATCAGCCGGCCACGTCATCCTGGAATGCGAGGCCGTGGCTACCCAACGTGAACAAATCCTAGGAACGGTGAGGTCTCTCCGCGAAGCCTGTGAAGCTCCCAGGAAACTTCTCTGCTTCTGGGCGGAGCTAGGCTGGCTAACTTAGCCAGGACACTTACGTACAACGGACCGAATGGGAGTCTAAGTGCGGAAAATGGAGATATTACTCTACTCTACTCTACTCTTCGATTGAAATCACAATGCTACACTGCCATACCCTAAGTATGCCACTGGTGCTGTTTACTGCTTTCCTAAATGTAATCATCACGATGAACAGAAGCAGATCATAAAACGTAGTTCGTGTAAGTAAAAGTGTTCGTAAAATTCGTGTAAGTTGAGTTGATGTGATGAAGAAATCAGGTATAGTCAAATAGCATGAGCCTCTTACCTGTTATCCAAATACTTGGAGTCAGGAGGTGGTGTGCCACTGGTGCTGGAGGTGGACTTGGCGCTCAGGTCCAGCGGCTGCTCCGCCAGGTTCGGGGAGGAAGACGCCGGCGCCTTTTCACCCACCTCCGGTAGCCTGGGGAGAGGAAACACGTTAGAATATGTTCACAGGAGAAGAAATAAAGATGTTGCAGGAGAGTTTCCGTCAGAACTTCGATGAAAGTTGTAGACAAATAAATTAAAACAAACAAATAAAGTAAAAACAATGTACAAAGGCGGACTTTATCATTTTAATATGAGACTGTTCAATTCTTAATGCATTTTTGAAGTATCACTAGTGAGTAGCTTTAAAAATGTTAGTTAAGTTGCTTCAAAATCACTTTTCATTTTAGACAATAACACCATCTATTAAACAGTTTTTCCACTGAACTATCAATTTTGGTCACCATAAACCTTAAGAATTCTTTAGGTCAGAACAATTCTAGCCTTCAGAAAGATTTCAGAAAAAGGCTTGTATGGTCGAAATTATAACCTCCAAAATTCCGATTGTAATTTCGTAAATAAATAGACATTAATTACCTCAACGCATACCACAAAAAATCATAACTTAAACACATTTCGTAAGGTCTCCACAGCATATTCCGAATTTTCGGGAAACATTCCCAAATAAAAACAAAACACTGTCGGAATTATTCCAATAAAATACAGTTCTATTGACACAAAAACACGAGTGCTCGATAAAATTTGGTACTCATTATAAAAGTACTATTGGTAGACACGATCTTTTAATGAAAAACATGAAGGGTTATTCTCAAACTATTGGGCTTATCTTGGAGATAAGAAAAAGGGGTGATTGGCTTGTACTCATCGTTGCAGTTTTGTCTACTGATATCTATTGTATTTGTTTGTAGATTTTATCAGGTTTTGACCCTGTTTATTTACTGATAATATAAGCTTAGTAAAAATAAAATACGAACATATTTTTCTAGATGAGTCAACGTTTTCTATTTATTTGACACTTTATCATAGTTTTTTTTTTTTTTTTTTTAATATAAACTTCAAAGTATCGGTGAGAAATATCTTATTTATTAAAGATATGCTTTGTATAGTGCCTATTTCTGTATTTTGAATATCCCTTAATTAAGTCTCGACATAAATAAAAATCAAAAGTCTATGACAAGATATGAGAATATATTTTTTTCGTCAAAACGTATTTTTTTCGGAATATCCCTATAGATAATAAAGTGCAATTTTGTGCTATTATTTTTTAACAAACATTGAATGTATGCTAGTGAAATTCATTGGAATATATGTGTCATTTATTCAGCTGTGGCGCAATGTATGCAAAACGCGAGCTTTTGTTTTTAAATTTGCATAATTTTAATGAAAGTGCGTCACAATGCATATTTTTTAAATATATTTCACGCTGTATTTTAGGTTATTGGCAGCTGAAGTGGAATACCAGACACTTACCTACCTCTATGTTATTGGAATTATGCTTATTATAGTTCGTAAAGTACCTACTTACTGTTCTTTTATTTTACAATAATGTAATGGTAAAATAAAACACAATAAACATCATGCCTAGATTATCTGAAGAGTGCGAGTGTACCTGCCAATACTACTATCTTAAGAAAAAAATATATCTACACCAAACGAAGTAACCGTCTTCTGACATTAGAAAAATAAGTCAAGGTCGGAAATCGGTTGCTTCGTTTTATGTCGATACGTCCTTTTTTCTTATTACGGCATTATATAATACCCATGGAATAGGGAGCGAGACAATTACCAACAACCAGGCACAAATCAGACTACGGACTAGAAATTCTAAAATGAATAACCCAATAATACTTTTGGGTTATTGGGTCCTATTAGGGTAGAGCTCAACGGTAGCGCTTGCTACGTGTCCAATGAGGCCGTGTGTGAAAGAACATCGTGAAGATACCACGCAGGGAGTAGGCTCTGGTGATCAATGCGCTTTTCTTCCCAGTTTAAGAAGAGACTTTTTTCAAAAATCAATCTGTCTAGCCATTTCCCAACTATTTTGGAGTCGATCTAGTTTACCCAGATGCAGTTCATCATCATCATATCAGCCGAAAGACGTTCAATGTGGGACATAAGCCTCCCTCAAGTGTCGTCACAAGAACCGTCCCGCATCTATCGACTACCCGCGACCCTCACCAGGTCATCGGTTTACCTTGTGGGAAGGCTTCCAACACTGCGTCTTCCAATAGATGCGGTTAAATACCAGTATTTTAGAAAGAGCCACTGCCTCTCTAACCTCTCCTCTGGATCACACGACACCCCTCGGCAAGACCACTGTCAGTTTTCATTTTGAAATACCCCCTTTACATAGCACACATAGTAATATTTGAGGTCAATGCCTAAACAAACTAGACTGATAGGTACTTTTGACATTTACGCAAACACTTGAATAGATAAAGGTGTCAAAGTCATGTCAATGTCAATTAATATTGCTAAATCATTATCAGCCTATGAATGTTAGTGCTGAACTTAGGCTTCCTAATAAACGATAACAGGAGGGACTGAAATGGACATTAAATTTTGGCAGGCGTCAATGGTGATCTCAATTTTTTTTTGCTGGCAGTAGGCCTTCATCTAATGGTTGTTTATATATGGGACAAGCTCGCCCAATCACTGCAACTGAGGGCCAGAAAAAACAATGCCTGTCACCCGAAAAGCGAGTCGATGAAGCAAGACCTGCAGTTCCGGAGAAACAATTCAACTGTCTCGGACGAAGCCGCTAAATTAATCTGACAAGAACAGTGAGAGACCCCTAAAGTTTAAGAATAACCATATTCTTACTAAGAAACAGTCAAGTCACTTAAGTTCATATCTACATGAACCATGCTTCATATCTTCAACACTCTGGATCAATATTCGTGATCTACAATAACATTAGGAGTCAAAATCGTAATATTATATCATATCTAGGATCTTTAAATGTGGCCTTGAAGGAACCCAGTGCATCTAAATGGTTCTAATTCGTTTTGCTATAACTCTAAGTATTTATTTTTAAAGAGTCAGTCAGAAAGATGAAGCTCGTTGCACGTTCCAAAGCATGGATGTATCTCTATGGAGAAGAACGTTCAAGAAACTCAATGCGGCTTAATTTCTGATGACAGTCTCCTTGAAGTCGAAAAGTTTAAAGGTGTATGTAGCGGTCCAGTCCGTCTTTGGCCTGAGAGAAAGTTGAATTTGCGAAAAAAAATATAATAATTTAGAACCCAGTTGTAGCGCCACCTACCATGACCAGTTGTGAATCGACACCATGTCGGGACCCACTCAAACACACAAAAATATTCATCAACATCAGTCTAGTCGTTAAAGGAGGAATTCAGTACAGATGAATGATACATTCTAAAAAAAAAATACCCACCGAATTGAGAACCTCCTCCTTTTTTTTAAGTCGGTAAATAAAATATGTGGTTTCAAGAAACAAGTATTGTTTTTCGGGGTATTATACACCTACAATTAATTTTAGGGAACTCTCGCACATGTCCTTCTCGTGACCGCAACCAGTTGTTAGCTATAACCACTTTTCATACATATAATTAGTAGCCTGTAGCTGACCATGATTGGCTTGTGTTCTGAACGAAGCACCAGTCAGGGCAAACGAGCTCCTACGTACACCACAGTTCACATCATCATTTACCATCAGGCGAGATAGTGGTGAAACGTAAGCCTAAAATCACGATTCCCGCTCGGAACAAATATTTGTATGGCCTACAGATAGTTGTTCCGGGTCTGGTTGTTTGTGTATGTGAGTTTATATGTCTGTAAACGCACCCACAATACAGGAGGTATTCCTAGTGTCCATCGTAAAAAAAAAACGAATTGTGTGTTGGGACACATAATAGAAGTGAAACTTCAACGGACAAGTGAACTCTCCCTCCGTCGCTGCCGCCTCTCACCACGCGATATATCGTCTACCCCCTCCACACGGCCGTAACCCTTAACCCCGTGACAGAAAAAATCCTAATACCCCCGTCTATACAAAAGTAAACTTGAAAAAAAAAAATTGCCACACGTTTTTTGAATTCAGAAAAAAGGTTTTATTCATGCCCTGAATTTGATAAAACATCATAAATAATACATGCTTTATATTATATTATATAATACATGTATGTTTTATATTATACATGTATAAAGCCATTAATTTTAATTGTTGCATTCAGAAACAATATTCAAGAACATGTGTGGTCGTCGCAATCATATATCACGTGATACTTGCATAGTTTTTCAGCAATATTTGCTTATCCTATCGACCTACAGCTGTTAGGCGACCTTACGCGTCCTATTCGTTAAATAATTGTGTGTTTTGTTTTAACAAAGTATTGCCATGAATCAACCTTTTATTGTTTTGTAGATAGCTGCCTTTGTTGGCACTATATTGTATAAAATGAATTTTATTTTTTTGTTAATTTTGTTTTTAGATTTAAAGGCGGTTTTTAGATTTAACGGCTGTTAAGAATAAATTAATTTTAACATTTTACTAAATGTTTCAAGATTCTACATATTAATAGAAACCTATCAGACTTTACGTCAACCTTTACCTAAATGTTGCTGTAAATAATTGTGTATTATTATTATTATTAAAACATCTTTCGAGAATTGATCGAATATCTCCCTTAGGGAATTATACAATTATCGGGATTTAAACAAATCCCAATTTGTATCATTTCCCTGCGATATCATTTAACCGACATTAACAAAAAATAAATATATAGATCAAAGGTTTTTTTTAACATTCGGCCTAGGACAACACCATAAAACATTACACTATCGCATAATTCTTACTTCTATAGTTGTCATACCAACTGAGTACCTTAACCCTTTATTATATCAACATAGTAATTGCAAGTGTCATGGCCGTCTAATTTCAAACGATTATATCTCAGGGCACATTCACACGACGCGTTTTTATAAAATGACGCGCGTTTTTTTTTAATTTATCTAAGAGTAACTCCGGTTGCAGACCAAGGGTTAAGCTTAGTTTAAATAGCTGAAATAACTTAGACGTTTGTAGATGCAGTCAACACTAACGCTTCTAAGGTCCCGTTTCAACCTGCAAGTTACTCGCATGTAAATTGCATTACATTTCTTGCTACTGAAGTATAATAATGCGATCAATCGCTTATAACGAAACTTGCATGTGAGTTTCTTGCAGGTGGAGAAGCGGCCTAAGATATGGAAATGTCACCGGAAAATTGCAAACGCCGTAAGGTAGTAAACTATGGCGTGAAATTGTAAACTATATTTTCTTAATAAGACACGGATATATTGGAAACTATTGGTAAATTGGTGGTATTTATTGTATACAAAACGATTTTTTCATAATATATCGAGAAATTATTATCTAATAAAGATGTATTACAATGAGTCTGCAATTTTCCGGTGACAGAGAGACAGAAATTCTTGGGTAATTTATCTAGTTGCAAATTTTGACAACAATCTACTGGGCACAGATCGTTCACCATATGCTGAAAGAACTGGAAGATTACTTGAAAAAATCTTGAGAACAGTTATCTGGCAGGTTTGCCTGCTTCGTTTGCTAAGTGAGATCAAATGTGTAAGCTCATAAATGTTTAACGCAACTTTTCAAGGCTCGCGTTTTACTTCAGGTAAAACCGTCGTATGCACTAACCCTAACAACCACATAACTTGGGCCGTAATAAACCTTTAGTACGAAACACTATGCGTCATGCTGCCCATTAATTTAATAATCATCTGACAATGACAGAAATACCTTCAACTCTGTTGAACCACTTCTGAAAAGGTCGCGCTAGAACAGTTTATGTAAATTGTATGTACATATGTGACCCAAAATAAGTCGCTTTGAGTTGAAATTGTGTGTATATGTGGATCTATAAATTGTTCGGAACAAAACCTTTTTGTGAAACAATAAAAACTTTTTAAACATTACTTAGTTAAAATACTGTTTATGAGATTCTAAATTCAAATTCTCCATGGAAAATATTGAATAAAGAATCTGCTTACCAGTATTTTTGCTATGTAATGTTTATAACGTTTTTATGAATAGGGCTGTCTTTACAAGTTTTTATTATTTAACTTGCAATGTTTGTTAGTAATATCTTACAAACTGAATTAGAGTTACTTCCTCTCATCCAACAGAGTTGATTTTTTCATATTGGTTCAGTTACGATGCCAATGACTTTTTATAATAACTATGACCTGATCCTCCGTTCAACTTCTCAACGGTCAAAGACAGACACGACATTTTGCATACGCATTAAATTATAATAGCTGTCATTATGATAGGTGAATGAAATGATAGACTGTCATATGCCTAACACAAACGGTTGATCTTAATAGGAAAGATAGGAAGTCGGTGTTAAATTACGAATAAACAATCAAAAACAACGACTTCCGAAATTAAAATTATTTTATACTTTAAAGTATAAAAAAGTTTTCTTTCAAATTGTTTTGTTAAGGACGGAGCGAAAGAATGAAAGAAAGAAAGAAAAAAAGTTTTTTTGCGGCAAGCGTGACAATGAAAAAGTTAATGTATTTATGTATTTTATTAGTATAATATATATTATTTGTGTATTCTTTCCGAAACAAATTATATTTTGAATTATATTTTTATTTGTTGTAAACCTACCACAGTGTAGTCTTTTAACCCAAAGGTTGACTGGTAGAGAAAATTTTATAAATATAAATTTATAATAATATAATTTTATATTAAATAAATAAATGTATGGAACAAAAGTAAATCGGGCGCGGTGTAGTTGTCCCCAAATTTCCTATATCAAAACTAACTTGGGTAGTATCCCTGTTTCCAATACCCATACCTCTACTGAAACCTACCCCCATTCTATGTCACAGAAACTGAATCAATTCCTATTCGAGTCACTTTCTATTGTGTGCCGAGGAGCACAATGTCTTCCCTCTGAATTTCCATCGGTAGCAAGTTGCGGCATTTTAACGTCTCGATGTAATGAACGGAGACATTGTCGAACTGAACAGGTGACGGCTGGGGGCTTGAGGAACGAGAGTTTTGCGATACCGAAACGATACTGATTGTTTATATCAACTGAATGCCAATCTCGTACTTAAAAAGTGTTCAAAAAGGCGCAACAAAATATTGGGAAGGTGTTGAGAATTGCCCCTCTGGTTAAACACGCTAAATTCAAAAGTACCAAAAGAAAAAGATGATTTTAAGATACATTAAACCCACTTACTGAAAATAAGAACACAACTAACAAAGACTTTGTAAGCCAAAACAGATCCTAAAATTCTATAGATAGTGTCAGGGTTTTAAAACAGCTGCGTCCGAAAATAATCGAAAGATTGAGACACAAACTATTTAAACAAAAAACTATTTAAACTAAATACAATACAATCATCATTTGTGCTGTGTAAAATCATGATAATACGCTAGAAGATCATTTGCTAGCTTTTCCTAGCTCTGAAAACTCAGGCAATGTTATCGTTTATTTCTCGTTCGTCGACATAGCACACCCTCTGACAGACGTGTCCGTCCCACAAAGACCTCAGCATGATGTTATTGTGTGTATTCTTAGAGACGTGGGCTCAATACTGAATTTGTATGACATTCAGTGATTTTAGTATTGGGAAAGCCGTCAGGTATTGCTGCCGCAACTTGGGAATGGCCTATATATGGCCGTGAGTTGCATATTGGCACAGATAACCCTATATATGGTTTAGCACCGATTTTGTAAGTCAGATAACTTTTACATGAGGAATAAAAATGGCGGTCAGACAACTTTTGTACAGTAAATATTTCAAACAATAATCAATGCTTCACTTAAAAATTGTTTGCCTATTGAAAAGTCAACTCTTATAAATTTAAGATTGATGTATTATTTTATGCAGTAATGAGGAAAAGGGCCGCCTCTTTTATGTCCAGAATAAGAAATTAAAAAAACATAACTGTCAAGGCTGTGTTTGAGTGCTGCAAATTTAATATAAGTAATATTTAATTTCCGTAAAAGTAATGTCATAAATGAATTGATCAATTATTGAAATGAATTGATGAATTAATTAAATTAATTGAGCGATTGGTAAATTAATTAATTAATCAATTGAGAGATTTATTAATGTTATTTATTATTCAATTTACTTATTTTTTATTAATAGGTATAATGAAATTTTATATCCTGGTGTCCTATTATGGGTCAAATACCTGAAATAAATGAATTTTATTAATTTATTTTTATTTTATTACAACTAGTTTCTCAGCTGAGGTATTGTAGCTAGTGAGTTTAAAGACAGATAGAATAGACACTTGCACTTTAAAAAAAATATGAATAGCCTTCAGAGATATCGATCGTAAGGCGGTATTTAGAGGTGAACTTTAGATCCAGAATAATGGCGTAAGCGTTTTGACAAGGCGTTTACAATCTTTATGAGACACTAGTCTTTCGCATGACGTGTCTCCACGCTATATTTATATTTATGTCAGTCTAATAGAGCATTCCTCCTACTAAACTTATTTCTTTTGTGAGTCTTGTCAAGTAAAGGTACTGTTATCAACGCGACAGTTTGTAAGGAGGGATAAATTTATGGATGGATGGCTACTGACCGAAATTTGAGGCAGGAAGGTTAAGTCTAAAATATCGTAAATCTCTCGTCCTCAGCATAGCGACGTCTAGGCCTTCACAAAGCAGCTCCGATGTTATTGTGCAAACTTCTTGGAGACACGTGTCCGCACTGAATTTGTGATACTGTGTGCTATTGATTTGTTAAGCTGTGTCATATTTTAAGATACGATTTTTGAACAGAAATGTCGTTTTTGTGAGGCAACAGACTTTCGTTTTGCGTAGATACGGTCAAGACTAAGAAAGTTGAAAGATGCCTCGACTTATTGGAAAAGCTCGCTCGTTGCGCGATGTTAATTACCTACCTAATTTTGCAGTAAGAATATTGTTTGTATCTATCCTTAATATTCTATGAATATTAATATTGAAATCAGTTGTCGTTATCGATTCGGCTGGGTCTGAATACATTGCAGATTTATCTGCTTTAGTGGATTCAAGGTGTCTGAGATGATGGTGAATGCTTTTATAGATCAACAAAAAAACGTTATGAAAATGTAACACAAGTTGAAAAAATAATGTCAAGTTGTTCTACATTTCATGTTACGTTTCGCCAATCCGTACCGGAATTATACTCCTATCTTTCTTTCCCAAAACTCCCATCTCCCATTTACTTAAGCAAATTCACGAAAATCATCGAAAAACACAAAACAAACACAAACAAGTCTTAAAATCGGTTTCCACTGTCAAAGGAATGAATCTCGCGGTAAAGGCGCGACGGAACTCAGATTGTCGGTGGCATATCCGCTGTGAGTAGCAGCCGTGTGCCTGTGGCTTCTTATACAGCGATAAGAGGTTTAGATACACCGGCTTTTAGGGGGTAAGCAGGAAGGTAAGTGGAGGTTGTAAGGGAAAATATAAAGTTGCGGAATTTGTTCGAAAGAGTCACCGCGGCCTTGGAACGCAAAGGGCTTTAGAAGGAACACGAATGGGTTTTAGTTAGTAAGAGTCTGACATGCCCTTCCGCTCCACCCAGAGCGGAAGAAGTCATTTGAAGATTTCCCTTACTAAAAAAAAAGGGAAAATATAATACTCTGATTTAAAAGAGTGTCCATGGAGTTTCTTGCACGTTTTCCATAGGATCTACTCTTTCTCTCTTCTCGAACAGAATAAGATACATAAGTAAATAGAGCAGACAACCAAAGTTTTAACGACAGCACTGAATTATTCTGTGAAGGAGTATCTAAAGAGGTTTCAAATCAAATTTGCTGTTTAGGGCACCCACAAACGGAAAACTAGAAGTAAATTTGATTTGGAAGATTTCACATTTAATTAGTAAGCATCGAACAGGGAGGGCTTAATAAAGAAATGTTTGAAGACAACCACGTTTTAAGAAACCTGCAAACATTTTGCAAATGTTTTTCAATAAGTCCTCTGAAGATTGTGAAGGTTTCAAAGTCAGATTAAAACTTGACGAAGTATTGCGTTTCAGAGGAATAATAAAAATTGAAGTTTTTAAAGATGAAATTCGAACTGCACTAAGAAATTGAAAACTCAAACCCAAGAAACCAGCAAAAAAACTAAGTTTTCATTGAAAACTCAATAATTTCTGAAACTTGAAGGGTTTATACATATTCCAAACCAACTAAACAAATACTAAAACCAATTTACCTTAACAAACATTTAGATTTAAACAAAAGAACGTCTGAATATGATGACGTTACCTGTCATGGCGGAGATGCATCCACAATGGCGTCGACGGTGGCGCGAATTCAACTAAACGTATTTAAATTACAAATTGTGAACCTTGAGGCTGCACCTGATACTGAATACGTATGTAAGTACTTACAGAATTGTAATAGGTACTGTTCGTTTGATAAACGAGGCTTCTATGATGTGAATAGAACTGTAGCACTTAATAAATGATACAAACGCAATGGCAGTCTTAAAATTTGTTCTATTTCAGTTAGATGATCAACCGCTCACTTGTTTTTGCCCCAATAACAGAGTATAATTAAGGCGCAAAATGTCAAAAACACCTTCAATTTCCCTAAATTTTAACAAGTGTTTGACATTGACCGTCGCGCGTCACTGAGATGACACCTATTGCGTTAAATTTTAACGATTTTAAGAAAGACTAAATTATGATCTAATTTCAGACAAGAAAAAAACACAAAATTGCACTGTGCATCAGTAAATTGGAAAGACACTGAAAAGATATAACGTAGAAAAAGATACACCGCAATATGGTATCTATACCAATGACTTATGGACACAACCTGCGCAACTTTTAGACTTGCAAATTTGAAGTTGAGTGAAACAATACTTTAGCCTGCAAACCTGTCAAAGTTTGACAAAATCAGAAGCAGGCCCTATAAACTAATAAAATTATGACATAATAATGCAAACTAAACGCTGTTGATCCTTATCGGTTTTGCCAGCCTTAAGATTACTCTGATCAGCATGTGACTTTTTCTAAGTCACAATCATTCGACCGATATCTCAACACAGATTTTTCACATAGAACTCTTAGAGGATGTTATAGCTAAAACAACGTTTATGGCAGCGTCCATTATCTTAATAAGATTGTTGAAAATAACAGTTTATGTGAATTAAAATAGGGAGACGAATAGACGCATTTTTTCTCATAATTATGCACTAACAGTACCTGCTGAAGGTAGTAAATCAAAATAATTGGCTGACGTCCAGATTTCCTCGAGGGTTAGTCGTATGCTGGTCACATAACCAGAAACGATATGAATTTCAATACAAGTCGAGCGAAGGTTTGATTCTAATACCAACAATCGACATTTAGGGGCTTTAGGTTGATAATTTATAGTGTTAATTTTATCGATTTGAATCTGAATATGCTGAACTAATATCTCTTGTACTTCAAGAATTGGTTTATGCAATAGATTAGCCCTTTATTACAATTCGCGAAATGTGGTTGTACCATGGGACAGATCTAGGCTTCATCTTTTAACCTTGACATTTAAAAATGTGCCCGTAAATGGTCTGTTTGAAATACCTAAATGTTTTAGATTTTGGCAGCCTCTGCAGAATACGGCTAGTTATGTATGTATACATCCCTGGACAGACAACCAAACTCCGGGCTCCAATTTTCAGCATGACATAAGCTGTTCTATAAGGGAATTAATAGTGAGTGAATGTCGGGATGTGATGATTGATGTCTAAAAATAAATTTATATCATTGAGTACACATCTGGGTGATTTGCAGCCAAAAGGAAAGACTAATACAATAACCATTTATGTATAAACAAATGATAAAGAACCCTATTTCGGAGATGACCATGAATGGGAAGATACTGGAATAGGCAGAGCTGATTCATTGATTGATAGTTCAAATAAACAATAGTTTTATGTAGAGCGAGGACGTAGTATTGACCTCAAAGCCCTTTTAAAACAACGTTTGAAAAAGGAGGAGGTTCTCAACGTGGTTCTATTTTTTTAAGGTTGCTTTAACTCAAGGATTTTTTATGAATTAGAACGATTGTATATTTTTTCTGAAATGAGAAAATAGGTTCTCATAAAATAAGTTTTAAGAATGAAATGTGAACAGTTTTAAGAGATGGAAGATCAGAAAAACAATGGATAAACTGTGTAAAGGATGATATCTCTAGAAATGGTCAGATTACTGAGATATCGACTAATAGAGAAGACTGGAAGAACAAGAAATATGGCGTTGACCCCAAATAAATTGGGATAAAGGCAATATAATGATGAGTGGATCAGTATGTAGGTACATGCTACTGAAGGACTAATTTAGCGACAAAAACTCCTAAACACAGCCACAAAACACAAGCCGTACATTTAATTTTGAAAATAACACTGAAACGTCTCAAGGATACCTCTTTCAACTATGAAAGAAATACTAGTCTCCACCCACAGGCCTGCTGTATAAAAGAATCAAAGAAATGGGTCAGGGTCTTGGCAGCTGGTATCTTCCCACATCTTCAATGGGTAGCTAGGCCACTGCAACGCAACCAACCAAGTCCTTAAGCCAAGACCTTGATTATAGAGATACTAAATATAAATTCTAACCAATCAAAGAAACCTGACTAACAGGATATGACTTGTAAATGAATCGAGCCGATCTGTTAGCAATTTCAAATCTTTTATTCATTCATGAATTCTTAATGAAAATTGCTTCGCAGGTAATGGATGTCGGATAATTTAATGTCGACCTGAGTCGAAGAAAAAAAGTTATGTGTCAGCCTTTTTAAGATTTGTGAGAAACATCATGCAGTGGTTTTATAAATATTAGTATTGATAGGATTGCGCTTGACCATAATCTCCCCTGATGTGGTGTGGGCTAAATAACCGCATTATATAGAAGATTTCTTGGCCTCCATGATTCACTTTCCTAAGCAATTAGCCACACCCTGTGTCCCACATCCTTTCTATGCGTCCATTTTTTTATTATTATCGATAGACGCGCGTCTGACCAATATCTTACCTGATGGTCAGCGATGATGTGGTCGACGATGAAGCACGCTTGCCTAGAAGTAAGCTATTCTCTCGTGATTTACAGATATCCTTTTTGTAAGATAACTCAGAAGAAGGTCGCGGTAAGGAATTCCATTCCTTAGCTGTACGCACATTGAAAGTACATATTCCCTAAACGTTCTTTGTAGTATAAGCTATAATCTCTAGATCTATCTTTAAACCAAGAGTGAATAGGTTACTTCTAGGCAAGTAAGCTCCATCGTCGACCACATCATCGCTTACCATCAGGTAAAGTATTGGTCAGACGCGCGTCTATCGATAATAATAATAAAAAAGACGCATAAAAAGGATAAGTCATAAATGTTGTTATCTGTGATGATTGCACGAACGCAGGGTGCGGCTATTTGCTTAGGAAAGTGAATCATGGAGGCCAAGAAATCTTCTATATAGTGCTGTTCTTTAGCCTAAAGCATCTACCCCAATATTATATCAAGGATCAAAGTTCACAGGTTACCATTGTTAATCAATTTTATCGCTTATTGTTAAACAAAATCTTTGACTTAAACGTACCGTATATTTCTCCTTAAACTTTATAGATTCAATGCCGTTAGAACGGCACCATTCATACGATGTATAATTTTGTGATCATCGTAAATCCTTTGGGTTAGCCTTGGTGCCCCCATAAGATGGCGTGGAAGCTGCTCCATACAAAATGAAATCCTTATATCTGTCACCGGAAAATTGCAGACTCCGTAAGATTGTAATAAATCTTTATTAGATTAAAATATCTCGATATATTGTAAAAAATGTTTTGTATAGAATTAGAATAAGTCCCATCCAAATTCAATAGTTTCCAGTGATATATTACAATCTTACGGCGTTTGCAATTTTCCGGTGACCATATCCACAAGCCACTATTAAGTGATATTGCTTTACTTCTACTTCTCGTGTTGCTACATGGTCAGAATTTCGCAGCACTGGCCTAATTAGAAAGTCAGATAAGTTGATGTTTAGTGTGATCGCCCAACTTGTGCCAGACATACATCAGTAAAGGCATCGATGGAAAAATATCGTACCAAAAACGTATGTGACTTCAACAACATACATTTCAGAAAATATACCCTGGGCCCGTATCACGTACGGCCCACTCTCTCTATCATAAATTAATCTAGAAGCTCTAGTCGAAATGCCAATCTACTCGTATGAGCGAATGCGATAGACGAAATGCCAAAATAATTCAAAATTTATGTGATTGATCGCGCGACAATTCGACTACACCGGCTTAAAGATTGTCACTTGCCTATCTTGATGCTGAATTATTTAAGGATGCACTTTGGTATTTATTGTGGGCAATACAGTGGTATCTACTGATATTGTTGCCTTCGTAATTCGTATTCTAAAGAACTATAATTCTGTATGAAGCATTCCATACGCATCAGGCTTAATATTTGTAGGCACACTTAGAACAAATCGCATATATTGAGGTCAAGGTATACTCTATTCATTGTTGTTTTTTCTCTCCATAATAAAATCATGGTGTTGGTAAAATTGTACGTTATAGACATTGTGAATTATGGTTATGATCCTTGACTGGTTCAATGGAGTTGATATTATAGCTAAAAGTTTGTGTAAAATACTGTTTAGTACTAAGCCTATCGTAGCAGGCAGCAAGATAGGAAACGTATTTGAGTAAATGTCTTGAAACTGACATCATGATAATGTAATCAACTTTGAAGGATAGTTTAATAAAAATCGCTTCCGTTTTGGCACAGATTGACACATATATTTATTTAAGGAAGAATCCTTGCTTCCTTTATTTCCTTCTTTTAACAAGCTACTTAGAAATTCAAGCCTTCTCCTCATCCATGAGGTAGGTATGTTTTTTTTTTTTACTTTATGCTCTTTTTGTATTATGATATACACTAGCACCCCGCTTACGATTTCGTCTGAGCCGATTGTGTACCTATGACTTTCCCCTTTTCATCCCCTTTAAGGTTGAATTTACAAAAATGATTTCTTGGTGCGCACCTACATTATAAAAGGAAGCAGTGTGCAAAATTTCATGTTCCCAGTCCCAATAGTTTCGGCTGTTTGTTAATATGTCAGTCAGTCAGTTCCGCTTTACATTTATCAAGTTAATATTTTTTAGCAGGCCAAACACATTTTTCTTTTATTTTCATCTTTTACTCCCATCTCAATTGTGGTAACTAAATCAAAATCAAAAATATAACATAATGAGTCGACTCACCTTTCGGTCTGCCTATGCACCATCCGCTGCATCATCCAGGGCTGCGACAGAGGCGGCGGCGGCACCAACCCGCTGCCGAGCGCAGCAAGCGCCGTCAGCATCTGCTGAAACTGCACACACATGTCTGTGTACCCCTGCTTGTGACATCGCTTAAAGTTAACATACAAGTAAAGAGGAGAAATATTGGTCCTTTAGAGGTAGCTCTAAACAGAGAAACATCTAAAAGAGTTAACAAGTAACAAGTAAGCAACCGTTGCCATGAAGTGACAAAACGGGGTTCTCGGAATTAACTTTAGGTTTTGGGGAGATATGAAGACTGGCCCCGATTAATATATAAGTAAAGAGGAGAAATAAAAAATATTTGTCCTTAAGAGGTACTCGTAGCAGCTCTAAACAGAGAAAAGTGGAAGAGACTAGGGCGGCAGTTGTCAACGAAAGTGACAATACCGGTTTCACTTAGAATATATATAGATTATGGGAAGATATGAAGACTGGTCCTGATTAACATATATGTAGAGGAGTAATAAAAGATTGGTCCTTAAGAGGTACGAGCTCTAAACAGGGAAAAATGGATGAGTGTAGTCAAGCCGTTGTCAAGGGAAGTGACAAAACGAGCTTCTTTTAAAATAAACATACAGGTTAGGGGGAGATATAAAGACTATTTTCTATTGGCATACAAGTAAAGAGGGGAAATAACAACTGTGAGAGAGAATGGAGACTTTTGCAAGCCTTGAAGTCCGAATTTGCGTGCTAATAATGTTTTTAGGAAGGCTATTTTTTCTAACAATGAATGAATGCTTAGGACTAAGGACAATGACAGGGATTTACATATGAGCATGAACGTTCGGTTTCGATAAATTCAGGACCAGGAAGATCTAAACGCCCGATAGAGAACCAACGTTTGAAAAGCAAGAAGGATTAAATTAGGGAGTCTTTAAGATGAAATTTTAGGTACGCACCTGGTTATGAAAGACCAAGGAATATTTAGTGACCTTTTAAATTTCCCATGGGTGAGAATCAAGAACGAAATGGAATTGTTCAAGATCACTCATGGTTTACGGTAAATTAAAAGTAATAAAGCTTCGTGAAAAGTTCAAGGCGCATGAGAAATTAAATTATGGCTTCCGTATCCAAATTAGTTGTTTTATTAATTTCTTCTTCCCAGTGTTTATTCAATTCGTGAAAAGGTCCAGCATAATATTTACTGGTTGCATGATATCCAGCCATTTTCCCACAAATCTCGTCAATTTATTCGAATCTAATTTATCAAGTTTTTGCAATAATTACTACAACATTATTGCTAGCAACTACTTTTAAAAACATTGTTTTGTTAAGGAGCTAGATAAATATTAAACTCGCTTGGAAAAGTATTAGTTTTGTTTTGAATGAAACTACATGGGTGAAATTGAAGCAAATCTCCATAGATATAATGGACGTTGATATCTAAAGACGGTACAGCAAAATCGTACTCTTATTTCAAGGAACTGCAGCTAACTAAGTCACCACATCGACTGGTCGTGTGAAGTTACTCGAAATTTTTTTTTTTTCGTCGTCATTATAGATCAACTTCCATTACATTTGTAGAGTTTTGCTAACTTCGACTCTGGGGCTCAAGACAAAATGGTATCCTATCAGCGCATGAGATTGTCGGTTCGCCACGTTGCTGCTGACAGAATGTCACTTGTCAAAAGCCTCGGGTCTAAACTTTTGTCCAAAAAAATGTCAAGTAAAATACCTGTGCTATAGTCTGTGGGTTCTGCGCCTGTAGTTGGAGCAGGTGCTGCAGCAGCGGCGGCGCCGACGCAGGACTCTTCGCCCCCGACACCGAACTGCTGTCCGACTCCGATGCGGGACTCTGTAGAGAAGAGAATACAAGTATAAAAAGATGAAGAGATAGAAATTTAGCCCAAGGGGACATATTCCGGGGATAAAAGTATCATATCGCACCTTTAAAGTAAAACCGTTACTAAACGAAATTATGAAATTTTATAGTCGCACCTTTAAAGTAAAACCGTTACTAAATGAAAATTTCCATGAATTGAGGTATCAATGCCATCTATCTAAAACAGTGACTATTTTCTAATATTGGCTCCCCTATAAAATTTCATAATTTCGTTTTACTTTAAAGGTGCGATATGTCCTATTTTAATATAAAGTATATAGGGACGGATGGTTACAGAAGTAGGGACAAGCAATTAAACGATGAATGGACAAAACCCACATAAAATGAGTTAAGGGCAGCAAAACGACTAAAGAAGTAGTTGTATCTTGTGTATAGGATCAGAATTCTGTAGAATCAGATCACTTTGGGA
This sequence comes from Mamestra configurata, assembly GCA_002192655.3. Taxonomy (NCBI): domain Eukaryota; kingdom Metazoa; phylum Arthropoda; class Insecta; order Lepidoptera; family Noctuidae; genus Mamestra; species Mamestra configurata. The sequence goes on along the minus strand of NDFZ01005233.1, from coordinate 337,196 downwards.
TTATTAGTTTGTTTACAGACACTAATCTTCATACGCACTCAGACTTGACCATGGGACGGTAAATAATTGTCGCCTGTATTTGTCTTACGAGACGACAAAAATAAGTTTATATCAAGGAACAAGACTTATATACAAACAGACAAATAAAAGAATATATAAGCAGGATAACAAGCACAGACAAAAACGAGCACTCACAAGGTAAAAATATGTCTGCTGCAGCAAAAGAGACAGTCCGGTTACTTAAGTTAACAGAAAAACTTAAGTTAAAACTAATTTTAGTTTCCTACTACCTCTTAAGATAATGTAAACCTAATTTCTCCACATCCTGAAATGGTTCAAGCTAAACGTTATAAAATTAGATATGAATTTCGAACTGTATTACCGGAACAAATTCTAGTTCGATTTCATTTAGAAAACCAAGTTCATTCATTGACCTAGTGGTTAGCTTTGATATTCACCGATATTTGGGACTAGCTATAAAGATATATGAATCACTTCCTATACTCTTGGAATATATGGAAACCCTGGAAAGTCTCTATTCCTCAGTCAGCATCAGTGATCGGATAACCGGGCGCTAATATACCTTAACTTCACTTTTATTCCCACGAAAGTATCATTCAGAATTCTCCGGTCTTGATATCAATTTATATTAGTTCGGATCAGCATATCTTATTCTTCTATACATCTTTATTTGTCACGTCAACCCCTTTCTTGACAAATAATCTTGTAGCCATACCATCTTTTGCGGAATTTGTGAGAAAGAGTCCCCGCGGCCCAGGAACGCAAAGGGCATTAGGAGGAACACGGTTGGGTTTTGGTCAGTAAGAGTCTCATACTCCCTTCTGCTCCGCCCAGAGTGGAAGGAGCCATTTGATGATTTCCCATCAATAATAATAAAAAAGCCATACCATCTTATGGTCAAACGTACTCTTAAAGCCACATCCATCTTTTATATATTTTTTGGGAAAGTATCCAAAAACAATTTGGACAAATTACAATTATTTTTATTGTCAGCGCTGAAACGAGTCGGGACAAATCAAGAATTAAATTTAGTCATTGAACCAACAGTCAAGTACAACAGGAGTGTTGATGGAATTGAAACTCATTAAAAAACCTAAAGCAAATACTACGAAAAATAGGGTCTTGAAGCCAATGAATACAATCATCACCCCTTTATCCCAGTTCCATACACTATCTCAAATAAGAACCTGCAAACCAGAGGCAGTAATTTGAAATCTAACCGCATCTATTCATTTTTTTATTTAAAACGGGTTTGCTCTTGACTCTAGTCTAGGTCATAGATGACAGAGACAAAGTCGACGATGGAGCAAGCTTACCCAGAAGAAGCCTGTTCACTCTAATTTTGAAGAGATTAGGGTTTTATGCGTTCGGAAACAGAGACGCAGGCAGAGAGTTATATAAACTAAATCAAATGCCGGAAACGGTCCTCAAGACATTGTAATCAACTGATTATGGTCCGTTAGCAGATTACGATTAATTATCAAGTCACTTCGCCATTGAACAAGGCCGATTTTGATCTAAAACGATGCTCTTATACGTCACTCCATGATCCGGTTTTCCTGTATTTCGTCACTGACCTTATTGGATAAGGAAGCGTGTATCAATTCAAAGAATTTTCCTAGAAAGAATCGATGTGTATCTTAGTTTAGTAACTGGTTTTTGTTTCAGCATTTTCTTAGTTAGTCTGAAGCTGTTTTCCTTGTGATTCTGACCTTGGTTCCGTGGGAATTCTCATTAAATCAGACGCGAATTTTTCCACTTAATTAAAATGAGTGAAACCTTGGTATGGATTTCCTTTAAGTTTAACTAAGTATAAATTATAATAATACTTAGGTGAACAAATTATGTCATACTATATAAAAAATAAATATATATGTATGTAGAACTAATGACTTGTTTGTATAAATACCATCAATATAGGCATGCTGAAAGCAAGCATATCCTTCAATTAACGGAAATAAAATACCCAATTTACACAAAACACTCCATATTCACCAAAAATGCATTAAGCACCGTAATAAGTTAAAAAAAACAGGTGTATTCAAAAGGACAATATTTAAAGTATAAGGACCAATATATTATATGCTTTAAAGCGTGACATATACAATATACTTGGTGTCCAATGGTTCCGTCATTCGAAGGCCTATTTGTGCCTACATCTGCCTATCGCAAGTATTTATCGTCGATGTATTTATTACATTAATATTGCGTGCCATTATTGATAAAATCTATGGTTAATAGGCAATGACATTGTCGCCATTTTCAAGACTACTTTTTAAGTATAGGTTCTGGTTAAAATTTCGATGTTCTACGTAATAGGTTCGTACTTTAAATACAGCAAAAAAAGTTATTGTGTGCAAAAAATTGTGCATTTTAATACAAAAAGTGTGCATGTCACAGGTAAGTAAAGGAATATCTGTCATTTTCATTTAACACATAATAGTTTACATAAAAAGCCAACGTCTAAAGATTATCTTAAAATGAATCATTGTTCAGTAAATGGAACACGAGTTTAGAAATATTGTGTTTAGCCCTTATTTTGGTCTTTTTTTTTTGGAGGATTGAATCATCAAATGACTTTTTCCGCTCTGGGTGGAGCGGAAGGGCATGTCAGACTCTTACTGACTAAAACCTATCCGTGTTCCTTCTAAAGCCCTTTGCGTTCCAGGGCCGCGGTGAGTCATTCGAACAAATTCCGCAACCCGGGCAGGCTCTGGCCCTAGCGGGCCCCATATTCTATGCTGTCATCTCTTTGAGGCGCGCGTGAAACACAACGCGCCATTGACCCGGGCCTGGCGGTGATCGGACAGCGAGCCACCCAACGCTCGTCGTCCGCAGACCCGCGCCTACGGTGGCCGGGGATCGCCCTGCGACTCCCGACGCCCGGGGCGTCTTCTCCTGTAGCGGTGGTTGGAACGAAGTGCTTGCCTTTCCCTCGCGTTATGCATGGGCTGGCCGACCCTTACTGTAGCCTACTGCACGCGCATGAGCAACACCCTTAGGTGCCATAGTTGAAAAGAAGTATGGAAGAAAGAGATGTTGCGCCGACCTCTAACAAATTGGGATAAGAGGAATCTAGATGTTGAATCACACAGTCTAAGATGTGTCACTTCCATTGTATTTTCCCAAAATTTCTTTAGGTTAATCCCCATCCAAAGATTAAGCAAAATTTTCATTCGGTACCTACAGGCTGTCGTGCCAATTACGTTCATCAAATATAATAAATATTATGTGACCTGTGACGCAGTAATTGTGGTTAAGTCTTAACCATATACCTATGTGTTACGACTAAGAATCGTGTCAAGTAAATAAATAATGTATTTTGAATTATTTAATTTATTGTTTTTTTAATCGTTTATTCTACCCACATATTTTGATTATAATCGGTTTTATTTAATTAATTATAATATATTTTATTTCACATTATTATTATATTTATAACACAATATACCCAACTCAAATTAAATAACATTTTAAATTAATCATACGTGCCATTTCAATGACTTCATTTGAACTAATATTATAAACAGGCACACCATTACGAAAATTCTTTCTTTAACTGATTTTTTGCGAATAAATTCTGTTTACCACTTCTTCTTAGCGTGTCGGTGGCAAATACACTTATCAAATTTTATGCTTGGCCCAGTACTCAGCAACGGCAACACCGTTCGCTGACGCAGTCATAAGGTCTTCACATGTAGGTACAGGTGACAGGGCATGCAGTGTAAGACAAGAGGTGGGCCATAGACTGCGGAGCGGACTGTCACTTGTCGCCGAGATTTGTTTCCCACTGAATGGCTATCTCTGAAACCTCTATACTACAAATTGGTTACTAGATTAACTGAAAATTTCAATTAAATTACTATCTGCTCCGGTAGAAGTAACCTCTGCCTTATTGTATCTTAAAATGAATCCAGCTATGCATTAATGATCCTATTAATATTAAAGATTTGAAATTCTGTATGTTTATGTTTGGATCTTTGTTTTATACATGCCTCATCGGCTTCCGGATTAGAATGGAAATAGCACACAGTTTGACCATTAGTAACCTGTGTTGGGACATACGGTACTTGCGGGAAGGTTGTATGGCTCAAAAGGCCACCAGCTCAAATGGGACTGATTTGGTCCGCATGCCGATGAAACGATGGGTCCGTACCTGACACAAAATTGGTGCCCTGAAATTTCAAGACGAGGCCGGGGCAGACCACGAAAGACACGGCGAGACGACTTATGTATTCCTTAGGAAATGGCAAAAAGTAGCACAGAACTGGGAAGATATCTAAGCCCAGCAGTGGGACAGTTCAAGCCATGTAATGATAATGCGGGAGGATACGGTGACAGAAGCTATTACCTAATCTTAAATTGTAGAGGAAAAACATACTAAAACTCGTATGACAAAATAAGTAAAATAATGAGGAATAATCTAACCTAAAGACCAAATGACACATTTGGCAAAGGACCACTATTACTAGTACGTGTATTGTTAAGTGACAATATAAATTCCAAGCAGGATCATTATTATTTATTAAGCCTTCCTCAGTCATTCACGATTAGAAATATCTCGTTTACTTCAAGAATGTAATAAAACATTAAATATTAGGCCCATGGGGTCTGAGTCCTGCCAGGGTTGCGGAATTTGTTCGAAAGAGTCACCGCGGACCTGGAACGCAAAGGGCTTTAGAAGGAACACGGATGGGTTTTAGTCAGTAAGAGTCTGACACGCCCTTCCGCTCCACCCAGAGCGGAAGAAGTCATTTGATGATTTCCCATGCTTAAAAAAAAAATGGGGTCCGAGTGCTCACCGAGTCTTTCGGGACATCAGCAAACAACTTGTCGACTGTTCACGTGACCAGAGGACTGGGCTTTTCTTCGGCCAAAGAATCAGCATTGCCATTCAACGCGGCAATGCTGCCAGTGTTCTGGGCACTTTTACCATTGACAACGATGTGGATGAATTTTGATTTATTTTGTTTGTAAATAATTTCGCGATTATTAGTCTAGTTGTTTAAGTATTTAGTTGGTACTTGTACATTTTATAGTGAGATTTGATAATCTTAGAATGCCATATCAATTACATTTATAAAATATCACGCCTGTACTTCTCGGAAGGATCCGGTCAGATTCAGAATCATAAATCCATCTAAAGGTTGTGTTTAAAAGATTATTTTTAGCGCATTGTGTCATCCTTAGTAATGTTTTTTTTATATGTTTTTTCTGTAACTTATATGGTGTATTCCATCACTTCCCGTGGGTGTCGTAAGAGGCGACTGAAGGACTCACGAGAGAATGGGCAACAGCATTCTCTGTGCATTGCAACAGCTACACTGCGATCGCCAACCCGCCTGCCAAGTGTGGCGACTATAGCAAACCCCCTCCTCTTGAGGGAAGCCTATGTTCATCAGTGGACGTCTTTCGGCCGGATGATATGGTTATAAGTCGCAGTCAAATAGCTTAATCAGTCGTTTAATTTGTTGCCTAGCCTTTTCATTAAATTGCGCCGATTTTTCAGCAACCAAAGTGACATCTTTGGTTTAATCTCGTTTAATGACTTGCCCATGTCACTTACGTCGCTGATTAAACGGCGCAGTTCAATGAAAAGGCTAGGCTTTTAATGAAACAGCTGATTAAGGTCAGGACCGCGATATATGAAAGAGTATTCTATTCTATTCTAATAGTAGGATCTTACATCGCCAGCTTTATTTAAGTCCCATGAAATAGAAGGCGAGCGTATTGCCATCAACTCGGCACAAAACCTGGCTTGCGTATTGCCATCAACTCGGCACAAAACCTGACTTAAGGCTGTGACTGAGAAGTTCTAAACGCAAGCACAATAACTCCTTGCCTGACCCAGGAATCGACCCAAGGACTCGCTACTCAGCAGTAGTATGCGCAACCACTCGACCAACGAGGCGAGACCAACTTCAAATGTCAATCATCTGCCTAGCTTTTTTCCAACGATATTGGAGTCGGCTTCAAGTCTGACCGGATTCAGCTGATTATTAGTATTATACATGAAGCGACTGCCTTTCTGACCTCCACAAACCAGTTATCGGAAACACGATACTCATCTGAAAGACCTGTCAGATTTTATAGTTTCTGACTACCCGTGATGACTGTCACGGCATAACGTGCTTTCCAAGGCACGAAGGAAACTTGGGATGTAATAGACGGTCACCCATCCACAGAATGACCTCGGCAAGCGTTGTTTTACCTTGAATATGGACCCGTTATTATTTAGCTTGAAACTTCAAGAATATAATTTTAATTAAAACATTAGAAATCGGAGTATTAATTAATGCAGCCATGAGTCGAGTTCGTGTGTTGACTAGTGTTTGATCAATGGACTTTGAACTTTCGATTAAATGCTTAAAATGATGTTTGTGAACGGAATTCAGCTGTGGTTGTGATACTGTTTAGTTTAAAGGATTTATACCCTTTGTTTGTGTGTTAAATAAGCAGAACTTTGTCTCTATCCCTTAATAGTTTACTTGAGATAGCTTCAACTACCTACTACAGCATTTTTTTCTGTTGATTCAGCTTCCTTCGTTTTCTGAATAAGTCACAAAATGGGCTTTAGATTTGCCAGTTTATTTGACATGTAAATTTTTTTTATGGGGCATGCTCTCCACACATTCCCAACCACTGCAACCCCTGAAAGCCAGAATCAACAGTGGCGGTCACCAGAAAAAACGCCGAGTGAATGAAGCTCGACGCGTCCCGGAGAAACGATTTAACTGTCTTGGATTCAACGAAATTAATCAGAAAAGCAAAGCAAAGGAGTAGGAAAAAATATTACCTAAATCATATATTTCTTAAGTCTGCTTTGTAGTCAAAAAGAAGTTCCCTTACGCCTTTACGCTTCATTTACATCGAAAGTCCTTTTAAGCTTTTGATTTACATAGACAGCTCCTAATTTGACGTTTTCCTAAAGAATTTTCTTATTGCAGAGTAAACGTTTGGTGCTATAAAGAGTAATTTTTTTTTTTTATCTCATATTTGTAAAGGGTAACCTGTAGAAGTATCCGATCACGAAAAAAATCTTTCTAAGCTTTTACTCGCGATTTCGTACTCGCATATCTCGTTTTTATTCCCGTCCCCGTATTGTTTTCCCGTTCCTGTATCGCCTTCCTCATAAATGTGGCTATCATATACAAAAAGAATTTTCCAAATCCGACCGGTAGTTCCAGAGATTAGCGCGTTCAAACAAACAAAAAAACTCTTCAGATTTATTTGTATTATTACTATAGATTAAAAAATACTGTTTGTCCTCCTAAAATGCCCGGTGTCTGTGGAGTAGACGAGAAAAATTCAGCTCCTTAGTCAGCCCAACCAATAAAATGTTTTATAAATGTTTTTCTTGTATCCTAAAAGAAGTTTAAACATCAAACAGGTATTATCCTCGGCAGTCGGAGCGACCAGTTGGGTTTACCTTGACGATTCGCTAATCACGACCACCTTGAATATTAACTAACGGCTCGTTTAGACTCGCGTCACTACCTACATAGATATATTATATACGTTGGTATATAAATAACAAGTGTACGAGTACACTTGTAGTGGTATGACAGATTTTTCTGAGATTCTTGCGTAGTTCGCATTATCATCGAACTCTTAATTACGTCTTGTTTTGGTGTAATAAAAAAAAAAGTAAACCAGTTCACTTTATAAATACGCCAATTGCTTATTTTGTGTTTTTCTGGTTTAGCAATGGTATGAAAATACATAATTATATCTGAGATTTTTTGCGTAGCTCACATCGTTATTCGCAGCACTATTTGTTTCTGACATTTGTCTGAATTTGTGGCCTTTTTTAGGATGAAAATGGAACTACTACAGATCATCATATCAGCCTAAAGACGTCCACGACTGGACATAGGCCTCCTTCAGGGAAGGGAAGTTTGCCATAATCGCCAAGCTTTGTAGGCGGGTTGGCGATCGCAGTGTAGCTGTTGCAATGCACAGAGAATGCTGCTGCCCATTCTCTGGTGAGTCCTTTAGTCGCCTCTTACGACACCCACGGGAAGTGATGGGATGGTGCTATTCTTTGACGTTCGACACCATACAGAACCCTAATTAATTTCAAATAGTTATAGCTTCAAGTATCTCATGAAGGGTAACGAGGATCTAAGTTTGGTCATGTCTGTAGATCCGATCAGGGGACTGTTAAATGAAATCGGGAAGCTGCAAGGCTATTGAAATGGTTTTAACGTATTTCTGCTGAGTGATGGTCTTCCTCTGGGTTTCTTCAACAGCAAATTTATCATCAAGATCCAGGTACAACATGGTTTACTATTAGTCCTTCCGGAATTAAGGGTGGAAGGACCAATTTCATGAAACTTAAACTTCAATGTAACCACTAAAAGTTATGGCGGCGGATATAGATATTATTAAGGCCATCATTTTGTTTAATATTAGCACTTCGCCCGTGACTTCGCCTGCGCAGATTTAGTACCTACACCCCTTTTCACACCCTTATAGGTTGAATTTCCAAAAAACCTTTCTTAATCCTCACCTGCATCATAAATAGCTTTGTGCAAGCGTCATGTTCTTGTTCAGTTAATTTCTCTTTTTTATATAGACAAGCTTTTGCCCGCGACTTCGTATGCACATATCCTGTTTTTTCCCGTTCCCGTAGGAATTTCCGGAAATTCTCTCTTAGTACTCTCCTACACTACCCAAGGAAACCATTCCAAATTTCAGCTTTCTACGACCAGGAGTTTCGGCTGTGCGTTGTCTGTCAGTCACTCAGTAACGGAAGAGTTTGATTCACAGTGCGAGATAAACAACAAGTATCCAAGAGTAGAATTTGAATTTGCCACTTTTTGCAGTATTAAAAATCTTACGCATAGATATCTTTAATTCTAGGTTGTTATCGACACCAACTTAGATACCCATATTAGGAGATTACTAAGTGAAGAGATATTTTGTTGATTGGTGACCAGCAACTATTAAGAACTCAAAGGGCAGGGCAACTGTGTCAATGCCATTTGTGCTTAACTATTCTTACTTCACCCGTTTTGGAATAAACGCAAGCAAAGGTTAAATAAAAAAGGAAATTACTAAAGATAATCCTAGGGCTGTAAATGAAATTATAACGTAGACCGTGTAATTTCTATTCATTCGTTTAATGGCCCTAGATAATAGCCCGAACTTAACAACCAATCCACTATAATTGACGGGCTCAAATCCCAATCTATTTTTTCTAACGGCCCAACCGTTACTAGGATTACCATTAAAAAAAACGTTCGAATTACGAACAGCTGCTTATTTGAACTTGGAACGTAAAAACTGGCAACATAATTTGCCGCTCGCCAAATGGTGGGGTCTACATTCTAATTCTAAACTCGCGGCCTCCACCAATAGCGGGCGAGGACGAGCCAACATGGCCGCCGTGGGAACCGGTTAGTGGGCCGTTTGAATTTAGAATAGTATTTTTATTAATGCGTTCGAGAACAATTGGATTTTTTTTCTTTTAGTTCTAATTCTTTATTCATTAGAATTAGGGGTCTTGGGCGTGTGTATGAGTATATAATATGCTAAGTGCCTTAGAACGTTCAGCATATGCTAATGATTTTTAATAATAGGTAATTATTAATCAGAATAGATAGATAACTTCATTCTAGTGCTATTAAACGCTTAGGCAGATGTTTTTACAAGACAAAGTGCACTTATACACGTTTCTAAGACCTGTGTTTTTTCTATTAGTTATTATAAAATTAATGGAAGTAATATAAATTCTATTAATTGCAGCGAGCCTTAAGTAGTGGCTGATCAATTTGGGACTGAACGTTCATTAACATTGCAGAGATCAAATCTTAATCGTTGGACACATTGTAAATTGTACTAATAAATGGAACTGACTATTAACGGTGTTCAATTGATTTGAGATCCAAATTCATAACTTTTGAAGGTAACGGTACAAAAAATATACACGCTGATTAAGTATATTTTTAGCTCTACAATTCTTCTGTGTGTATTCCGTATTTGGGAAGGTGCATCGTCCTCACATAATATTAAATAAATTTTTGTATACCAAATGTTGTAAAATCATTTTTTGAAAAGAATAACTATGGAGTTTCTTGTCCGTTCTTCTCTATAAGAATTTACCTTTCCGAATGGACAGTAGTCACTTTATTAAAACTATTATTTTACTGAACTGTAAATGATGACGTTCAAAAGTTCCGTTAAATGGCCTAATTGAAATAAACGTTTTGACTTTGACTTTGACTTCAAGTCAGCATCTCAGTCAGGTCACCCCTTTCTAGACATTATGATCTTGCTTTCAAAATCATTCATCGTTTCAGTGGTCTTCGATCATTATTATAGTCATTCATATAAGCGTTAAGTGCAATCAATTTGTCTACTGAAATAGATCTAAACATTATACGAATCTGCTGCAAAACATTCTATGCCAGTCTTTGAAGTGTCTCGATTGGAACTTTGGAATATCTTATCTTATATAGCTTTATGTTATCTAAAAATGAGACTACTGGAATGAAGAATTATACAGCAGAGGTTGGAAATTATGGAAAAAGAAGAACTTAACAGACATGGATTGCTGGGGAGTTTGTTGCACCACTTATTCTTGCCAGCTAAAATACTAGGAAGTGGTGACGGGCGTACGTTATGTTGGACTGTCTTTATGCAAATTATTGAAAGAAAGACAAATATTTACTGTCACAGATCCGACATGCATATGAAATATAAACCTTAACTGTAATTCCTTAATGATGGACAGAGAATCAGTACTATTTGAACGGTTTACATTCAAAAAGAATTGATTCTCAGTCTAGTTTAAATAAATGACTTTTGATTTAGATTTGAAAATCATGTGGCCGCTAACCCTAACCAAATAGGGATAAAGGCAAAAGAATGATGATTATTTGATATTTCAAAATAATCTGTAGGGTTTACAGGTATTTAGAAAATACAGTAATGATGAAAGACTGTCGGACAATAAAACCAAACACATTGATACCCTAACTAATCCGGGATTAGTTCACCCAACACTAGAAAAGCGAGGTCATGTTAAACTAGACATGTTATCAATGTTGTAGCATAGTTTAAGCTATTGATAACCCACGTTATCTGAGCCAAGGTCGCAATAAAGTAGAATTAGGTATTCCTGACGTAAATGTAAATACTAAACATACTTACAAAGTTATTTATTGTAATCGTGAAGCATTTGACGGTAAAATGGGAAAAATGGTTCAAGGTGTAGAAAAGAATTTGGTTGTGTTAGGTTAGGTTGCTTCATTAGTGGTAAAATTTATAGAAATGCAAAAAAAATCTTATTGCCTTCTGTTTTACATCCCCTTTGCAAAACATATTTTTCTGGTTTAGCAGTATGGTTAATTCATCTTTATTTTATTTCAGATCATTTCGTTGAAAGTCTTTGCTTGACTACTATCAAAAGGCAGACTGAATGAATGAAATCTGTCAACTAACAGACCTATTGCATAAAGATGATGCTATTACTTAACTTCCTGGTATAATTAATGCAATTGAAATCGCCGATATTGCGACAGACCTAGGTGAAGATGGTGAGATGCCTATCGATAGAATTGGCCAACATTTGCCTAAAGCTGGGAGGAATGGAAATAATGAAGTGGAGCAGAACAGGCTGATAATAATAAAACAAATACAAGAAAACTCTCGCAAAGAGCAGAAATTTATGTCAATGAAACGAGAAAAAAATGTGAGAAGATGTTCTGTTGTCACACAAAACACTTAAAAGAGAAGACAAGAAATATATATAGAAGAGCACAAAAGAGTTGCATAATAATTCAAAAGAAATTTGTTCCAGCAGACCTGCGACAGGAGATTTCAAGAATGATATTGTATGTTTTGTGTTTTTACTGCAAATGAGAGCTACAGTAACTGGCTAACTTCTTAAATTTCAATCTTCATCTAGACTTCTAAATTCTGTTCTAACAAAATATTATTGTCAAACTCCAAGTCCATAGGTTTTGTAATCATTTATTTTTGTCACAGTATTGTAAACTTTAAATAGATTTATTATTACATGTATCTTAACTAATATTGTAACTGCGAAAGTGAGTTTGTTTGTTTGTTAAGCTTTGACGCCTAAATAGCTGAACCGATTTTTAGGAGTGTTATTATACTGATAGTTGGGTCCCTAGAGACAGTTATAGGCCTCGCTCGCAATAAATTTGCAATATTTTTTGTAGTTTTGCAAATAACTACTAAATTTAAAAAAAATCTGAAGAGTTTGTTTGAACGCGTTAATCTTTGGAACTACCAGTTGGATTTGGAAAATTCTTTTTGTATATAATAGTCACATTCATGAGGAAGGCTAGGCTATACGGAATCGGGAAAAAAAAACAGAACATACGTGTACGAAGTCGCGGGCAAAAGCTACTAATTCGCATATAGTTTCAAGTCAAAAATTAGAAACAAGTTGAACATTCACTTATGAATTAAAAGGAGTATTTTCATAACTAATAAATGCAATAGAAGCAGTAATTATATTTTTTTTATCAAACTTCGATGTCTGAAGCGTTGGCTTGGTACAAATCGAGAGGCTGGAGGGCGTGGAGCTTAAGGGCTATGATGAAGTGGTTTGTGGGAATATTAGAAATGTGATATTTAAAAAGAGCTCCTTGCAAAATACTGGTACTCCGCTCCATCCGGTTAAACTGGAAGCTGACTGGAGATAGTTGGGGATAGAATCGGCAGATGATGACGATTTAATTTTTTTTTTTTTGGCAATCGTTTTTTAAATATTAAAAATGATTTGATAAAGAAGTTACAGGTTATGAAGATGATATATTCAGCTCTATTCATAAAAAACTTCTTAAATATTATGTTTACTTAAAATTACTGGCTAGCCGATTTTAATTTAAAAATCTGTTTGAAAATTTGTAATAGGGAATCTGTTCATTAGTATTTAAATTTAGAATACGGTTACATTTTTTTTTTAAAGTATGTGAATATTAAGTTATTCGTTATTTATAAAAGTAAAAAGGGATGATGAAGTAGTAAATTAAAGAATCAAAATTATACTGAAAAGTTATTTAGGGAAGGATCCACAAGACTATGATTTCAAACAAGTTAAGAAAAGCATTTCAGAAAATGCAGTTCTGAAAATTGTAGATGAAACTGTTGGTTTTCAAAATATTCTCCCGAGTTGAAGAAAATATTTGCTATGGATATTTTTAAAGAGGAAAAATTTAACTTTGCTAGACTTTGTTTTGTCTGATTTATTAAATGTTTGTTACACTCTGACTTTACTTAGAAACTAGAACACTTTATTTAGAAGAAGAAAATACATTTTAAATTCTTGGTGGCCCAAAAACAAGAAAAACAATCTACAGAAAAAATAGTTTGCGTGTTTGTAAAAAAAAAATTAAGTAGTAAACATTCGAAGCGGCAAAAAAAATCTGACGGAGCAGTAGAATTTGACAGTAATTTGCTGTCTACTAAAAGCCAAATAAAATAAAGTTGTGAGTAGATATTGCTATTGTCTATGCTAAAATATACAGCGAGAACAAAACAAAACCGTTCATAAAAGAACGTAAACAAAAGAAGCATGTACCTATATCTACTAATCACTTGTCAACATGCACTAATGCACTTCACTAATAGAAACCAATCAACCTCTTTCAGTTTATCTTAACACAATACAGAAAAAAGCTGAAAAAACAACTGACGCATTCAATCTAAACATAGTATATTTCATGTTTGAAACAAATAACTCCAACTAACCATGAAATCGGCTCATGTTGCGTTAAACATTTCACACTCTATAAAAAACACTCCGACAAAACGCACACTTAACATCGACTGCTTAAACAGAATAAGCCCGTCAGAAAAAAAAAAAACAAATCGCAATTGTTTGTCAAAAATTGACGTAAAACGTCAAAATGTTTTTTTTTATTTTCGCGAGCGGCAATGATTAGTAAAGGCGTTCGTTCTGCGAGGCTATTTGGCCGCACGTGTTTTGCCGAGGGGTGGGTCTTGCACGTGAAATTTCCCAGGTTTCCACCCTCCGCGGACCGCCCCTATAGGCTTTTCTGTCCGGCCTATGCTGTTTAACCGATCGGCTTGTGAATGCCGCGGAGTCGACTTGGCACTAAACTTTTTTTCACATTGGGGGTTGCATACTTTATTCTTTTGCTCACATTATTTTTATGCAACCTAATAATGTAATTCAATATATAATGGAACTTTTTGTAAATGTAAACAGATAACAAACAAAAACTCCAGTTAAAAACGATCAATTGCTACAAAAAATTTAAAATTCTAATGAAACACGAATCATTAAAAGTAGATCATCGTAACGTTACAATTATCAACTGGTGTATTTTGAAAAATCTAAAGCGATAGTATGATGTGAATTAATTTCATGCATCGCCCACTTTTCCTGTGCAATTATACTCAATACCTTCATAGTTTTTAACAGCCAAACAATTGCCGGTTACGATAATTTTTATACAACACGTAAATGGTATAAACGATTTACATTTTTTTAATTACTTATTCTTTCGTTAGGTATTTAATTGCGATAGCTCATGTGAACAGATGGCTCGAGTTTAATCATGAAAGCTGTTTTGATGAATTAGGTTTTTAAAAAATGTGCTTGGAATTGAAACTGGAATGAAATGAAATTACTTTGATAGGGAGTACTTTATAGGCAAAATTTCTTATAATTTTTATGGCTTACAGCTTTACTTTTGTGAGAAGTCATTATTTCTGCTCACTAACTAACTTTGGCTATAACTTGATAAAAATCTCACCTTGATACACATTATCCACGTTTTCAAAACACTTAATTAAAACTCACTACTTCCACAACTTCAATTCAATCAAAACCACACACTTTCGTAGATTACAGCTCATTGTTTGTTTCACGAATCTAATTTCAGCTCAAACATCAATTTACAATTCAATTAAAAACACGGCTCCACGTAATTTAATAAACGCGAACAAAATTAATTACCACAAGTAGGAACAACACATTAAAAAAGTACACTCAAAAAGCACAAAGAGACAATGTCCACTCCACTACCGGCTCTGTTCTTACACTGCCTACTTTTCATGCTCTACGCCTACACATTCACTATTTCAGTAACAACACAACGGCGAAATGAAAACTCGACTTTATTTTTATAATGGAAAGGTTGAGAATACTTTGCATTTTGCCGACCACGCACCCCATCTCTTTCGCGCGTATTAATCAAAATACCGACTCTACTTTGACGTGGAATCGTAGAAAATGGATAAGCCATTGTTTTCTAAATTGAAACTATGGTTTGCGCGGCTGTTGTAAGATGGCCTCTTTGCGTTCGTGTGTCGTCGGATTTTGTTCGAGATTGTCATAGATGTATGAGGGTGAGAGGTCTGGTTAGAATGGCTGTGCCCATGCTTGGTTTAGACAGAATACATAATAGCTAGTGCTGGTTAAAGGTTTTACAATAAAGTGTAATTAAGAACGGACAATGATTAGAATGTTGTTAGGATGCTGTGTTGTTATTATTTAGATCTTAATTAAATTAGTTTCAATTTCAAAGGCATTAAAGTTTTATTGCGATCTATTTGAAGATGAGACAGTACCGACAGAGGATATTGAGAATAATTAAATTAGTTCGTAATTACTAATTAGTTCAGAGAGATGGTTATGCAATATGTAATTACTTATCCAGTTTCTTACTTTTAGTTTTTAATCCTTGATACTGTGCTCTCAATAAAACGCTATATTTTTCTGCGTCTTTCGGTATTAAATATGATAACTTAGCAATGATAAATAAGCAAAACGCCAGAACATCAAACCCGAAACTGTCAAATTTTCCCAATCAACCTTAAACCTAATACTCTTGCGATAAAGTTGAAAATCTATCTAAGAAATTTGACAGTTTGTTGTAGTATATGCTGGCGTCTACACCTCTCATTTATTTTAATTGATTCCCAAATAAATTTACCAATATTCTTATAAATAAAAAATCGTCAACCATTAAAATGACACAGTACTGAATCGATTATAAATTAAATTATTAAATATTAAGTGCACGACGAAGTGTTTGTTTTTTTAATTTATGCAAATCGTTAGGTTCCTTTCTACGCATGACCGAAAGAAACATTACAGTCTACATTAAAACACTTATTTCAATACCATTTTTAAAGCCAATGACGCGTAAACATTAATGATGGCACTTACGCATTAATCAGAAATCAAAAACACATCAATTTACAAAAAAAGAAACAATCATAACTCAATATCTCTATTCCCTTACGACTGATGTCAGAAACAAGAACCATAAACAATAAAAAAACATTCCACACATAGTCTATGGTATATTTTTTGCCGCCAAAGCCATAATTTCGTTTGTGATTGCCTGTGAGTTTCCCATGGGTTACAATACTACCCCGTTACTGTGCTATGATAATTCTATAGCAAACCCTATGGTTTCTGTGCAGTTCTCTTTATTATTCATGCTTTAAGTATTATTTTTAATATCGCATTGAAGCTTTCCAGTCACTAAAACATTAATTATGGAAAATGTAATATTGTTATGGAGCATACGAATAGAACATTTTATTTTCTGTCTCCTTCTTCCATAGGTACAACTCTTTTTACATATTTATTATTAAAAAAAAACTTTGCCCCACACTAGTTTTTTTTGCTACAACCTGGAACCTGGAGCCAAGTCAGCAGTGAATAGCTGACTTCTCGGCAAGCGTGCTCCATTGTCAACCACATCATTGCTTGCCATCAGGTGGGATTATGGCCAACTGCAAGCCTAGTTAGGCTTATAATATGTGTATAATATGTATTCTTGAATCTCAGGAATGACTAGTTCGAATTGAAAATTCCTTTTAGTGTTGAATATACCATTTAAGAAGGAGGAGCTCGTGGCTAAATAATAACAGCCGCACGGGTCGATCTTCAAGATTAAGCAACGCTTGCCAAGGTTGGTCTGTGGATAGGTGACCATCTTAACATACCGAGACTCTTCCGTGCTTCGGAAAGCAAGATAAGCCGTTGGTCCCGGCTGTTATTTGTAGATCTTTGGTAGTCGTTATGGCTAGTCAGAAGCCAGAAAATCTGACATCAGTTCTTACCAAAGAGTACCGTGTTACCCAGTTAATGGGTCGTGGAGGTCTAGTAGGCCCAGTTCGATCCAGCCCGTCCCTAGCTGTCTTCCCCCCAGCGACGCCCTAAGCCGAGGCCCGTACCCCACAGGGGCTTACTTAGCGGGGGTGCCCTTAGCGTGTAGTCGCTTAGTTTGTATGTTTTTTATAAGCCCTGACTGGAGGATTTAATATTATATTAAGGCCACCGCAGGCAAGCCCGGTTAAGCAGTCGACAACCTTATAGGTCGAACTGCGAGAAGCCACTCACAAAGAAAAAAAAAGGTCTAGTAGGCAACCGCTCCATGTAAAATACTGGTTTTCAGCTGAATCCGGTTTGACTGGAAGCCGACCCCAATATAATTGGGAAAAGGCTAGGCAGATGATGAGACCATTTAAGGAAGGCTCTATAGCTTTCCTCGACAAATGATCGGTAAGAAGCGATAGGTATTGGATTCGTGATGAAAAACCATTGAACAGTCAACATTTTTAAAAGTCTCCTCTTCTTCAATAAAAAACAAATTCTAATGAATTTTCACATAATTCTGAAATCATCATGAGCGCATCAAAATGCTATGCATAATTAATTAATTACACAAGATGACCTAATGAATGACGATGATGGTATTCACAAAATTAACTCTTGAATCTTGTAATAAACTTGGTTTTTTTGGTATCAACGGTAACCGCTAAAAACGAACATAATTAATTTAAAGATAGTGTAGACCTTTACTCGTATTTTAGAAATATCTTTCCTTGCTTCACATATTTTTCTTCTTATTTCCTATTATCTGGGTTTTGCTTCCCTAACTGAGGCCAGGAACCTCAGAATTCAGGACAAGCAAAAAATAATGAAGACTTAACAAGACTTTCATTATTTCATTTAACTTCAGAATTGCAGCAAAAACATCATAAATCAAATATCCGTTCAAAACATCTCTTCTCATAATAAAAATAGTCACATCGATTGAATCATAAATATCATTTCAATCTCGTCAACACGAAATTCACGCGAAGCCACGTGCACCGGGATGTCAGCAATCATCGGTAACTCAAATATTCCATGACTAACTCCGGGTATAAAGGCCAAGGACTGATCATTTTGAGTCATACTGCGATTCGCTCTGCATTCTTATGCAAGAGGTCGATGATATCATAAACGATGAGTGCAAAGGTGATGATTTTGTGAATTGATTTGTGGCAATCAATTTATTGAATAGGTTTGATTTTAATATTAGGCTCTGAGTCTTTGGAATCGTCAAGGAGTCTGTTGACTAGTAAGAAAGTGGATTATAGTCATTTGGGATTTGTAAATGCCTTTTGACGTACTTGCCTTAGTACTGTCATTTTTCTTTTCAAATAAAGTCTTTCAGATTAACCGTCTACTAGAAATACTCAATTCAATAATGGCCCTCTTTGATTCTTTGCGAATGACTGTCTTCTTCAATTAAGTTGCGTTATTGTCAAAATTTCAGAAAACAGTGGATAAAATTCGACTGGCGTTCCAAAGGTCTATACTAAGCACTATTTGGTTCCATCATCATCATCGTATCAGCCAAAAGACATCCACAGCTGGACATGGGCCTCCCCCAAGTGTCGTCACAACAACCGGTCCTGAGCGTCTCGTTTCCATCGGTTACCTGCAACCCTCATCAGGTCATCGGTCCACCTTGTGGGAGGCCTTCCAACGCTGCGTCTTCCGATACGCGGTTGCCAGAACTTTCACAACATCGACCATCTAACAGTGGCTTCAATGTCAGTGATGAGACCACTATTGGACCCATAGAAATAAGTTTGCGTAAAAGAGTTGTGTAACTATATTGTATATCTATCTGTAGACATAATAATTCAAAATAAGACAAAACATCTACAGTCTACAAATCCTTCTTCCATCTTACAACTGTATCATCGCCACATGCCGACCACAGCCGTACACATAGCTATTACACCAAACATCTGGCTCCAGTCGTGTTCAATCTAGTTCATGGGTTTATGTTAGTAGCATACGAGCTGTAATAACGTAGCCCAGGTTATGGGAGCACCTGGGTTTGTGGCTGAATTTGAGTGAATTAGGGAAGTTATGCCATAGTTTAATGTAGTAAGATATAGTGGGGACCATATAGGAGGAATTTTGATTGATGAATATGGGTTAGATGCAGCTGAAGAGTTACTAGAGGACGCATTGGAAGTTTTTCTCTTGAAACAATACTTCTGTAATGTGGCGAATTTTCGCAGATATGAACCACCGTTAGATTCAGTACGTGAAATTGGGGCTTATCATAATAAATTCAAATTAGAGTGAGTGGTAGCACTTTTTGAACGTCTACGTATGACAAAGACAGTTCCTCAAAACGACCGTCCGTCATCACTTCCTTGTGCTTTAGTTGAGAAGATGACGTGGCCCAACAAACTTTTGCAACACATCATTCTGTCTGTTAGGTTGTAAGAAATTGAATTTAAATACGATAATATCTAAGTAACACGCAAGTTTTAGAAACTATCTCAATGTTGAAAGAATTGGAAAGATCCAAACAGATCACAACATTTCAAGTTTCCGCAGACCTCACCCAAATAGATATCAGCAACATTCTTCCCGTACATCAACGCACACAACTATCAACACAAACGGCCAAACAGAAAAACAAATGGATCCTCACCATTGCACCAGCCGGCCTGTTCTCGCCCCCACCAGGCTCACCATCCGTACAGAAGTAACATTTGTCCTGCGGCTTCCAGTCTGCTGGTTCCTCGGCGACTTCCAGCTTGGGTTGCGTAGCAGGCCTTTTGATCAGCGACTCGAGAATCGTCTCCGGTCTTCGAGGAGCCTTCTCTTCGACCCTCTCCTCCTTTGCTTCGGCCTCGTTGATTTGCTCTATAGTCTTGATCTTCAGGCCTGGAGGCGGGTCGGTCTGGACCGATTCCTCGTCGCTCGATAGATCTGCCTCCCCCCGTTTTGGAATTAATGCGTCCTGATATAGTTTCCATTTTCTTCGACCCATCAACTCCTCCGCCACCCGTTCTAGACCTGAAAAAAGGGATAGACTTATATTAGATCATTTGTTTGAAAATTAAAAAAAAACAAAAGACCATTCACTGCTAATACATTCAATCCGCAATGGAGGATAATCTTAAGAGAAAATAATGCCATATAACCCTCTTGAGAAACAGACAAAGGTAAACAACCCAAAAAGAATAAACCTTGAAAATATTACAGTTACCTATCCATTTCTAGATATCAAAGCCAATTTGACCTAAAATCTATCAGAACCGCAAATCGTTAACATACTTCATAACATCGAAAGTGTACAACGGTATTGAAATTTAACCAGTCTTGCGACTTTTCTAACTAATAAAACTTTCGCGCGACCGAAAAGTCGTCGAACTGTGCTTGCGATTTATAGCGGTGTTTTCGTCTCTAGTAAATAATTATCGAATATTAATTAATGTGCTTATTTATTGCAGTCGATAAGCGGTCTTGTGGCACCACTGAATAAATGGGATGGGTAGAGGCTATAGTGAAAGCGGTGAGCGATACCGAATGGAAATGTCAAATTGAAGGCATGCTCCGAATGTTTTACAGAATTGAGGGCATAGCACGAATGTTTTGATGTACAGGATCGTTAACGTAAGTGAATATTGAATATAAAAAAGCTACAACCCTACAGCATTTTGTTTTAATTTAAAGCGACATACACAATTTGTATCAAACAAAAATATAAATATAGTATTCGATTCAAATAAATATGTATTATGTGCGAAATGAGTAGTATTGTTGTAGCTTCTCGTTTAAATATGGTGACACATTATAAAAAGGATAAAGTTGGCAAGCAAAAAGAGTCTTAAAATGATCATGATCCCAAATTGTGGAAATACATAGTTCTTAATTTCACTAATGTCAAAACTTGCGTCAAACTTTGCAATAACTAAACCTATAACACAATAACAATAAGTATATTCATTATTTTTAAATTTGCAAGGAAATATTAATTCATTGGATTTAATTACTATATCACATAAAAGTTCAAATCAAAGCCCTCACCTGCTAGTGTTATAAACCTCGTAATCACACATGGATACTTATATAATGTTAATTCATAACGATCAAGCTGTCACAGTCAGATAGCATCTGACGAGGTAACTAGCTAAGAATCTACCTAGCACATTTTATTTTTAAATAGATGTTATGATACGATGAGCTTATTTATGGAAGTGTTCTGTAAGAAGGCGATTGAAATAAAGGTTGTAAAATTAAGGATTTTATTAAAATTATTTAATACTAGCTTCTTTTATTCTAAATTGGTAAATATTTTAATTATTTCATGTCTTTACTATTCAGTAATCGAGCTTTAGTTAGGTTATTGAAACGAACATAAGAAAAACTGACTTGGAAAGAATTCATCAAATATATCTTGGCTTTGAAATAATACTGAGTTCCAAAAGAAAATATTGCTGATGGAAATGCTTTCTATAATTGTGTGTTTCTGTAACTTTTATGATGTATATAATAAAGAGTAGACTATTCATTTAATTATCTGCGAACATAATAAAGAACAACCATGTCTTAAGCACTAATTACAACTGACCATCGATTTTCTTTAAAGTGACAGTGCGGGTCAACTCCTGAAGCGATTTGGTTCGCATATACGCTTTCTCCCCGCTAACAGTACGACCCTGTCTTTACCCCACATAACAATATAAAATACCGTCTCCAACAGTTGATATCACGTCAAAACCTCGGCCAAGGGCCGAATTACTGTTTAAATGTATTTTTCATATATTATCGACTGTCAATGAATAATTGCCTCGTTTGGCCGGGTCACTGGACCTACTATCTATACTTTAAATAGTTTATTGGTACCTTCTTTTGTTTTTATATTATTCCCGTGTTTATCGGTTATTGTATTTTTGTTTCTTCATTTCTTTAAAGGCTTTAAGTGAGGCTATGTTTTGAAATAAGAGGCTTTTAAAAGATTAGAACTAGAGTGTCGGCTATTTACAGAGTTTTTTTTTGCTGCAGTTTTGTTTCATCTATGAAAAACTCATATTAACAGGTACAGGAATTTAAACCATGTGCCCTACTACGACGAGTCATGGCCATCGTGATTCCAAGTTAATTCGGGTTATAGATAATTCCACAACCCGAACTAACCTGCTTATGAGTATGCCAGTTATTTTCTTTTATAATTTACCTAGCATTTTTAAATGATGTTTTCTAATACTCCTCTCCCAAAGAAGCCACATTGTCTCAGTGCTGGGCAAAGGCCTCCCCACCTTCCACTCTTCCCGGTGTGTTACCCCACAAATATGGAAAAACATAAGCTAAAGAAAACACGTGTCAATCAACTTCTATAACACTAAACTTCCGAACCCAACCTGAACACAGCATCAAATAGATACAAAATAATTTATGCAGCTGACCAAGTGCAGTGGGTTGATTGCAAACTGTACTGTACCCCTGCACTTGTGGCCATTACCGCAATTTGCAGTCAGAACCAATGTCAAGTTGCAAAAACGACATCACCAGTACTTATGATCAGTTGTAGAAACTGGTTTCGAGTAAGGCTTGGCTCACATGGAGGGAGTGCTCGGCTTTTTGCATAGACAGAACAAAATGTAGTGCCGGATATTTAATGTTATAGTTGCATTATATCTTTTTGTGAGTAGATTTTTGAAGTGATAACTTCTTATGAGAGGATAAACCGCTTCGTAACGTAACGCGTTACGGCGCCCGTCTGTCTGTCTTCCTTTTTTCTCACGCATTCGGCAGCGGTAGGCAGGCTCTTCCTCTCTCACTCTAACCCCGCTAGTCCGGACTGACGCTTCCCATATTAAATAGTTCAACTTAGATTGGTTTAAGTTATCACTTCTGTTGGACACTGTTTTTTTGGCTTATTCGAAGCAATGTTTTATTGATTCGACACATACGTATGTTAATTTTTACTCAATTATTTGTACAACAACCTGACAAAATCGAGCGAGAGAATTGTTCGGCTAGATCCAGTTTTATTGTAGAGTGTATTTTAGTTTTCAACTGTTGTAAAGTCAATGACCGAACCTAGTGTTTAAAATTTTGGACACAAACTCATATTATTAAAGCAATTTTATAGTAATAGAAATGAAACGCAAGACTTTTTTCATGTGTTCGACTAAAATGTTAAGAGAACTCGCTATCATGTATGGCAAGCTACTAATATCGTGTGAGACAGCCCTAATACTCATTTCTAATAAAGAAATAGAAGGACTGTATTAAATATACATGTATGTAGATGTTTATCTGTTTCTCAATATGCTCTATAAGGGTTTACTATTGAAGATATGCAACATTTTGTCCAATTTAGCTCAAGTATCGAGTTTGTCTTTATTGGAAACGGGAGTCTGCTGTAACCTGATTCTTTACATGTTTGCTTGTAGTTCTATATACAAATTTATAAGCCGTGTTATTTTAATAAAAACAAACGAGTTTTTTTTGAGGCAGATACATGACCCATTTCATGTCCCGTTTTTTTTTGTCTCATTTATACTTTTCGCTAGGGAATAGTCTTTACTATTCCCTAGCGAAAAGTCTGCAGCTCTTTAGCTGCAGCTGCCAGTTGAACATCTTTGACAGTCTTGCCAAGGGATATGTATTACCCAGTTAATGGGTTCTGGAGGTCTAATAGGCAGCCGCTCCACTAAAAATACTGGTATTCAGCTGAATCCGGTTTGATTGGAAGCAGACCCCAATATAGTTGGAAAAAGGCTACGCAGATTGATTTATTCTTATCACTAAGAGATGTCGAAGATCTGACTATTGAGGAGCGCCGATCAAAGACTGATCTATGTCAACTTTAAGTAAGTTATTTTGTTGCTCTGTCTATCTCTAGGCATATAATCTTAAAGCGAACAAACAACCATAGTACATACATACGTTTAACATTAACCGTAATTTTCCCGTAAACGCCTTACGCAGCAGCGTAAAAGTTTATAGTAAAAAAGAGCGCGTCATCATTTGAATTGCAATCATAAAATGGCGCGTATTAGCATAGACTATAAGAAGCGCTCATTGTCTATTACATCCGTTCGGGGCCGTCAACCTTTGGTTACTGTTATTGTTTTTGAATTAGGAAGAGTTTTTCTGAAGATAAGAGTGTTCGTTTTTTTTTCGTTTATTAAGTTTTATCGAATGTCGGTGGATGGCCAAAGAGAGGATGGATGTATTGTGTGTGGTGTGATATGAGAATATCCCGAGTCAGTGATAGCATGACGGTTGAGAGGCCAGAATGGAGGGAAAATATGTGTTGCGCAGGCGATGATGATGATACAATTTTATCACCTACCCATATAAAATTATTTAATCAGTTATTGTAAAACTATATAGTGTTGGATGGAAGGAATGAAAATAAGACTATGGATATTTTTACTATAACGTTAATGCATTCGATTTTAAATTGAAATTTTCACTCATTGAACCATTGCACAATACTTCAATAGCGTAACTTGAAAGATAGTCGTCTATATTTAGTAGATACTAACTTATAAAAAACCTCATTAAATTCTACAAACGCAACAATAAAACAAATCCTTTTACAAACTACAACAGTTATTGGATAACGATTTTTCCGCCTCATTACTGTTCTAGTTAAATGAAAAAAAAAATGAAGAACCCAAGTTAAATAAAAACTATACCAACCGTTCTCTGCAATTTCCTTTACCAAAGTATTTTAACTTAACTAAACAGAACCAAGGTGGTTAACTGAAGCAGAACCTTCACATGTTAATATTGTAATTAATGAACGCCAGTGAACTCCCATAGCGTGGAATAATAAAAAATAATTACATATTAGACTCGCTTCCAAGTAAATCGGAGTGGCTAATGTGTTTTGAAAGCGAGAATAATCTCCGGACCGTACGATCTCTGGCAGTGGTAAGCAATCGCCTAATTGTTGCATAGATTTATTCTTTATGAGCGATGTTTTCAATCTTCTGGACTGAAGAAATTATGTGAATGATGATGTGGCTGGACAGGGGGTGACTTCTGAGATGATGGCTTATAAAGATAGTGATAAGCCTAGTCCTGGCAGCGGCTTCGCCCGCATGAAAATCACAAAGCATCCCAAGGGAACCTACTCTCGGACTTACAAGTATACTCCGTCCTAATCTAGGATTTGGTCTACCCGTGTGCCAATTGTTATCCAAATTAGATTCTCCGATTAGACGTTAAAACGTGAAGAGGTTATTAATTAATATAGATGTTTTTTCATTTGAGAAGGGTTTGCTCTTGACTCTAGTCTAGGTCATAGATGACAGAGGCAAAGTCGACGATGGAGCGAGCTTATTCAAAAGAAGCCTGTTCACTCTAATTTTAAAGAAATAAGGGTTATAAGCGTTCGGAAACATAGACGCAGACAGAGAGTTCCATTCCTTTCTTGTATGCATTATAAAAGACGTTCGGAAACGTTGAGTACGAATTAGTGGAATAGCAACAAGATAGGGATGGTAACTTGCACTTGGTTGGGATATGCAAGAAGACATGTTACACCGACGCTAATTAAATTAGTAAAAGGTGGGATGACACGACATTTCAATCTTCAGTAACCAAAGAAGTCGTAGCTATAACACTTAGTCTTAATCGCCGAACCTAGAAACGTGTTTGCAGTTTTTGAAGTTCCCGTGGGAACGTAAACTTTTGAAGTGGACGAAGTTGCGGCGCGCGAAGCTAGTGATTGCATTGGCTATCTCACTGAACAATTGTTATTGTTACTCTTTAGTGTTTAGATTTGATTTTGTGATTTCGCGTGATAAATGGTAACATTGATGGTGTCTTCTACATTTTACTATGATTTGGTTTCTAGAAAAAAATATCACCCGTCAATAATAAAACGCAAGACAAGTAATGATATTGGCGCAATCACAGTTAGATAATGCGCGTATGACAAATTGACACAATAGTTTTGTGATAGGTACCTAATTTTCAACAATGGCGAAATAGTTGAAAATTACACAGTTTAAAACCCAAACATCTATGTCAAAACAATCATCAAACATTTAATTAAAAATAAACATACAATGACAATTATTTTCTCAAAATATCGCTTCGCCGCACAAAATTAAACAATGGCCAATTTAAACCGCAAATTGTTGATAACAAAACGTCAATTATAAGTTTAAAAATTGTCGTTGTTAACAAAAGGGATGCACAAAATGGCGTGATGGAGGCGTTATAAACAAAGGATGGTATGTGAGCGTGTTCCGACTACTGATTGGCTAAAACTACGATTAGACTGGTCTATTTCAAGGTCGCCGTGAGTCAGTTTGCATTTGTGTATGCGTGCCTGATTGTGGAGTGCGAGATAAAAGAGACGGCGGACGCTGGTCGTGTAACAAGTTGTAAAGATCAAAGTCTTGTTAAATTTTTGACAGAAAAATAAAATTTTGCAAAAAAGAAGGTGACAATTGAAGCCACAATGAATCATAGGAAAATTCAGATAATGGATATAGTTTAAGATTATCAAAACAGACACTCTTTACCTTTGAAACTAATTCAACTTCACATTGTGACTGAGTCACACACGAATCGAACTAAGGTGTGAACAATGACTCATTAGGAAATTAAGAATAGCACCATTCATTGGAAAGAATACAAAGGCTTCAAGAGTACTAAATCAGAGTTATTATGATACACCATCCGCTACTAGATAATTCTCTTCCTTTTAACACCAATCATTTATGTCTCAACGGATGATCTACTCTTAGGTTCTAAAGATTCTGTCTAGCAATCTCATGAGTCAGGCAATTATTTGAATCAGTTGAAATCTTCTCGTTTATCACTTGAACCACGCAACAAGTGATTCAACGCGGAAACAGGCGCTGTCCTTGTTTGGCCCATCGCGAATATGCGCGCGGAATTGCACATATTATTCGCTTTTAATTATCATTATTAAACAATGTCCTTCTCGGGCTATGTTGCATTAGTTTCAAGTTTTTTTCTAACATCATTATGGCTACATGTTATCACCTTATATGGGCTAAAGTAAGAAACGCTAGCAACACTTGCTTGTCATATTCTTGCGAATTACAAAAACTTAATCGTGGTATTTACGTGGATTGTATGCCCTTGAAAATCGTTGTAGATATGTATTGAGATATGTTAATATTTACGGTTTTATTACGATATGTTTACTTGGGTAGAATATTGAATTTAGCATGTATAAGTAATGGTTATATTTAGCAAAAATAAACGTGATAAATGCTAGCAATATAATATAACCTTGACAGAATATCAGTTTGAATTAAAATAATCTTTATGAAGACAGCAAAATAATAAAAAATATCCATGTGAAGCGTTAACGTTAAGTCCAATAGAAAATTCTCGATGTAAAATATAATGAGTACAAAAACAAAAGGCTCCGCAAGACATATGCCAAATGAAACAGGTTCTGAATCTCGGTAAAGACAATTGTTCGCCGGATGTAGTGCATCTCAGCCTCTTGGAGCACTTGATCTTGTATCTGTACTCTTATCTAGATCATTATATTGAGCTTTGAGCTTAATATAAAATTATATTAAAATTGGTACCTAATAAAATTGCGTCTTTTTGTGAGATAGATGCAAGAAAACAACATAATATGGTGTGTGTTGAAATAAGTTGAGAATACATAGGTAGTTATTTTATAAAACAATCAAAGAAAATGTTAAATAATGGTAAAGTCATTTTTTGTTTTGCTTTCTCAGGTTTGAACTAAAACCTTCCATGTGTTTAATTTTTTTTTCTACTCATATTTTTCATGTTTTCTGTATTACTGTATGACACGCAAGAAAATGTAACTGAGTTGACTTACTTACAAGTTTTTGTGCACTCTCGTGACTACGACTGACTATATCAATTACTATAGAAAAACTATAGGTAGGTACTTTATGTATTTCTTGAGGTAACAAAGTTCTTCATAAATATATTCCATACCTCAAATATGTAATTACTGCGTCGTCAGTTAATATTCGCGTGAATTAATGAAACACAACGAGAATTGACGAAAAAAATATCATAAAAACTTTATTACCATGAACATTGTTTATCTATATTCCATCACGCCCGCGGCACACGCAACCACGCGTAGCCATGGTCATGGAAAAAATAAAACTCATAGATCATAACCTATGATAACAATTATAACTGTTAAAAAATATGAAGTTAACGCGTTACATAATGAATTCAACCGAAATACATGACAAGGAACAAAATAAGAATAAAAAAAAACTTTCAGTGACATAAAAGGTTACAGACCCCTGGAATCGAACGCGAGCCATTTGAATGAGGAATTAGAATAAGATGGCAAAAAATATGAGCATTAGAAAGAGCGGTGCGACCAGCGTGCGAGCGAGACGGCCGATATACGAGGGACGCGATTGGCTGACCGCTTTTTATGCCTTAGTTCCCCTAATCTTCATTTCGAACAACATCTGCTACGCTAATGTTTATTCGAAATAGTTCTTTAAATTTATAGTATTAAGATCTCATTTGCAATTCCCTAGTTGCGTCTTTTGTTGCTTTTTCGCAGCTATCTATCGCGCGGTCGTTGCACGCAAGTTGTTATTTCAATTTTTAATACATCTCCCATCGAATGGGTTCCTTTTAAGGTCAGCGTTTGTTGGAAAAAGGCCCACGATGTTTTTTTAAATTATAATTATTTTTTGCTGGTCACCTATTGGTCGGCAGATGGGCATAATAATGGTTGGAGGGATGTTTTTGCGTACATCGTTTTAGTTTAAATGTGCGACCATAAGGAATCTAATTTATGAGTGAGAATCTTGTTTGGATGTAGTATGTTGTTAACTACGCCGACGATGGACAGTTAAATGAGCTTAACTTATGGTCACTGCCTCTATGGTGTTAATTTGACACCATAAAGTACATTTTCCCATTTTAAGGACAAATATTAAGTATTCTAGTGTTTTTGTTGCAACGCTAAATTTTTTTATTGTTTAAGAATATTACAAGACTGTTAATAAAATACCTAGTATGTTGTTTTACCCATTAAAATAAATTG
Organism: Mamestra configurata; assembly: GCA_002192655.3. NCBI lineage: Eukaryota > Metazoa > Arthropoda > Insecta > Lepidoptera > Noctuidae > Mamestra > Mamestra configurata. Next base: position 308,061 of record NDFZ01005233.1, on the reverse strand, counting down.
TATACAAGTTTTCAAAACAACATTGACGCATTTATTCTAATCACAAGTTCTCTAGAACTCATTAGTTGGCAAAATATTTAAAAAGTGCTAAAACGAGGAAATAAATTCAATTAAACAAGCCCAAGTCAATTGTTAGCTAATATTTGTTATGAAAATATTTAATTAACATACCTAACGGTTGCAATTAAATAAAGCTATTGTTGCAACAGTTTATTTTTCCTAAATAATTTTATGAAAAATGTTGTTGCGCTATGAAAATTATGTTAATATTAATCAAATAATTATTTGATTTACTAGGGAGACTACAAAACGTCAGTAATATTTAGTCAGGTGTTTTTATTTTAAGTGTAAATAGGCAAATGAGAAAATGAAAAAAATGTTGTCTTTATTAAAATAAAATAAAAATAAAGTAATTTGATTGAATACAATTTGTTAGAATAAAAAGTCCGTTTTAGGAAATTTATCACAAAATAAATTCTCTAGAAGTGATGATCAACCAACACAAATTCATTTCAATAGGCAGTAACTGTCACCAATATCTAGGTGTACTACTAGAACTATCTTCCGACTTTTACAAACAAACCATAAAAATATAGTTATTAACCTAGACAAATACCTACAAGCGATCGAAAGGAAAGATAGAAAAATTACAAATGTACCGATTACTCCAATTAGCTCACAAGTTTCCAACTAGAGCCGCCCTGAACGTGGAACGAATAAATTATCGATAAAACTGTTTATCGATAGTATCGATGAAACTGTTTTACTAGAGTTTTTTATAAAAGGTTGAGCGCACATGCTTTGTAAGAGAGTGTGCACATGAAGCGGTTTTGGCGCGGTTTTAATTATATCTTTAGTAAGTATTTTTTTATGATTTTACATTATGAATTTTATTTGTAAAAATTAAACGTACTTTTTTTTGTAATAAATTATTTGTAATAAAGTTTTTTTTTTCAATATTTTGTTTACGAAGAATAGCAACGCGTTTTTTTCTGACAGCAAATTCTATTTTTTATGCAACATTTGCATTCGTATTTCAGTCACAATCTGTAATATGTCAAAAACATCACAATTTTTTCTATATTTTGACAGTTAACGATAAGTAAAATATTGGCCGTCTGATCAGAGTTTTTTTTTCTATTTGTGTTTTTATTATTTCCTATTAAATTAAAATATATTAAAACGGTACCGTTCAAATCCTAAATCCAGACATGATAGTACAAAACAGAACAGCTATTTTATTCCGCAAATCATTACGCCGTTTAAAATGACAATAATGTACCTTAGTAACGAGGTGCCAGAGCCCACGCGTTCTCATTTACTTCCTCCAGACGTTTTTTACGACATCCAGTCAGTTTTATGAGTCGTACAATCAAATTCGAGGCTGGTCCGCCATTTTTTTTTGTTATAGAACAACGGATGAACATTGTGAGATTGTAAGCGGTTGCTGAACAACAGTTTGGTATTTTATGATTATTGTTTTTTTTTTGGGAGTGAATCAAATCACCAATCAATATCAATATCAATTCGATTTTTGTGACGCTATATTGTAAGGTTAGTTATGAGTTTTTATTTTAAATGTAAATAGTTTTTTAGTTATGTTATGTTATGTTAGTAGAATTTCTGCAAGCAACCGTAATTGTAACATTCTCTTAAAATATATTATTTGGACTTGAGTTTTCGTCATTATAACAAAGCCATGGGTGGGTAAAAAGGTCTCAATACCATACACTTACGCAATTACTGTCTCAAATACTCATATAAATGCAAAACGACATTACAACCACAGAACAATCATAAAACATCTGAAACGTATTCAATGATCACCACAATTATTACTAATAAAACGTCAAACGACTATTTTACACCGTACTTGCGCTAGTTACTCGCCCAAGTTAATGCGCCAGTAACTTGCCCAAGTTACAACGCTCCTCGAGTACATCTGAACAAAGCATCAGTTGGTAATTATAGTAGGTACTGGTATATCAACGGGCAATGTTTAAAGTATTAATCACTTGAGATTAAACTTATATTAGCCTATGTTATTAGATACTATTATACCAGTAATGGCTGCCATGTTTAAAAGCTTCAGTCATTAAAATGTTATGTACCTATATTTTTTTTGTAATTTTACGGTCTTTATGTAGGAGTATTTTCTATAACACGTTAGTGGGTAAATAGCTTGACAATAAATAAATATTATAAGTAGATAGAATCGTAAAACGCTCCTACAACTAAGTCCTTTATGAAGACGAACCGTTTGGTTTCCGAATTGCAAAATAATGCTTTGCTCTTTTAGTCAAATTTAAAAACAATAAAAAAGTCAAATAGCAACATTCAGAAAAAAACAGGTTTTAGTTCATTGTCAAATACTTTTTTTTCTTAATGAAAAGAAATATAACGTAAGGAAAAAGTATTTCAAATAACCGCGCATTTTTTCAACAGAAATCAACAGAAACCCTTTAATTTTGCAACAGCAAAAAAAAAAAGTTTTCAAAGTCCATAACTTTTATTACTCCATCAAATTGTACTTAGGATTCCCTGCCATTTACAAACACACCTTACAAACTAGTTTCTACATTAAAACACTTATTTCTAAGCAGGTGCTGTCAATTTTCCATCAGTTCTAGATGTAAATGAAAATAAAATACAATTACACGTAATCGCATCAATGACATTTAACTAAATAGACACAGGGGCAGGGGTGCCAACGTAACAATGTCACGCGTCAATAGACCCAAGACTTATAAGCAAGAAATGAATTGATTTTTGCATTTTTGAGCAAAAAATGCTATTTGATTAAATTAATAACCTATCGAGAACTTTTTTATTTATTATTATTTCATGAGTTTCTGGTCAAAAATGACTTAAACAATATTTTTTTTTTACTTTTTATTTATTTCTCTCCATGGGCACGAGAGCCCCAACGTAAAATGAATAAAATAAAACGTGAAGCAAAGTAGTGTTTGTGTAAAAACACTGTTTTAAAGTAATTTATTAGTGAAAATTCACAACGAATAAGTAAATGCCAAATCTTTCATAGATTCTAAGTCTTATTAGAAAAAAAAACAAACCTAACAGGTTCGTACCTCACAAGACGATAGCGTGTTCATCACTTTTTTTTCTCCAATGCCATTTCTAAACTATAAATCCTACTTTAAAAACTCTAATCCCTATTAACCTGAGCTCCAAACATGACATAAAAGTATTCTGTATTCTGATCCGCAATACTTTCTCACGGTGTCCGCGCCCGCTCGTCGATGCGTAACGTAACCGCTACCTTATATCATTACTACTTCAAAACTAATTGTGTACAATTAGAGCGCCTTTCTTTTTAGATTGCAGCTTTAAGTTTGTGAGTGCCGGTTGCGACGGTAAATAGGGCTTATTTGGAAGAAAGAATGACGGAGATACGCTGTATAGATAAGTGATTGTTTTATGTGTTTATTGGTTATGTTGGTATTGTTTTTAGAGCCAACATGAGGAATAAAAAAGTTGCGTTTTGTTTTAAAAAAAAAATTGTTGTAAATTATCTTCGATCGTCGATCCATTCATAAAAGTCACGAAGCTTAGGTATTTCTAAACTAAGTCTATTTCACATCAAATATTTTCAAAACATATCACATTTATAATGGTTATCACCATTTTAAACAGACCAATTTTTAACAAAGGCATTGGGAAACCAAGTCTGCAAAACGCTTTCATAATATTATGTATAACTTACTGTTAATCATGTAAAAAATCAATTGAATAGATGACTAGGCCGCAGGTGTTAGTTATGCAATAATTAAACCAGTGAACTATTTTAATATAAGCAGCCATTGTGCCAACTTAACGACACTGCTAGCCATTGACAACAAAACTTTAGCTGAACTATTTTCATTGAAATTGTTTTGGTATTTAAACTAAAGGATATTGATTTTATTCGCGGTCAGAATATTATACGGGCTGCACGAAACTTTGCGTTTGATGTGAATTTTGCTGGACATCGGGAGTTTAATAACTGAAATGTGTATGGACCAGCTGATATTTAATGAAAGAGAAGTTTGAAGCTTAAGAACTTTCCGTCGTTCTGAAGTTTGTTTCTGTTAGTTCAGGAAGTAGAAGTTGATTAGCGTAAAAGCATGTTTTTAGAATGTATGACTTGATGTCTAACTTTAAGCTTTCAGCAAAGACTTTAATTTCATAATATTGCTGTCGACTGAAAGATTTACACATTTGCAACTGAACACTGCAAAGTCACGTTTATTTAAAGTAATGGCATAATAAACACCGATTTCTTTTCTTTTATAATATTTTAGTGCCAATCGAAAACCGTTCTATAATGTGTCTTAAATTACTTTATAACCGGCACGAAATTAAGCACGCCTCACACACAACGACTGCCTAAGAACCCATAATTTAATAGTTGAACGCAACCATAACTCGTAATTTCACAATGTTGGCATCACTGCCTAATGACAGTTGGAAGCGCGCGCAAATTCCAAAATGGCGGCTGCAATAAAGAAATGATGGTGCGTTTCGAATCACACCGAATTAACTTCTTTTGTTAACATGAAACTTGAACTTGTTGTGGGGAAACATGTTTCCGCGTAATACACAGGAAAATTACTTAAGACAAATACATCATGAAATCATCAAATGCGTGCGTCGTGAACTCGTGATTCATGTTCTAGGTAGACCAGGTTTAGAAAAACGGCAATAAAAATGGTTGATGGGCTAATATCTAGTTAACATTACGCAATAAATGTAGCAAACACATGTTGTGATTGTTTTTTGCTTCAAAATTTTCCGTAATTGGCTGAGGAAAATTATACTTTGGGAAATTACATTTGACAGAATACACAATTTATAAAATTGCGATCTTATGAAGTCATAAAGTGCAGAGAATACTAATTTGGAAATCATTAGTTAACTACAGATATGTAAGTTGAAATTCGTCAAAACTTGCCGGGAAATCTAAGCTACCGATCTGTGGAAAACTGGAGTTTACACTGCATTACATGAAACATTGCCTAGTTCGATCCAGCCCGTCCCTAGCTGTCCTCCCCCCAGCGACGCCCTAAGCCGAGGCCCGTACTCCACAGGGGGTGCCCTTAGCGTGTAGTCGCTTAATTTCTAGGTTTTTTATAAGCCCTGGCTGGAGGCTTTAATATTATATTAAAGCCACCACAGGCAAGCCCGGTTGAGCAGTCGATAACCTTATAGGTTGAACTGCGAGAAGCCACCCAGAAAAAAAAAAAAAAAATGAATCATTGCTTGCACAGAAACATAGTATAAGTACATAAGTATCTAGTATTACCAACAGATCCCTTAGGCTACACTAACTGTTGTTAGACTGTGAGAAAGAGGAAAATGAATCAACTAAGAGTTTCATCATCATCATCATCGTTTTAGCCGAAAGATGGCCACTGCTGGACATAGGCTTCTCCCAAGTATCGCCACATCGACTGGTCCTGTGCGCCCTGTATCCAGCGGATTCCCGCGGCCTCCACCAGGCCATTACTCCACCTTGTGGGTGGCATTCCAAGCGCTTCGTCCTCTAAGATCGTTCAAGTCGGATTTAGACGTCAAAATCAGGACGCCATTTTCTTTTTCACTAGAGAAAAAACCCGCAAAACGGTTCACACATCACTAACCACAAATTACAAAGTCAATCAAAGACAATCTTTTTCTAAACATAGAAACAATTTATCTTAGCTCAGTGAATGCGTCTTCAGATACCCACAGATTAAAGATCAGGGGTCAAAGACTTTCTATCGCCTAAATAGAGAAAACAGGCATTGTGAACTTAGGAGACATTAGAAAATAATGTACTGTAATATATCATTACGAGCATTTGATCTTTGTCCTTTAAGAGACGTTGTTGTCTTGACAAAAACGTAGAACCCAAAAGGAATTAGTAATGTTTTGATAAACATTGATTTTAGCTGGATACGAACTTTCCAATGGACGTTCAAAATCAAAAGAGATAGGACGTTATACATAGCCTTAGGCAGATGAATAAAAGTTAGTTGAAAGCTACCGGTTGATTCTGGTTACGGCGCGGTGTACCAAATGTCCAATGATGTCTATAATTACGAAAGTTACTCTGTCTGTCTACGTGTTACCTCTTTGGATGAATCGTGGCAAATAAATCATATTATACTTTTCATCCAGGGAGCATTTTCCCTTGGGATCATTTTCGAGTTTAACTTGGGCAAATCCGCTGACAGAAGATAGTAATATAATAATTATAAAAAAAACCATACAGGCTTAATTTTATAGGTGGGTCGATCCAGTAGTCTTAATTATTTTAGTCTGCCTATCTTATTCTAAATAAATAAAGAGTATCAGAGAGTCTATTGTACTTAAACTTATCAAAATGAAACATCGAATGCTGATGAAAACTAATTAAAACCATAAAAATGGTGTGTTATAATTAATAGAACATGGGAATTACTCGTGTTTCGTTTTATAGGTACTATAATACTAGCACACAGAAAGTTTATGTGTTCCATAGTTTACGACTAGAGAAAATCTAATTAGTTTTGTGTTTTGTTAATTTCTGACACATTATTAGAAAATTGTCCAAAGACCATAGAGTTGGTGAGACCAAAGAGTTGGTGTGGCCAAAGAGTTGGTGTGATCAAAGGGTTGGTGGACCAATAAGTTGGTGTGAACAAAGAGTTGGTGTGACCAAAGAGTTGGTGTGACCAAAGAGTTGGTGTGATCAAAGGGTTGGTGTGACCAATAAGTTGATGTGAACAAAGAGTTGGTGTGACCAAAGAGTTGGTGTGACGAAAGAGTTGGTGTGACGAAAGAGTTGGTGTGATCAAAGGGTTGGTGTGACCAATAAGTTGATGTGAACAAAGAGTTGGTGTGGCCAAAGAGTTGGTGTGATCAAAGGGTTGGTGTGACCAATAAGTTGGTGTGAACAAAGAGTTGGTGTGACTAAAGAGTTGGTGTGACTAAAGAGTTGGTGTGGCCAAAGAGTTGGTGTGACAAAGGGTTAGTGTGGCTAAAGAGTTGGTGTGACCAAAGAGTTGGTGTGACAAAGGGTTAGTGTGGCTAAAGAGTTGGTGTGACCAAAGAGTTACATGGATAAAGGTTGAGAATGGGATGCAAAAGATTGAGGAACATCATGAAGGAAGTTTTGAATGCGAACGTGGATGGCTATATGAGATAAAAGGAAGATCAAAGAAACGATGGAAAGATAGTGTAAAAATGATATGGCTGTAAAGAGGAGACTACTGAGATAAAGCATTTTTCCGGTGAGATATGCATGTAGAAGACATGCTGCACTTACATTGAGAAAAGGGTAGAAGGATTACGACTTGTGTTTTTTCAGGTTTAACTGAAGAAAGACTAATGGATTGTGTTAAAAAGATGCTGCTATGAATGAAATAGATGTGATTGAGTTGAAAGCTGAAGTAGCTTCTGAAAAGAAAGGAAGTAAAAAACATATTGCGAATTGGCATAACTTGGACCTTATACCTGGAACAGGAGACGAGAAAATAGGCAAATAAAAATAAGGAAAAGCCAAGGAAAAGCTATTGTGTGTAAATATTAAGAACAAGAAAAGCCTTAAAAAGTATTAATGGACTGTGACAAAGATGTATTGGTTAGAAGAAACCTGAATTCTGAAATGACGGTTGATAGTCATGTATGAAAAATAACACAAGCTGTGCCGTCTCTAAAGCAAGACGATAATGATATTTCAAAGTTAGACGTCATTGCTTTGTAATGAAATATAATATCAAATATAATCTATACTAATATTATAAAGAGGTAAAGTTTGTAAGTTTGTATGTCTCTGGAACTTCTGAACCGATTTTGAAAATTCTTTTCGTATATGATAGCCACATTCACGAGGAATGCTATAGGTTATACGGGAAATTCCTACGGGAACGGGAAAACAATGGGATATGCGCATACGAAGTCGCGGGCAACAGCTAGTATAACATATGACATAAGTTTCCTAAGCTTTTATGTACTTACTTAACTATATAAATGTTAACCTAATAACGGAAAACATAATTTTATATACTCCAATTATCGCTTTAAGTTCCAAGTACCTACCGACGTTTATAAATTGGAAAAACCAGCGACTACATATAAGTAATTAATATTGTACATACGTAGGTAGGTAGGTTCAAATTCTAGCCAATAGCAAAACGGTATGTATTTAGTAAACATATTTGTAATTGAAGAATATTAACTATTCTAGTACCTAGTTGTGTAGTCATTTTGGTCTCTATTTTCCGGTTCGTATTTATTTGTTAATTCAAGGTTCTATGCAAATAATTTAAATTGCAGTTACATGAGGTGATTACGTGTCTGTAAACTATACGTATAAAACTGTTGGCTAATGGATGGTATAAGACTGCATATACAATGAAACAGAATAATGGTCTTCGGAAGTTGTTGAGATGAATATTTGACTAAAAATCTAATTAGTCCGTCAGACAGATTTCCAAAAAATATTGGACACGTATTTTTTCCTTTGTCACGTAAACAAAAAATGAAGACGATACAGTGCGTTGAAAACTTGTGTTACGTCACTTACCTGTACACTTTTGACTGGAAAGTGACGTTATTTTCGATGCGTTTGATCTTCGTAATTTTGATAAAATAAAAAAATACGTACCTATCCAATATTTTTCGATAATCTAACTGACGGACTAAATAGAATCATACTTTTTGAACCCGGGCATCATCAGGTCGGATTTTAGGTAACCATCCCCTACTTTGTGACTGATGTTCAGGTTGCAAACAAGTATAACTTGTTAGTATACTGATCTACCATATGCCCTGTGGAGCAGTGCTAACACATTTCATTTATTAAACCATTATTCTATGTGTGTTGTGGATTCCACCAAATTATCATCCATCTGCCCTTACTCTAATTCATTTGGAGTCGGCGCAACTTGTCTCCTTTTTTAATTGTCACCTCCTTTGTATCCTTATCATCTTCCACATAACACATCTATGGGTTCTTTGGTCCTGTTATGACCATCCACATTCATAGAAGTAAAAACTACCAAGTTCGGTTTAAGACTAAACTTGGTATAAAAAGAAACTCACTATGAGGCTCGATATAAACTACCAAGTTTAGTCTTAAAGCGAACTTGGTAGTTTATATCGAGCCTCATTTTATTGATAGGCTGGCGTTTGACCATAATCTCACCTGAAGGACCTCACCACCGAGGCCCGTCGCAATGTCCCAGTAAAATCCTTCCCCGACCTATGCTTACCGAGCCAGCCCGCATCGCTGAACCAGTAGCTTCTAATTCCCTAATTAATAATGTTATGACCCAGCATGTCTTTTGCTGGCCTCCCAAAATGACGCCGCTAAGCCGAGGTACATATCCCACAGAGGATGCCCCTAGCGAGCGGTCATGTAGTTTTTAATTTAGTTTGTAAGCCCTGGCTGGGGGCCTTAAATTCATTTGAGGCCACCACGGGATAGTCCGGTTATGCAGTAACCAGCCTTGGTGTGCTGAACTGCGAGTAGTCAAAAGAAAACAGCGTTGATGTGGTCAACGATGGAAGTACGCTTGACTATATGTTACCTATTCACTCTCGACTTAAAGACCCCCAGTTTGTATGTAGTTCTAAAGAAACGTAGATTCCGACAGGAAATTCCACTCCTTAGCTGTAGTACGCGCAGATAATGTATTCCCAAAACGTTGTGTACGTATGGGTGGGACGTCCTCCATGTACCGGTGGCATCGCCGTACGTTTTGCAGTCCTATTCCAAAACCTCCCAAGCGGCATTACATAAACGAACGACCTTCATACAGCCACAAGGGTGTCAACAGAACGCGTTGATAAAACATAGATACACGCAGTCGTGAGCGCACGTAACTATGTGTCTATAGTGTGTCATGGCCGTTGAACATGTGCTAGCTATACAGCTGATGTCGCTGGCTTCGTTTGTTTTATTAAGTTGGTACAGGATCGAGTTCAAGTGAGGACTAGATAGCTTGATAATGTACGCCAAGTTAGGGAAGAGAACACAACAAATGGTAGGTGAGCGTGCTGCGAGTCTATCGAGCAAAAGTCATTGTTGCCATTGTGGGTAGAACCTGGATGACGCTGGTACAAGGAAAGACAGGCCTATGCTCAACCGGGGGCGAAATCTGGCTGTGGATGATAATGTTCATGATGAAACGTGCTCCATAGTCGACCACATCGTCGCTTTCCGTCAGGTATGATATAGTGGAGAAACGCGAGCCTATTACAAATTATACACATATATTACAGACTGTCTGATCAACAACTTTAGGGAATATGCTAGAAAATTAGATATTTATGATTTAGACAGTTTATCTACAAATCAGTGTAAATAGAATCAAAGTTGTCCGTCCGAAAAACAAATAAGATATAACTAATTTAAACAAATATATCTGCCCCCTCGTGAAAACTATGACAGCTGTATAGGCGTCATAGTATTTGACGTCAGAGTTGGTATCGGACTACTCTTTCTAACTGTCAACTTTGAAGCTCTATAACTTCATCGCTGATGAAGTTATTTTTAAAATTATTTCATAATTGTTTGCAAGAGCTATTTTATTTTGCAACACAAAAATTGCATGCCTATTCCCTATTGACTAATAGGGGGAGAACGTGAGAATATCATTTCGATCTAGACATTTTTCGGTTTCTGATACAATGATGACAATGTAAGCAGGTTCAGAGACAATAAGTAGCAATTGTTGTGATTTTATTTTAACAGCATCCATATCTACACTTTCATTTGGAACATTTTTATATTTTTTCTTTCCTTGCAACACTGCATTTAGTGTCAATGTCATTCACTACTGTCAAACTGTCAGTTCCCAAGAAATATTGATTGACTCCATGAACATGTCACGTTTTTTATTTCACGACCTCCATATCAAATTACATCAGTCAAAACCCCCAAAACACACAAAAATACTGCTTTGTGACAGAAATAGTGTGTTTTAGTGGATCAACGAGTTCTGTCTTCTAATATCTAATCAGTATTAGAATATTCTAGTTCAAAGAGTTAGGATATCATCAATGGCGGTTTGAGGTCAGACGCCATTTTGAAGTTAGTTTATGGTAGTTAATTTAACAATTTTTCCGTAATAAGTACTTAAGGTATAACTCCGTTGTTAGTTCCTCTTAAGCATTTGATGCGATTTTGTATGTTTTAAATAGGTTTCATTATCGTTTTCCTTATGACTAGCTGTTACATTTTTAACTTTCCAATAACTGATACCTGAATAAGTTTTTTTAACAAGGTTTATCAACAGAACCATTGTGAAGATTTTAATTAGCAATTTATTTAATCCGCTTTTTTAATTATTTTGTTTGTTCCTTAACCTACATTAAACTGGAGAAATAAGTTACCAAACCCATGCAATGCAAAGTACATGCAATTTTAGAAACCATTTAATTTTTTGAAAAAAAAAAAAAAAATATCTACGAAATAGCAATACCTATGTATACTGAAAAAAAATATAACCTTCTGAAAATTATAATAAAAACAAACTTACTTTTTGCCACCATGCACAATGCATTGCACCACAAAAAACAAACAAATATCCACTATAAGAGCTAAACTGTAACTATTCTATAAATGTACAAACTAATATAGTAACGCCCATTTATCATACCAAAACCGACCAATGCCATGTCAACTGACTCCACAAATTATTTGCTGTCACACCTCCACAATACACTGCCATAACGCGACCGCATAAAGTTCAATCTCGCTTGTGAAGTTCATTCTAAAGTTGTTTAGATATCCATGTCGGTGTGTTGATTCTAATGGCGCACACATGCGCCGGCGCACGATTGCCTGAATGGGGACACACACATGCGCAAGCGGCGAATGTCACGAAATCCAACCCGTTTCTAGGTTAGATCATGCGCGCGAGTGTGCGGTGACCATGAGGTTGTCGGGACTGTTTTCGTGTTTTTCCTTCTTTGGGTTTGTTAGATTTCTGTCGGCGCTTTTGTTGCACTTGATCGTTGGAGATACCTTGCTTGTTTGTTCTTGTGCTTATTATACTTGAAATAATTGCAAGTGGGCAATATAAAGCTATCTTTTCTAGAGTAAAGTGTCTACGCTTTTTAAAAAAACATGAATTATTATTTTCAGAGAAGAAAATTCCTAGTAGGAAAGCCGTATTCGTCAGGGCTTCATTTTGCGTAGTTACATAGTCACCCAGTGAACTAAAGATTAATTAGTGTGAATAGTACATAATTTGCAAACCAAACTATGTACGAGGTGAATTTACGTTCTATTCAAGAAAGCATTCAATCAATTAAGGCTTTGTACACCAAGAAACAAAACAAGAACCTCAGTGTTTAACTAGTATAGAGTTGAAATATATAAAAGAGGATGAATATGGAAAACAAAAAAACATAAAATTGCAAGTTAAACTGTCTACAAAATGTTTTACTTATCACCGGTTCAAGATCTCGGATTGAGACGACATGATAGAACTCTGAAACACACAATAGGAATATATACCTAACACCAATGTATGAAACACAACCACTTCAGAAAATTATGCCCGATTAATCTATAAGTTCTACCCAAATCTCGTTCCTTACTCAACCATTCCAACAATATAGCCACAAGTGGACCAAACTAGGACCTCTAATCCTGGACGTCTAAACCTGGTCAGTTCTAGTCACCATCACAACTGGGTGCCTCTCTAGCGACCTTGGGTGCGAGCGACCCCCTTATCTTATTATTTGAAGCCAAATTTAAAACAACTAAATCGTTTAATTTTATTTCTTTCGCCATAACACCATTTCTATACAACAACAAAGCATTTCTTTATAATCAATTATAGCCCATAATGGACTCCTTTCAACCATTGCAATAAAAAACCCCATTCCCGACAAGTTCTCGAAAAGAAATAACATGTTTATTCCGCCTGAAACAACTTCAACCCAAGCCAAACTGGCAAAACAGACATACCTAGATTAGTCCTAATTTTAGTCCGAAAACGACTTAAATAGGTTCAGACTACCAGTCCTGGTCCAGTCCCGCTCGCCTCCTCAACATGGTGTCTCTAGCGACCTTGTGCGAGCGACTACGGCCTAGACCGCGCTCCAGAGCGCTGTATTTATGCGTTGCGCCCGCGCAGCACATCGGCGGTGCGCAGACAGATCTTATAGTATGGCTAGTATAGTATAGTGTAGGGATGGAGAACCTTTTCGCGTCTCTGTGGGAACTCGGCGAACCAATGGCTGTCCGAGTATCTCAACGAGAACGGGTGCCGTCAGTGGAGACTGATCACCACTGGCTCATTTTAATATGTGATACTATACATTGTTTTTTCTTTATTTACACTTTTCTCATATATTATATATTAAGGTTAATGTAACCAGGATTTTTGTAAACATAAAATGTTTTAAAAGCATGTCCGTGGAGTTTCTTGCGCGTTCTTCTCCATAGAGATCTACGCTTTGGAACGTGCAATAGCTTCATGTTTTTGACGGACTTACTTTGACAATTCAAAAGTACCTGTTAATGGTTTACTTGAAATAAATGCTTAGATTGTTACTTTAAAAATAGTACGTATAGCTAATATACGAAGGTCTCGCTTTAGATGTGTTCTGATGAATCTTTTCGCATCTGCTTGCTAATAAGATGTAACATGGTAACACAATCTTATCACATATTTTAGCCCTAAACTAAACAAACTCTGCTATATATAGTCCTGTTCTACTCCAAAAAAGACTAAACGACGTTCACCAGTCAGGACTCACCATTTTCATTTATCGACTTTCTATTGTCATCATAAATTCGTATTAACCATCATTGACATTCTTCCCTGGTTTTTGTATTCTTATCCTGCCATTCTGTTGGCCCTATATTTGGATGATCATCATTGCGGAAACATTATTTTTTACATCATTTTCATGAACAACTAAACTGTTTTTTTTTTTGTTTTGAGCTGAGCTCAGAGCTGGACGAGGATCCAGTCCCGCTCGACTCCTCAATATGGTGTCTCTAGCGACCTTGTTGGGGATTTGGCCATAAGATATGCAATTTTTTCTAGGCGGCAGATTCCCTTGAAACGTCTCCTTATTTTTTGACGTGACAACGTCTATAGTAGGCGCCAGATAATCGTGGAATAACGGTCATTGACCCACCTACAATTATTGACATTTTTAATTTGAAAAACGGAATTAATGACACAAAGCTGTCCCGAATCATCATCTCTCGTGATCCTTAACATTGTCTAATAATGAAAAACGATTCATATTTAATTGTTCAGGTACCTATGAACAGTTATTAGGGAAAGGTCAATATACTTTATTCCACATTTATCT
>NDFZ01005233.1:0-293406 GCA_002192655.3 Mamestra configurata | reverse complement strand
AATATGGGTTTGCTCTTGACTCTAGTCTAGGTCATAGATGACAGAGACAAAGTCGACGATGGAGCGAGCTTACCCAGAAGAAGCCTGTTCACTCTAATTTTGAAGAGATTAGGGTTGTATGCGTTCGGAAACACAGACGCAGGCAGAGAGTTCCACTCCTTTGCTGTGCGCATTATAAAAGACGTTTGGAAACGTTTAGTGCGAATTGGTGGAATAGCAACAAGGTAGGGATGGTAACTTGCAGTGCGTCTAGATGTCCGATGGTAGAAGGGGGCCGGTGGGATGAGATCGTGGAGTTCCTGGACACTCTCCCCGAAGTACAATCTGTAGAAGACCGACAAGCAGGCAACCTTGCGGCGATGAGCCAAGCTGTGAAGCTTGGCATCCACCAGTCTTACGTCGCCAATGAGCCTTTTAGCCTACTATAGTAAATCGATGAACTGATGACTCATTGTAACGTTACGCTCATTATAACGTTACGATCATTTCATCAATGTTTTGTTATGACGTTGTCACGTTAAACTATCGTCCGTAAACCGACTTTACAGACAACCAATTGTTTGTCTCCTAGATTGCAACTCTGTCCAAAATGTTCTGCCACAGGTTTGGCATCCCTGGAGCAGGTTCACAGGCTGTTCAGCTGTGCAGTTAGCAAACATTCAATCACTTTTATTAATAGGTTCCGCAGTTTAATTAGTGATGATTGATGGAGTCTTTCTGTAACTGTGTTAGTTGATGGCCTATCAGTCTATGTACAGGGTCGATGGTCTGAGGTCTATGACCAAAGTATTAACCGTTTATTCTCTAGATATTTGGGAGAGTTTTCATGACAAGAATGGCTAGAAATTAAAGGCGAACTGTTCTCTAAATAAATATATGTCTATTATTTTGGTTATAGCATAAAATATTATATTCATAAGTTGATAATATTCTGGAATATAAATCAGTCTCGCTAAAACTAAGAAACGGATTGACCGATTCAATATTATTTTGTTTGCTTTTTTTTTTTTTTAAATTTAATATGGGTTTGCTCTTGACTCTAGTCTAGGTCATAGATGACAGAGACAAAGTCGACGATGGAGCGAGCTTACCCAGAAGAAGCCTGTTCACTCTAGAGGAGTAAATTAGGAACAAAAAACGTTAAATTCTAACAAAGTTTAGGAAGTAAAGAAGTTCACCGGGTCTACTAGTTACTAATATTTACTTTTTCATTTAATTTACTTGAAACTCCAAATAATTTTGCTTCGTGAATTGATTTTGAACACCACTATACAACGTTCTTTGAAATACCCGAAGGTACCTTTAGAACTAATCCAACAATGTAACAAAATCACATTCAAACATATTCTAGCATTTATGACCAGTTTTATGTAAATAAGGCCGTATACCCTAAGTCTATGGGCCCAGAACAAACAATTCGTCAAAATTTGTGAGTTCAGCAGAGTTATAGGCAGTTAACACGTCGTTAACTTTGTGTTAGTCCGTCAACTGAGACCAATTGATTGTACTAGTAATTAGTGGTTGTGTATGAATGAAATTGAGGAGAGTTTGAAGTGGAGAGTCAGAAGAAGCTCAAACGGCCTATCTATCAGCGAATCCGATTATCGAAAAGCCAAAACAGAAGGTATTGATCACGTGGTATTTCGGAAGAGCTCGTGGCTAACTAATAACAGCCACACGGGTCGATCTTCAAGGTTAAGCAACACTTGCTAAGGACGGTCTATGGATGGGTGATCATCTTATAATACCGAGTTTCCTCCGTACCTCGGGAAGCACATTAAGCCGTTGGTCCCGGCTGGTCATTTGTAGATATTTGGCAGTCGTTACGGATTATTAGAAGCCTGAAAATGTGACACCAGTCTTACTAAGAAGCACTGTGTTACCCAGTTACTGGGTTTTTCGAGTCAGATAGGTAGTTTGACTGGAAGCCAACACCAATTTAGTTGGAAAAAGGCTCGGCAGGCAGATCACGTGATATTTCAACAGCGTTTAACTATCCCACTAATTTTTGACATTTTGACGACAATTGCCGTCGCCACTCTACCGCTGACAGAATGTCACTTGTCAAGAACCTGAATAGGTTGGGAAACTTGCACCTAAGGGTTGGCTTATTGTAGTTGGTCGTTAGGTGCTTTCATTACGATATATCTAGCTAAAAGGGTTGTTAATCTATTTCATTTAATAAGCAGTAGTATCTTCGATCTCGTTGTTAATTTCTTTATTTTTAGAACGTTCGTCCGTATAATATCAAGCGATTTATCTTAAACATTAATCTTTTTTTAGGCTAGTCGGGTAAAAATATCTCTAAATTTCTTGCCTACATTTTTGGTTATTTTGATCTTGACAAAATAAGATTTTGACTGGAATTTAAACGTTCTAGACAGTACCTACCATCAATTGTTATTTTACTACCTTACCAAAATGTATTTATTTATCGACTGATGTGAATATTAATAATGATAATATAATCTTTATTGCAGACCGTACAAGGTCCATATTCACATTAAAAAAAAAATATCATTATTATTATTTTATTTTTTTTATTTTTAATTATTATTATAGCAACCTTCCCTTAAATTGTGCATTGTTCTTAGGAACCCTGAAAAGTTGACGTTCGTCATAATGATATAACTTCCAAACATAATTTAGCTTTACAATAATATTAGCAAGTGAAAATCTCAATCTATTTTCATCGCAATTGCCACAGATAAACATAGGAGAATTAATATTAATTTGATCCTTGAGCAACCAATAAAGAGTATGTAGAAGACTACCGTAAGATTACAATGATGTATTAAAAATTAACCATACCCCACAAATCTGCGAATGTAAAAAGACGATAGATTAGTATTTATCATCATAATGGGAATTAGATATTTTGGAAAAAACTAAATACTGCCTTTCAATAGAGAAGTTAGTCACAGTAACTATAGATTGGTATTTTTTTAATCAAAATGAGAAAAACACATTTGGAGAACGATGAATGTAGACCTTCAAAAGTCTCCCAATTATGCAACTCTATTAAAAGAGACTTCAGAACCCAACTACTAAGTCGCCGTTGAAAAATAAGGTCGCCCAAATATAGCCTGCGATAAAAATCAGCTCGCGTTAGCAGCCACACCACTGACCACAACAATTAGAAGTCGTTTATCAAAACGACAGATATAGCTCGTTAGACTAACGTGATGCTATTCAGGTCATTTCAGAGTCATACTTCAACGTCACATTGGAAAAAAACGACTAGCTGCAAATTAGGAGGATTGGTCGGTTTAATGTTTATTGAGGTCGAGTTTCTGGCTGCGGCTTTGGTCGCTTCATCATGTATCTTGGGACTACTCACACACGGTCATTCGATCCCAAACTAGGGCTAGGGCACTAGAGCCTGTGCTATGGCAACCAGACAACTGATAAACATACTTATGTATATATTTTATGATCATGCTCATCACACAAAGATATGTTCTGGGTGGGAATTGAACCCACAACCTCCGGGGTTTAGCAGTAAGGGTCACTAACCACTCGACCAACAGGTCAGTCAATATATATCAGTCGAAAGACGTCCACTGCTGGACATAGGCCTCCCCAAAGGAATAAAAACCTCAAGAAAAGGAGTTTTAATAAATACTTTTTATTTTAGTTGGACCTAGCTTTTGCCCGCGACTTCGTACGCGCATATCCCATTTTCCCGGTTCCCGTGGGAATTTTGGGACGTATTATACACTTAAACCTTCCTCATGAATAACCTCATCCATTGGAGAAAACCGCATGATAATCCGTTCAGTAGTTATTGAGTTTATCGCGAACAGACAGACAGACGCCGCGAGGGACTTTGTTTTATAATATGTAGTGATGTACTTTCAATGCATGATTACAATTACTTTTACGATTACTACAGAGATATTATTCGATTTTACGATCCCAATAATGTGTATCGTTTCCTCTTAATTTCCTGTTAGAAAGATAAATTGTTATTTTAGAAAGAGCTTTAGTTTGCACTCTTTGTAATAAAATATTTCAAGCTTAAGAATTAAGTTTGTTGTTTAAAAGTAACTACACTGCTATGATATTATGATGATTTGTTAAATAGCTGTAACGTTACGTTTAATGAAAGTTAGTACAGGCATGGAGGCATGGGCCTGCTCATGACCTCGATCACGCCTGATGGAAAGCGATGGATGAGGTCTATAATGGAGCGAGCGTGCCCAGAAGATGCCTGTTCATTCTTGCTTTGAAGGCAGGCGGGTTATATGTGGAAGGGAACACAGACACTGGCAGAGAGTTCCACATTTTGGCTGTGCGCGTAATAACCGATCGATTATTGTTTGTTATTGTATAAATAACTAACAACTTTCGAGCTGTCTTTAAAGTTGGTGTAAATGTCGTCAAGTGCCATTTTTTATCAAAAGCACAGTATAATACAGCCAATATTTTTGGTCTTCGTTGGTCTATATCACAAGCTCATGAGAATTTGAATTCGATTCCCGGTTCAGTTTCAGTGTTATTTATTTATGCACTCACAGTACACTTATAAAAGAGATATAATACAATATACAATTATATACATAGAGGAGAGCGCAACGGTAATGTTTTTTACAAAAGATATTTCTTCCAGCAAACCAGCGGCAGAAGAGAAGGATAGAAGAGGAAGAGATACTAGTGTTATTGGGTTCTCCATCTAGAATTTTTTAGTCCCTGGAGTCTGGATTTTTAAATTAAAAATCTAGTTGTATCTTCCAAAAGGCTCGATTATTATTTTCTATAGATTTTTTGTATAGATGAGTAATCATCAAAGAACTCTCGCTCTGGGCGGAGTGAAGGAGTGTCAGACTCTTACTGACTAAAACCCATCCGTGGTCCTCATAATGCCCTTTACGTTCCAGAACCGCGAGAATCTTTCGAAAAAAATTTAGAGATTAAGTGCAAAATGGCTTACTTTAATGCTACATCATTTAAGTTATCAAAATCAAAAGTCATTTATTCAAATTAGGCTGTGTGCCAGCACTTTTTGAACGTCAAAGTTCTACATAAAGACAGTCCCCCAAAACGCCCGCCCGTCACCATGTTATGATGAAGAGATGACGGATGAAGAATTAATTTAAGGCCTAAATAAAGCAGAATACTTATACATCTAGCAGAAGAATTAATTCCTATTTTTCTTAAAATGTATAATGTACCTATATGAAATGTAACGTTGGTACATACCTGATGTGCGTGATTTTAATGAAATATTAATAATGGCTACATCATTTAAGTTAGCCATTTTGGACCTAATCTGATGACGTTTTCAGGTCAAATTTGACCTGAAATCGCTCGGGATAGAGAGGGATAGAATGAGAAACGGAAGACCTATGTCCAGCAGTGGCACATTAAAAAATATCAACATTTTCTAAACATCAGCTAGTTAGTCACGATTGATAACCGTCAGACGAACCTGCTAGTAATTTAGTATATATTTACGATATTAACTGCTCGTACCTTGACACAGATAGTGACATCTGAAGTGTTAACATTTAGTTAACACGAAACCTTTGCCGAAGGTAAATAGATTGACCTCGTTGTCATCCGACTGGTACCGGTTTTGAGGGTAGGTAGATACGGAAGAATGAATAGAATAGAATTATCTATATCCTACTATTATTATAAACGCGAAAGTTTGTAAGTGTGGATGGATGGATGGATGGATGGATGTTTGTTACTCTTTCACGTAAAAACTACTGAATGGATTTGGATGAAATTTAGCAAACATATAATTTATGACCTGGATTAACACATAGGATACTTTTTATTCCAATATTCCCACGGAATCGAGAGTTACGCGGGTGAAACCGCAGGCGACAGCTAGTCATTTTATATTTATTATATTATTTATATATAAAGACGTACGAAGGAGTAATTTAAGTTCTAAATACATCAGAATATTTACATATAGCAGAGAAAGTAATTCCTATATTTCTTAAAATTAGACATACATATAAAATGTAACGTAATGTAATGGAGGAGCTCGTGGCTAAAGAATAACGGATGCACGGGTCTATCAAAGGTTAAGCAACGCTTGCCTAGGTTGGTCTGTGGATGGGTGACTGTCTTAACATATCAAGTTTCCTCCGTGCCTCAGAAAGCACGTTAAGCCGTTGGTCCCGGCTGTCATTTGTCGATCTTTGGCAGTCGTTACGTGTTTTCAGAAGCCAGTAGATCTGACTACAGTCTTACCAAGAACTACCGTGTTATCCAGTGAATGGGTTGTGGAGGTCTGGTAGGCAGCCACTCCACGTAAAATACTGGTATTCAGCTGAATCCAGTTTGACTGGAAGTTGACCCATAGTTGGGAAAAGGCTAGGCAGATGATGAAAAGTTACAGTCAAGACGCAGATGACGGATGAAGAAGTAATTTAAGGTCTAAATAAATCAGAATACTTATACATATAGCAGAAGAATTAATTCCTATTTTTTTTAAAATGTATAATGCATATAAAATGTAACGTAAGTATCTGATGCGTGTCATTTTAATTAAATATTAATAATGGTTGTTCTACCGATAGTTCTATGATATTTCCAAAAACTACTTGATGAAAATATTTTTTTAAAATATTTTTTTTACAATTTGCACTCGTTGGCCACTATCTCACCTGATGGTAAGCGATGACGTGGTCGAAGATGGAGCACGCTTGCCTACAAGTGACCACTCTTGACTTAAACACTCCATTATTACAAACCTTGACATGTTTTTAGTACTGTAGAAATTAAAATAATAGTATAATTATGCACCTTCACGGGAAAAATTAACTTTGTACGTTACCGACGGAAAATGGAATCCGTCGGCTTCGGGTAGTTCTATGAAAAACTGGGACAGCTTAGTTCGTTCAAAAAGTGTATTATTTCATACAAAGCCTTTATTTGGACGTGGAAAAGCAAAAGTTCTAGGTAAAGTTGAGAGGTTTATAAACACCAAATGTTGAAATAATTTTGGTTGTAGGTACTCATATAGGTATTCTGATTAAGCATGAGTTCAACTTTTACAATAATGAGTATTTCCATTCTATTTTCAATTATAGCCATTCGAGTTTGGAATCACTGCAGAATTCATCACTCAGCAGCTACGGCGTAGCAACACCTTAAAAAAATAGAAGATGCGCTACGCCGTAGCGGCTACTTCTTCCGTAGAGAAGAAGCGTAGCTAAGATGAAACGCGAAATATCTATTGTAGAAATAAAATTAATCTTAACTAAAATATCGTTAAGAGGAAAAAATTATTGTTTTGAAAACACCAATATCATGTGAAAATTGTTTCACGGTTATTTTTATATTATTATTAATTTATTTCGGACAATAGTGATCTATATGTTTATTAGTAAAAACTTACTATGTTAGTACAGTAAATTAGGTGCAAATACACAATTAATAAAATCATACAAAATGTCATCTTCTAAAGAATACCGCTGAGTGTCATGGCTTTCCAATCCCAGAAAAAATGACGGTTTCTGTACAAAGAAAAGTCACAGTAAAAGCCGATGTTCAAAAATAGCACCATCGACATTTTATACCCCATAAAAAACCAAGTAAACGAACCCATAGACCAAAACTACAGTTACATAATAAATACTCTTGAAAAGTGGATTCTATTGCAACTCGGTAAAATTAATATGACATTTATTATAGCGACGTACCATCGTATTTATTGGACCGCTTCAGTGGTTCGACCTTCAGCAAATCAAGATCTAAGGTTAGAATTTAAAATTGTGCTATTTTAAGTATGGTGGCGTGATAGGAATTGAAAAGGCAGTTGAGGTAGCTACCGGTTTCTGGAGACTTATTTGATAATACTGGCAAATCTGCACTTAAATAAAATATTTGCCTAGCCTTTTTAGAACAATGTTAAGGTCGGCTTCCTGTCTAATCGGATGCGTCCCAGCCGAGTCGGATTCGACGGTTGACCTCTTGCATGAGAATGCAGTGTTGAGGACCACTATTTGACATGGAGCGTATTTCCAACCCAGTAACTGGGTAACACGATACTCCCTGGCAAGTTTAATGTCAGATTTCTAGCTTCTGACTACTGTTATCTTGAGTTTTTAAAGTTTTCTATCCAGCTTTATTCTTAAAATGGTCAATTGTCAGAACTGCAATATAAGTTGTTTTTCCACTATAGCCTTCATTAAAAGATTTTTTTCTAGAGCTAGCTTTTATTTCAGTTTCTAATCAATAAGGTAGTCAGAGACTACGTATCATCAGCAACACGTAACGTAGTACACAAAGAGCATCAACTTTTTCCTGCAAACGATGTTACTTCCCTGATTAAAGTAACTTACAAACTCAAGGAAATAAAACGAGATGTAATCTCCCAACAATGGACACTAAAATCTCCCCTGCATATAATGTCTATTGTCAATCTAATAATTCAAGTTAAAATACGGAAACGCTGAGGATCGCCTTGCGTTTGCCTTGGACAAGTCTAGAATGCAAGATTTCTAGATTTTGCAATATTTTCCTGAACGCTTATTAAGGATCTGCAATTGAAATGTTGTTGTCATACTTGGGAAGTTGACTGAAACAATACTAAGTTGGAACACGATTGAAAGCAATTATTATCTTGTGTAAATTTTATAATTGTATGTTGTTGGATATTGCGATATCATTCCGTTAGATATGTCCCCGGACACTTGCAGACACCGTAAGATTGTAAAATATCGCGTGAAATGGTAAACTAATTTCTCTCAATAAGACACGGATATATTGGAAACGGTTGAATTTTAATCGAATAAATAAAAATTTCACTCTAATTAAAATGTATTACAATCTTACGGAGTCTTCAAAATGCAACCGATAGACAACCGACAGGCTAGCAACTCGGCGTCGATGCTCAAGACTTTGGAGCTTCGACTGGATGAGTATCATTGCCGATGACTCTCTTTGCTTCCAAGGATTTCTTGACTTCAACGAATGCCAGCCGGGACCAACGGCTTGACGTGCTCTCCGAGGCACGGAGGAAACTCATATTAAGATGGTGGACCATCCGCGGTCCGACGAAGCGTTGACCTTGAAGATCGACGCGTGCGACTGGTATTATTGAGCCAAGAGAATAAAATAAGTATATCGAGTACTAAACAATCCCACAAGTGCAGCCGAGTACAAAGCTAGTCAATGCTTCAATTTCATAACTCTTCATAATCCCTAGCTACATGAAATGTATCTTATATTTATAGATATATGCTAGGTTGAGTCAAAAACATCACAATTCACTATGTAGGACCCTGTTATCAGTGCTGATAAGGGGATTAACGCGTCTCCAGTCAACTGATAACATGTTCATTTGGATTATACTCACTAAATGTCGCTTTTAACTTCAAATAGTCGTAAAAGTTATTTGTTTTATGGTTAAAATATTACCTAGATAGGGATCGTTTTAATGGGTTTTCCTTCTGGCGTATCGGTACAAGCTAAACGCGAGTAATTCAGGGTATGATGAATATATTGGCAAGCTAGAAGACCTTAAAAAAGGGAAACTTCAGAAGACTATATGTAGTACCTGTTTAAATCTGTTCAGAGTATTTTGGCCCAAATAAGAGATTAGTTGTGTTTTCAAACGGTATTCAACAGAAAACTCGAAACTCAAATATTGAATAGAATATCAGAGATAACTTTGACGTCTGAGAGCCTGTACTACTAATTTTAAAACAACGTTCGCATTCGAATCTCAGTCGTAATCTGTCAAAAAGGCCTCAATTTTCGTACATTTTTCACAGATTGCGACTGACATGTGCGAAAGTTGCTTAAAAATTAGTAGAATTGGCACTCTGAGTTTGTTTCGAAGTATTTTCAGTGTAGAAAGCTAGGAAATACCGGCCTTATCAATTTGAATGGTCCAATAAAGATTCATCATCATCTTCCTGCCCTTATCCCATGTTACTTGGGGTCGGCGAACACGTTTTTTACTTCCATTCTGTCCTGTCAGCCGTCACGTTATCACTAACTCCCTTTTCTTTCATATCACTCCTAACACAGTCCAAGAAACACCGACCTCATCCAATTTAATCGTCTAATAAAGATTGACGTGTCTTAAATTGTTCCAAAAATAAATATTAACGCGGAGAAGTGTTATTATTTTTAAAAGCCACATTTTTTATCACCTGTTAGTTACAATGATCACATACTAACGCTACATTGTAATTACTACCTACCTTTCATTGAGCATACGACTGCCCATCAATTATCTATTAGCAAGGTTTACAGTTAATGAACCACATAGGATTCTACCGTATATCAATCACTATGGTTATGTGTAATGACATTTTATGGTGTTAGAACTAGTGATTTTTTTTATTGCTGTTATCGTGTTATGGATTATGTTAGTTTTGTAATGTTTTGTTGTTAATAGAATGTCGGTAGATGATAATTTATGGTTGTCACTAAGCTTGTGAAAACTTGGCTAGGCTACTGTACTTGTGAGGGTAGGATGGCGCAGGCGGCGAAATGCCGACTTGATGCCGCCATAAGAGGGGCCAGCGGACGATAGATCGGGGACTCTATCGTCCGCTGGCCCGAAAAGTTGTGAACAGGTTTTGTTGTGGCACAGGGCCACAACAAAACCTGTTCACAACTTTTCCTGTCCCAAAACTCACCTTCACAAGCCTTCATCTGAAATTTACCCATTTAAATTTAGCTCACAGCTCGCTGCAGAACTAAATAAATATGTAATTACATATGTAAGGGTATTGGAGTCGAGGTCCAAGGTCCTGGCCTTGGTACCTAGATTATTTTACACTACTCTTGTATGACACACGAATACCGTACGCAGTTTGATCGCACTAAAAATATTAGGTTTTAGATTGGAAAAGTTTGTGTCTCTAGAGAGTTCGGTTTGTAGGTTTCTGGGGTAGTATTTTGTAGTTCAGGGCGGTAGTTTGTGGTTTTGTTTCAATGTCATGTAATATTTATGGTTTTACGTTGCTTTGTTTTGTTTTTAGTGATGCCGTTTGTGAAGCATTGTATTTTGTGATAGGTATGGGCTTTTCTTTTTAACTGTCTTCCATAAATCTATTGCAATTCGGTTGTTTTTTTTCCCATTGAATTTTTTGAAGAAGTATTTTGAGGAACGGTTTCTGGGTAGGTACAGTGTTTAAGTTTAGGGACATAGTATGTGGTTTTCTACCTTCAAAAGGATGTGAAATGCTTTTGCGGTTTGGTACGTTAAAACAGTTTTTTGGGAATAAATGTTCTTGTCTCTTAACTTTTCTTAAACTTTTATGCGATTCAAAAGAAGAAATTACTGAACTTGAAAATCTTCATGAGATTTGGTCTATCTATTTTGCAATTGGTTACATTATTATTAGTACCCAGCACTAAAATTAAGTGTTTTCTAAACTTTACCTACTCGTGCTTCAGTTAGAACATCCCATGTGCATTACAAAACCTATTTCCTGCAATTGCTTTCAACAACTTGTGCAGAATTTAAAGTAGATAGGAACTTAGCTATTTGATTCTCAGATCATTTAGAAAATTCGTTTTAGGATACAAAGCATGTTCTACTCCGCCATTTTGAAACTAATACGCGCCAAAATGTGACAGCTGTCAATGCTTGAAGATTTTTTTTTTTTTCAGTTTAAAGTCAAAGAACATTCATCCACGTTCTCAATTCGAATTAAAATAATTGTCCGCATAAAATGAGCATTCTAAATAGGGCAAACCGAGGCGGAAACTTTTGCCTATTATTACTAAGTTTAACTAAAAACTGGCCAATAAGGTTATGTGTTGATTCTAACAGCCAACCACAGAGTAGCAGCGATGATTAATTCTTATTAATCGGAAAAATGGCGACCATCAAGGAAGGCATAGCTATTGTATTCGTGTTGTCAATAATTCTTGGTTTTTCAATAGATGGACTTTGACGTCATGTTAGGATGATCCATCAAGGTCTTATTGTCTATGGAAATAATAGATTAGGGTATGTAAAGACCCTGAATGCAGCTATTATACCCACTTATTCTTGGATAATAGCTATAATTTGTGTTCCGACCATATTTTCATTATGAAAAAAACAATTAGTACCTACTTGCCTTTGCTCTGTGTGGAGAAAAAATGAAGTTTCATATCATAAAAACACAGTGATATTTACATTCGAAATAGGTTCAATGAAATATTGAAGTAAGCATTTCATATTTCTACGTACGATAACACAAATATTGACCCATTCAAATTAACATACAACGCCACCCAATCATATTACCGCCATTTTGAAAAGAAGGTTCTTTATCGTGTCGCCAAAAGTCAACATCGTTACGGGAAAGCGCTTAGATACGGAACCGTTTGGGCCGTTATCTAACCGTGAAAAAAAACCCAAGCCCGCCCACCGCACTAGTGCTTACGGTATTTCGAACGAAGGAAAGAGGTAGAGTGCGCAGTTTTCCGTATAAAAGAACGGGATAGATATATTTTTGTGCGTGCGTCCTCAACGCTGACTCGGTAGTTTGTTTGGCCTAAATGAAGGTTTTATTATATTAATTGCTTCTATAGTGAATTGTTTTGTTTGTTTTTTTGTTTTTCGTCGAACTAAATGGATGTGGATGTTTTTGTGTTGAGCTTAAAATTTAATTAGTGATTAAGTCTTCTGGTTCAGGATAATGTGATTTAGTATGTTTTCCAATGTTGTTAGTTTTGCTGTTATTTGCGGTTATCAAGTTAATAATAAATGCAGTGACGTCAGAACTGTTAGGTATCCTAATGTTGCTGCTATGCCTTTGTAATTAAAATTATGTATTTTTGGTTACGTAATGTCAATTTTTTTTTTTTATTATGTGAAGTACATTTCTACAAATGAGTACAAATTAGCATTAATTTATAGATATAGTAAAAACGGAAAAAAAATACTGAGGTTTTTTATTTTATAAAATAATAAGATAATGCTTATGTTTTAATTATAAAAATCGAAAGATACCTAAGTTTTAGATTAATTATAATATCCAAACAAGAAGTTTTCCAAATGAAACACTTGAATAAACTCAAATACTTCAAGACATATTTCATTGAAACTGTCTTTAGAAAGTTTATTAATTAAAATAACTGTACCTACGTGGGTAGGTATAGCATAAAACTTATTTGATATTTTCTTCATACGTTTTCAATAAAAAGAGTTTTTACACGATTCCAGAATCTTTAAACTCTTTTAAGAAATCAGGTGGTATTCCTAAATATTTTTAAGTGACTGTATCCCTATTACAAAATTAGGCAAAGATCTTCAAACCATACAGCCTAAATTCAAATTGACATGGCTGTATAATTTTTCGATCTTTGCCTGCCTCGACTACAAAATATTTTTTTTTAATCAGCATAACTTGAATGCCTTTTAAACATCACTCTGCCAAAATTACACTACTTTTAATACGCAAAAAGTAAGTTCAAAAACGTTGACAAGCTCATGTTTTTACCATTTTTTTAATCATCACGTTCTCGCAAATAGCAGTCAGTACTTACACAGTCAAAAACATGTTTTTTAGTACAAAGACATGCCGCGGTGTGATTATTTTCTCATGAGCCACTCAGTCATGGGAATCCGACGGTGCTGGCCAAATTACTGACGGTAGCATTCGTATTGTTATGGAGTTTTTATGGTGCTGGTATGGCAAATGAACTGTGTTGTATCTAGTTGGATGTAGTCTGTTATATTGGAATTGCAAAATATTTTTATTTCATCTTTTGTTTTAGTGCGAGAGGCATTTTAAATAGGTTCGTTTTTTTGAGACCGTTACTTTGTATTTGTCACCGAAAAATTGCAAAGGCTTTAAGATTGTAAAATGTCGCGTGAAATTGTAAACTATTTTTCTGGATAAGACACGGATATATTTATTGTAAACACAACGATTTTTTCACAATATACCGAGAAATTATAGTCTAATAAAGATTTATTACAATCTTACGGAGTTTGCAATTTTCCGGTGTCATGTCCGTATCGCAGTTAATTTCATAAAATGCCATACGGTAGTTTATGGTGTGGTGTGGAAGCGCAAGCAAAATTATTGACAGAATAACACCCAGATTTATAAAACAACCAAAAACAAACAGATACAAGTAGATAAAGAAACAGTTTAAATCAAAACCAACACAGTAAATTTCTCAACACCTAAACCTAAACCGCTCATTATAATTGATATCTAACCACACAATACGAGATAATTTAGTAGTATACCTAATCTCCTACTTAATATAGACCAGGGGTTCCCAACCTTTATTCGACTTCTTTCATACTAGCAGGGATCAGAAATAAAAAAAAAAACAACTCTAAAATAAACTTTTATCATTAATCAAAACCAATCTCTTCAAAATTAGAGTGAACAGGCTTCTTCTGGGTAAGCTTGCTCCATCGTCGACTTCCTCTCTGACATCTATGACCTAGACTAGAGTCAAGAGCAAACCCATATTAAATAAAATAAAAAAAAAATTAACGAGCATTGACACAAACTTAGAATCAGTTTGCATTAATTCCATTTTTGAGTTGAAAAGATTGATATAAACTATGGGGATAAACCTTCGCAGGCCATATTTTGGCCCTTACGGACCACAAGTGGTCCACGGCCCACAGGTTGGTAACCACTGATATAGACAATCTGCCACTAGCATAGCATAAGTACAGCGGGCATTACTTGCTAACAAGCAATGTCCAAGGTTAAATTTAAGTAGACAGATCTGAGATCTTAACTTTGTATCTAGACATGAAATAGCAAATGTTGGGTATAAAACAAGTTGATCCTAACATAAACTGTTTGATAACAGCGTAGTTTTGTTAAGATAATGATGAAATATGACTTGATAAGCCGATTCTGGTTAAGACTAAGAGTTGGTCACCCTTTTAAATGTTAAAAAGTTCCTTTTCAAGAATGATTAAGAAAAGGGAAGCAAAAATGCAGCACTCTGGCTTGTTTTATTACAATACAAGCATTTATAAATTTAACTCTGAAATGTGCAATGTTTTGTTTTTGTCGTGTATCAGAAATGGTTATGTTTTCGAAAATGATTTTTGGATATTTTTTTTTCTTTTTTAATTTTTCCAACGTTTTAATAGTTATTCTGCTATTCGGGGCAAAGACAAATCCAACAGACCAAAGATCTTTAAAATCGGTCCAGTCTTTCTTGAGTTATAAATTGTATAAGTAGCCCGACTTTGTTTTTTATATGTATAGATTATAACCAACTTGAATTAACAGTTTCAAAAACCACACAAACAAGTTGCGGGTATCCCCATGCCTAAATCCGCATATGAAAACTTTGGGATGTTATAAAAACAATAACACATTGCCCAAAACCCAGGAATCAAAAGGACCCCATTAACACCATTGTCTGCAAGCAACTGTTGAGTATGGGGTTCTTGCAAAGTTTAGAGCAACGAGGCAAAAGGTAAATAAAGCAGAAGCTAGAAGAAACAAATAATATCATATATTAGTATAAAATAATACAGCTTTCTACAGTTTGAAGGCGAAAGACAGACATATCACTAAAGAAATCCTAAGAATAAACTATCCTACACGTCTGCGAGTATCTGGAAAATTTCCTAGGACCACAGGCTCAGCATTTCGTCCTAAGATCTCAAGATTAACGAGCCAATCAGTTCAAAACTATCTGTCAACAAACCGAATGATCTAGGCTTCATCTAGCTAAGGGCACCAACAAACGGATATGAGTTCGTCTATCAACTATAGAATCAATTGGGACCTTGTTAAAAACCTTCATGAGTCACGACTGATGTACTGGAGTTGGCTCGGACTGAAAGGTCATAGGCATTAGGTACAGTTGTATTTTCCAACAATAAGAAACAACATTAAACAGAGGAATGGAGAAGAAACTTCAACTTACTTTTTTCGAGTTGATGGTTTACTCCTTAAAATGTTTGGGTGCAGTAGGTAAATCCTCCATATTTATCGGCACTTGCAGCACAAAAACGCGTGGCTATGATCGAAATAGAGACAAAGAGCAGTGGAGAGGGCTATGCTCGGAGTTTTCTTTCATGATCGAATCAGACACGAAGATAGCCGATGTAGCCCGAAGAATCGCTTTACTTAAGTGGGAACGGGCTGAACACATTGCTCGCAGAACTGAGGGTTCTCATCTGGGCTGAAAGGTTCTGGAGTGGCGATCACGAAGAAAAATACAGCTTAAGAAGGTCTCCTCCTAGGTGGACCGATGCCTTCGTGAAGCCGCCTGGAAACCACTGGACGTGGGACACTCAGGATCGATCGATATGACGACACTTGGGGAGGCCTATTAATATATAATACGTCCGTCGAAACGAATACGTCGAAATACGTATTTCGGCTTAAATGACGACCATTGAGAGGTTTGGAAGAAGAAAACATGCTAATGACGATATGACTTGAAACAAATTAGGATCTGCGCAAAGCACCTTGACAGCGTCATTTAAAATGTTGAGTCCATACACCGGTCTCCATAAACAGAGGCTTACGCAATATAAGACGTTTACGTGATATCTTATCACTGCATACAAATTAACAGGAATTTCTAACGAATTAAACACAAGTACTTCGCTGTTATCAGGTGCTCAAAGTGTAATTTATGAATGATCTCGAGAGTTCTCTGTAATTGGAGAGCGATATAGTTTCATTTTCGAAACAAACACTGTACATTAAAAGATTTGAAAGTTGTTTTTTGAAAATATTTTGGAGATAGCTACTATAAACAACAGGCGAACAGTTCTTAAACAAAAAACCTGTAATGTAATAGAGGTATTTTTAAATTGTCAATGACATGGAATTCTCTGCCGGACTTTGTGCTTCCTGATAGCTACAGCCTGGTGGTCTTTAAGAGTTTACTTCTAGGCAAGCGTGCTTCATCGTCAACCACGTCATCGCGTAACATCAGGTGAGATAGTGGTCAAACGCGTGCCTATCACCTATCTAGAATTAAAAAAAAACTATTGCATCATTTGAGTGCGTTAGTCCCTCTTCTGACAGAATTATTATAGATGACTAATAGATTCAGAGAAAAGGATAGGCAGCACCGGCATCCTGTCTGCTAATCAAAGTGCAATCACCAGGTGTCTACCAAGGATGGTGAATCACACAGTATGTGGTAGCCGAAGTATCAACTATGGGGTTATAAGCTTTTAGGAGCATGAGAGAGATGGCGTGATGGAAGACATGGGTAAATGGAAGACCAGAACGAGCAGTGCCGATCCCGAGGGGAGGATGATTATGATTCTCTTCTGAAGGAAGCGGAATCAGAAGAATCCATGAAAACCCTAAGAAAAATAATGTTTAAAAAAGGGAGAATCTTATATCTGGATGATTCGTTCGCACTTGATAGTTAACAAAAAATAATTTCAGTTAATACAGAGTGGGTAAAACCCGTATGCAACTCTAGTATAGAACATCATTACAATTTCATAAAATCAAAATGGCCGCCATTATGATGGCGCGCGTCATTCAAACTAATTTTCGGTTTGTATCAGAACTGCACTTGACTGTGATACTTTATCAGTGTTATCACGCCTGATAACGGCTCGTATTAGCATTTTATCAGCTTATGTGTTACTTATGTACATAGGTTAGGTATTGTGCTGATAAATTGTGTATACCTACCAACCTATTAGCACGGAGCTAGATTTAATATCGTCGGTCTAGATGATAACTACCATATTTTGGTAAAATTTGATTTTTATGCAACGTTTCAAACAATAATTCTGGAGTTAACTCGTGCCTCTTAGATTTGACAGAATTTTCATTTATTTGACAGATAAAAATGAATTACAGTGACCTCTCGCAACAACACAACCTAAATTTGGTGTAGCCTCGTAAGATGTAGATCATCATCATCCGCCTAGCCTTTTCCAAACTATGTTGGGGTCGGCTTCCAGTCAAACCGGATTCAGCTGAATACCAGTATTTTACGTGGAGTGGCTGCCTACCAGACCTCCATAGCCCATTAACTGGGTAACACGGTAGTTCTTGGCAAGACTGGAGTCAGATTTACTGGCTTCTGACATTCCGTGACGACTGCCAAAGATCTACAAGTGACAGCCGAGACCAATGGCTTAACGTGCTTTCCGAGACACGGAGAAAACTCGGTATGTTAAGATGGTCACCCATCCACAGACCAACCTTGGTAAACGTTATAGATAGATCTTACGAGTTCGCGCCAGCCCCAACACCATTCTCAGAACGTTGGCCGACAGGTGGGACTCTCCGATCCTGGGGCGGTGGATATGACTACACGCAGTCAAGTAGACATTCCCAGGATCGGCGAGCCTCACGCTTGTATAATAGGTAGGAATGTCATGTTACTAACACTAGTTTATAAGTTTGCACTGTTACTAACAAATATGGAATTGATTCTGAAATAAATGTTTATTATTATTATTATTAATACAAATAAATACCTGTTAATTGTTTTATTGAAATAAATGCTTTGACTTTGACTATGGTGTGCCCAGCTTTATCCAAATCCCGCCTTATGAAAAGGTAACAAACAGACAAAGCGACAGACAGAGTTGCTTTCGCATTTATAATATTACTATTGATTGTATGTTATATTGTTCTATTTACAAGATCGGAATTCTGGAGAGTTGTTGAAAACTTTTGGTGTTAAATAACTATGATATCATATACTTGAAGCTGGCGCCGGCCTCAGCTTCAAACATTTAAACACTTGTGAAGAGACGACACGGCTGGTGCAGTGGTTGAGCGATTGACTGCTGCGCTGCGTGTCGCGGGTTCGATCCCCGCACGGAACAAATATTTGTATGACCTATAGATAGTTGTTCCGGGTCTGGCTGTTTGTGTATGTGAGTTCATATGTTTGTAAACGCACCCACGGTACAGGAGAAATTCCTTGTGTGGTATGGATATGATAGGAGATCCTTTATTTAAATTGTCTATAGAGAATTCGACACATTAAGAGTCTGACACGCCCTTCCGCTCCACCCAGAGCGGAAAAAGTCATTTGATGATTTCCGATCCTTAAAAAAAAAATGCTGCCAAGGAGTCTAACTATAGTTTTTTTATATAAGCTTCATGCACAAAGGTACAAATTTGTTATGTTGAGGTACCAAAAGCATGACTTTTATTTATGCCTGCAAGTTACAAACAACTGTTGCCGTAAATACTCAGATTTATTTAAAAACATCCACATTTTAACTGAAGTTCGATAACACAATTGATACAAATATCAGAACTCAATATTCAATTTCATTCAAATATAAATCACACAATACCCTTATTCCAGAATAAAAAGTATGTCAGTGTTCTCGAAATAATTTCAATAATTAACAAAACAACAAATAAACGGACGGACGAAAAAAGGACAAAGAGTGACACATACATACATACACAAACATAAAATTATGTAGGTATAGGTAGAGTGAACTCGTAAGGATGTCGCTACAGTGATAGCTAAGCGAGAGAGATGCTAATATAGATTGACATTTAAAAAGGATAACGGTGCACAAACCGACGTTCTTTAAAGGCTTATAAAAGATGATGCTTGTCTTTAAAGAACTTATACTTATTACTAAACCTTTTAAACGCCATTGTCACGAATACATGAAGAGCAAGCGCGTGCCCTGTACGTCAAACGTCACAAAAAAGTACGGCGAATTTGTGGCTTGATGTTGGGGGCACGCCGATGCGTTTATGCTCTGGCGTTCAAAAGGTTTATATGTGTTTGGACAAAGGCTGACTTAGTTTAACAATAGGTCATTTTCATAGATGGATAGGTCGGTAGGTAAGTTGGAGCGCATTAATGGTAGGTAGTGCTACAGTAAAGAAGTGCGAAAATGGGACAAATTAAAAGCTCAAGCTGACCGTCGTTTTAGTAACTGTATGCTTTTAGTTCTCAGTACCTTACAAGTTTGCTATATTTTACCACTGAAGATCTTCAAACAGCATCTATTACAGATATTACTCAAGATTTCAGCTATTCTAATGACAAAAAAGCATTTGTTTTTACCTCAAATAAAATATTACAATGCTCCATATATCTTGCACTACTTTACAAACCTTACCAAAAACAAAAGCTTCGTCCATGAACCTTCACGCCAATTGAACTGGGTCAAAGCAGACATAATGTTCACAACCAACATAACAAGGCACTTCATGACGGCGCCACTATTCACGTCAAAATGTCAACGATGTGTCAAATTCAGTACATTTAAAATTAGTTCCGTTTTTTGCCATGGGTTAAGATAAGTTGGTCAGTGTATAATTTGGTGATAGACCTTCAGACTGGTGTATATTGTCATGGCTTATGCTTGACCGTTTTATTTTGGGTGAATAAGTAATAAAGATGAAGGATTATTTTATATTTCTTTGTTTATGGGTGTCTTGTTACCCAGTAACTGGGTAGTGGAGGTCATATAGGTAGTAGCTTTATCGCATAGATTTACAGCTTTGTAGCAAACGAATGGAAGACAATTGTGTCAGCAAATATCTTTATTTAATGTTATTGGCGGATAGTCACTTTTGTTAAAGGGCAAATTTTTCAATAGTCAGTTATTTTTCTTCTGGTAAAAATTATTCAAAAATCGGCCCTTATCTAATATAATTAATTAATATATATAATAAAGTAAATAAATAATATAATTAATTATCGATATGAACTATTTCTATAACAGGCAATTTGAATAATTTTTTGTTTTGTTTTAGAATAGAATAGAGTAACTTTGTCTTAATAGAAACATATCCTAATAACACCTAATCTTTGGCCAAATAATCCTAACAAATCCAAACAAAAATAACGATGAAAATTCATTATTTACCCTCGAAAACCCACTTTAACTTACAAATTGCCTTAAAACTCCGAAAACTACTTTGGAAATAAAGCAATTCGCAAGTTCTCAAAGCAACACCCAGGTTAGTTGGTGTATATTGCTAGAAAAATGTCTGGCTAAAGAAAATGAAGTTTCTTAAAAAGTAAAAAGTCCTGACCTACGGAATTACTTCCTCGGACAGTGCAATAAAACTCTTTGGGGAAAAGATGGGGCCACAGTGCAAGCGGGGAACGGGATTTAAATATTCATCACTGAGGCGTGGTTGGTTTAATTGGAATTTTTAGTTAGTGGTGCTGTTATTTTGAAAACAGTCGATAAATGTTTATGAATAACAGGGAATATGCATGAAAAAATATTTAGTATCTATACCATGTTTATCTAAAAATATAATACTAACAGTGAAAATAGAATCAAAATAGATCGAAAAACAAACGAGATCTAACTATTTTAAACAAATATATCTGTCCTTCTCGCGAAGACGCTGTTTTCTATGGCAGCGGTATATGCGACATGGTATTTGACGTCAGAGTTCGTATCGGACTTCTCTTTCTAATTGGCATCTTTGAAGCTATATAACTTTATCACTGTTGAAGGTATTTTTAAAATTATTTAATAGTTGTTTACTAGAGCCAATAAGTATTTTATTTTGCAAATAAAAAAAATGTTTGCATATTCCCTAGTACCTACTGATGATAAGTTGATTTTCTCACGTCAGGTTCTTTTTTTATAGATTTTGCAAGAAGATTCTCAGTTTCAAGATCGGCTTTAGATGTGTGTGCTAACAAGGTTGTACCATTAAGCAATAGTAGGTTATTATATTATAAAGATACAAAAAGGATACAATACGCTGGCTTAAAACGTCACAAAACTAAGTATTCTACCTAGAATACTATGGTTAATGGTGGTTTATTTGACCATCGTGGTACCTTACCATACTATGACGGTAAAAAAGAAAGGAATAATTCACAAGTTATGACATTTATTTTAGAAAAGGTAATGGGCCTCAGCCCACTATTCATAAAAAATGCTTTTATTAAGTTTATTTAACTTTTATTTTTACTCTTTAACTCTCGACTAACAACATTTATTTTATTTTATGTTGCAATACTCGTAAAACATCAATAATGATTACGAGCTAGTACTTAAATATTATAATTACGCACTTATTAACGTACTTTAAAATGATTTTATTAGCTAGGCTGTATATTTTATGATTATTTATGAGGCACTAGAAGCTAAAACTGATTTTGCGACGATAAACATATTACAAGTAGCAAATTTAGCAGCAAGCACGGAATTTAGGAGTTAGGGAGTCCAAGGACCTTATTTCCTACAAGCTTTCCATCGCATATCCCGTTTTCTCTCGTTCCCGTAGGAATTTCGGGAAATTGTCTCTTAGTGCTCCCTTACACTCCCGCACCTATATGTCTAAATAATTTCAGCTTTCTACGACCAGTAGTTTCGGCTGTGCGTTGTCTGTCAGTCACTCAGTGAGTAATAGTAGAATATGTATTTATTGATTGATTGATGAAACCCCCTTATTTTTTTATTTGTTTCATATTCTAATTGCGTAGTTATGTAGCTTGAGCACCATAGTCAGGCTCAAAAGTCATAAATCAAGAAGACACTATGGACGACCCAAGTGTCTATAAAATATTGTAACTTAAGCCATATTTTATAACGAGCGTTTTTTTTTAATTTACTCAAACAGTGCTTAAATGCCAACCAATCCTCATACCTACATCTCGCTCTAAATAATTCCTACTTTTTTCGTTGAAAACAACAACAATTTCAACTCCCATAATCCTACCCTACCAAGATAAACCGCAACATTAATATCAATAAGCGATTAATCGCTGTCAGTGGGGCCCTCCCCTAACGGGAGAACAAGGGTCGCTCAGGGGTATGGGAAGAGGTTGGGTAGAACCAAAGAGGTGGAGGGGGGGTTCTAGGAGCGTAATTGGGACTTTTTCTTTGGACTTCAGCCTTTTGTTTTGCAAAGTGACTTCTTTCTTATGTCGGAGCGGGCAATCGATTGGACGAAATGAAGGTTTAAAACTATTCGAAAGTGGCGGAATATTTTGCTGAAGTTCAGGATGAGGAGTTTGAGTGAGTGAGTGAATGAATGAAAGTGGAAGGTTTTTGGAATGAGTGGAATTGGTAGCCTATTTGCATATTCTTTGGTAGAAGGAGTTCTTATTTTAAATTAAATGTGTGATCGGATAAATTGCATCACCATTTCTGGTTTGAGGGTTTCGAAGTCTTATATACCAATGTGAAATAATCCTATCTATGTGAAGTAGGTAAAGTTTATTCTTATTTTTGTAGGATATCAGCGTTTCTTACTTTATCATGGTAGTCACACATCAACTTTATCTAAATTTTTAGCAAATGAACAAAGCTTAATATTACTATCATAATTTTATTGTGATGTAATGATGACGTCTTTTATAATGCGCACAGCAAAGGAGTGGAACTCTCTGCCTGCGTCTGTGTTTCCGAACGCATACAACCCTAATCTCTTCAAAATTAGAGTGAACAGGCTTCTTCTGGGTAAGCTCGCTCCATCGTCGACTTTGTCTCTGTCATCTATGACCTAGACTAGAGTCAAGAGCAAACCCATATTAAATAAAAAAAAAAAAAAAAAAAAAATGTAACGTTAGGGCTCATGTGTTGACCGAGTGTGCCCGGATCGAGGTTGAGAGGGTCAGCTTAATGCTCGAATATGATGTGGATCTGCGGGAAATGGGCAAATGTAGCTTAATTCTGGCCCGCCCTCTGTCAGATGAGGCAAAGTTGATCTATAAACTAGTTAATTAGCCATTAAGCGTAAATAAGTTAGTTTTTGTGAGGCCTATGAGGGTGGCATGATCATGTCTGATCAAACCCTCTGTAAATGAATAAAGGTTATAATTTTTTTTTTTTTTAATGTTAAGGGTGTTTACACCAGCCATGTATAAGTATATCACATTATTTTTTGTTAGTCTATCTTGAGCTTATCTGTATAATATGTTTAGACCGATTTTTCAATAGTCAGATAACTTTATTGAGGAATAAAAATGGCAATTTGTAAATGAAATATGTCAAAAAGTTAGTCATTTTGATACGTTTTCGTAGCAGCAATACTGAAATAAGGTGTTTTTCATCCCAGAAAAAGTCTCAAGTTTTAAGGAACATAATCAGATCATATTTTCTCCTTCTATGTCAAATCCATCCAAGGGTTGTCCGTACAAGATCGCTTTAAGCGATAACACTTCCATTGTGGCACCCTATTATTTTTAAGCCCTTATTGCAATTTGTTATGGTGTTCAAAAGGGTACTGTGTATCTTTCTATGCTACAGTATTCTCTATAATTTCTGTAACCACAACAAAAACAAAACCGGCAAGATCAATTTAAAATTTTCACAATAGCTTATACAAATTTTATGCTAAACCAAACTGTGCTGTACTGTATGTATGTTTGTATGTATGGTACGCCAAACAATATGTATTGTAATTTAATGAGACGATTCGGATGCGCCCCAAGTATTCTAATTCTGTGTTCATTTTAGTTTGCAAGCGAACTAGGGTTAAGAAACGGATTTTAAGATCGAACGTTGATTATATTTTGTTTTTTTTTTGTCTGATGGTGGAGTAAGTACCGTTTCTTTTTTGTTTTTCATAGAGTAGAGAGTACGTTCGAAGAGGAAATGAGAACATTATTTTGTCTATGTATATGTCACAGGAAAATGGCAAACTCCGTAAGATTATAAATTAACTTGAGAGATTGTAAACTCTCGATAAATTGTCAACTGAACATTTGGAAGTCTTTTTTACGCATCAAAATTGATAGTCAATAATCTTGCGAAGTCATTCCGAGAAATTGTGGACTAATAAAATGGCGAGTTTGCCATTTTCTAGTGACATATATACTTATGTATATAATAAAGCTGAAGTGTTTTTTTGTTAACTACCACTACCACTACGATTTGGAAAATTATTTTTGTATATGATAGCCACATTCATGAGGAATGCTTTAGGAAACGGGATATGCGCATACAAAGTCGCGGGCAAAAGCTATTAGCGGAAATAGTAGCTAACTGATCGATTGTAAGTAAATGTGAATTCATTAAAAATGTCAGAAAAATGAATGACAAATGTTAATATTTGTTAATTATTTGCAAGATTATGATTAAAATGTGTTTTATGGGCCTCAGTTGTCTGATGAAAAACACATTATTATTAAATGCTTACCACTAATTATTTCCATACATAATATTTTAGAAACATATCACAAGTAAGATCGCAAGGTAGGTAACACAGCAGATCTGAGAGCCAGGAGCACCTGTTCGTGTCTGATTACACACTGTTACCAGACCTAGGGCTCGCATTGATCTAGATACAGTGACGTGGGCAATGACTGATTAAGGCTATAGTTGTACCTAGATGTGTAGCGTCTTGAGAATATTGTGGGAGATGGGGTCAAATATGAGGTAGATATTACGAACGCGTATGTATGGTCCTCTGTATGGTGTCGGACGTAAAATAATAGCACCATCCCGTCACTTCCCGTGGTTGTCGCAAGAGGCGACTAAGGGACTCACCAGAGAATGGGCAGCAGCATTCTCTTGTTTCTGTGCATTGCAACAGCTACACTGCGATCACCAACCCGCCTGCCGAGTGTGGTGATTATGGTAATCCCGTGCCTCTCGGGGGTGGCCTATGTACAGCAGTAGACGTCTTCGCAGTGGGCGATTGGCAGGCGGGTTGACGATCGCAGTGTAGCTGTTGCAATGAACAGAGAATGCTGCTGCCCATTCTCTGGTGAGTCCCTTAGTCGCCTCTTACGACACCCACGGGAAGTGATGGGATGGTGCTAGTCTTTTACGTCCGCCACCATACAGAACTTCAATGAAGTAACAATAGCCGACTTTGCATCTGTAGGTCAAAGTTCTCATACAAACAACCAAAGAGGCAAACCACTAACTCTTTCACATATTTCAGACCGCATACTATCCATGCCTAATATACCACACATCCCATTAATACCACAGCTCTATCGATTGTCTAAAACCTACCCATTGTTCTCCACTTCCAACAACAAGAAAAACCTTTTCGACCAGTTTTTACAACTTTTTCCAATACATATCGGTAGAGAAGATAAAAATATCGGGCGATATTTTTATCTTCTCTACCGATCCCTTTCGCACATATGCTAAGTATACGAGCCTAAATATCTTTGGCCTCCCTCCCACTCACAGTTCTTATTTCGCTCACGTTCAATTATTAAACCGTTCTGATCTAATTAACAAATGCCAATTTAGTGAACTGAATTGAAACTAGGGAGTGAGTGGAGATGAATTTGTGTATTTTTTTTTTGCGAGGACCTTGTCGTTGTGGGATTGAAATTGCGTGTTATTGGAAAAGATAACATTGATTGATAGTGAAATTGTGATGCTTTTAAATGTTTAGCTTTTCTGATTAGCTTCTCTAATAAACCGTTAGAGCTTGTTGCTCTAAGTTGTTTACGTCTAGAAATATTTATTTATAGATGAATAGAATCCCGACAAGTTGGTAATTAAACTTCAAAAACCAAGAGCAACGGATACGTTTTGAGTCAAAGAAGGTGTTTAAAAGCCATGCTTGTGAAATTTTGTTTTAGGAAAATTAAAATAGCTCGTACTTGCAAATTACTTCTACCTCCTTACATACAATTTCAAACACATTAATATATTCATCTTTCAAAAACAATAAAATAACATAACACAAAAAAATTGCCACAACCCAACTCCACATCTTCCGCTATTCCGCGACGATTATGGCCGACCGGAGAAGTCGCGGTAATTGGAAATATAGACATAAGGTTAAACATGTGATTATTTATGTAGGACTTGTGAAAAACATGCTGACAGGCTCTAGATAAACTGCCATTTTTTAAGCAAATGCGATT
The DNA here is from genome assembly GCA_002192655.3 of Mamestra configurata. Lineage (NCBI taxonomy): Eukaryota > Metazoa > Arthropoda > Insecta > Lepidoptera > Noctuidae > Mamestra > Mamestra configurata. The sequence continues at coordinate 266,712 of NDFZ01005233.1, read as the reverse complement.
GTCTTACTATGGGCAGATATTTTTATTTTTAAGATACAAATTTTTCAAAACCACTTTACATATATATCTTTATTTGTTTTTTATCAAGTGCCTAAAAACAAAGAAAGGTTCATGTTTTTAGCTTCAATATGTAATGACGGACACCCATAAAAAGTTCCACCCCCCCTTTTTAGCCCCTTAAAGGATTATTTCTGGGATAAAAACTACCTATTTCCTTTCCCGGGACTCAAACTATCTCTATTCCAAATTTCATCTAAATCGGTTCATCGGTACAAGCGTGAGGAGGTAACAGACAGACACACTTTTGCATTTATAATATTAATATGGATAGTATGGATTGATCAAGTGGAATTTCGATAGTAAACTTATTAATTTCATACATTTTTGACGTTTTGACAATCGCCTTCGTCAGTTACCGCTGACAGAATTTCACTTGTCTCGGCCTCCTAGGAAGTCTGTGAGATTCAATGGTACCAACCATTGAATTACAAGAAGTACGGCGATACGCCACCGATACATGATGTATGTATGTATATCCCACCCACACGCACAAAACGTTTCGGGAATACTTTCATTTTACAGCTAAGGAGTAGAATTCCCTGCCGGAGCCTGTGTTGCCACCAGGCAAGTGAGCATTCTTAAGATTAGCTAATTACATTATTAAAAATCTTTGATATCTCAAAATCACTTTGCTCAGCTTTTTACCTACTTACGATCGTAAATAAAAGTGTGTATATTTGGTAAATTCTCGTCTAATATCTCAGAACGCTACGTAGATGCGTCGCAGCGGAGCACTCGCTGCGTTAGTATGGAACACGAAAGACGTTGGGATCCCGATGCTCGGTTGTTTTTTTTATAATCAGTATTACTTTTTAGGGTTCTGTACCCAAAGGGTAAAACGGGACAGACGCTTTCCGTCCGTCTGTCGCCAGGCTGTATTTCATGAACCGTAAGTAAGACAGTTGAAATTTTACAGATGATGTATTTCTGTTGCCGCTATAAAAACAGAATAAAATAAATATTTAAAGGGGCTCCCATACAACAAACGTGATTTTTTTGTTCGTTTTTATAGATAATGGTACGGAACCCTTCGTGCGCGAGTCCGACTTACACTTGGCCGGTTTTTTAAAGTATGTTTTGATGATTTTGATTGCTTGCTTAACTACCTGAAATAATTCGTTGAAATTTCAACGCACGTTACAATCATATACCAGTAGAGCTGTTTTTGATTGGCTACGTAGTTTAACTTGAAGCTTTAAATAATTAAATGAATGGTCACCCAGCGACGGACCGACCTTGAGAGCCAAGTTTGCCCTCGAAGTTCGATCCGTGCGGCTTGTATTGATTGCTCACGAGCTCCTCCAAATCGATGCTAATATAAGTATGGTTATTGCTAAGCTCAATTATGACAAACATAAAACTCTTGTCTACTGGTTTTTATCAGCCCTATTCATAAAAACTATTGACTATAAGAATTTTAGGTATAGACATATTATAGGAGAAACCATAAGAGAATTTGAATTAAGAATACGACGAACAAGGAAAATGAAACGAAGAAGACTTCGTTTGTTTCATTCTCTTTGTTCATCTTATTCTTAATTTAAATTCTCTATGGACAATTTTAGTGAAGAATCATATTAGATAAAGATGTAGAGTATGGGAGATACCATAAGAGAATTAAGAATAAGATATTAAATAAAAAAGAATAAGAATAAAATTCTCCTTGTTCGACTTTTTCTTAATTCAAATTCTCTATGCACAATTTAGTGAAGAATCTGCTTATCTGATTTAAATAAAGAATAAGCCCGATATCTATGGTAGTAAAATGTGTTAGCGTTTCATTTCAATACGTTTTTTCTTCAATTTAGTGAAGAATCTGCTAATCTGATTTAAATAAAGAATAAGCCCGATATCTATGGTAGTAAAATGTGTTAGCTTTTCATTTCAATACGTTTTTTCTTAAGATAAACCATACGACCAACGTAACCACAAACACAATCACCAAAATCCACTCCGCATCTCAAGACGTTACTGGCCAACAGTTCTCTACCTAGTACCTACAGATCTGCTGAGCCCGATATTGATTGTAAGCTGCCGTAATATAATTATCTGGATGGGCAGAGGTATGGCTAGGACGTACATACATACGTAGGTATACATAGGTGTGTAGTACAATGCCGAATTACATCGTTGAGTTGGAAGGGATATCGGTAAGGATATTGTGGGTTGGGAGGTGGATAGAGGTGATGTGATGAGACGTTTTGGGATGATAGGGCCGTAGAGACAGTTGTTCATAATGATGAGTACAATGACCCCTTAAGAGGTATTGCGTTTATTCTGTTACACGTTGTATAAAATACGAATGTATTGTCTGAAAGATAATGGGAAGGAATTGGACACTATGATAATGGCTGAGATGAGAAATTGTGGCAGTAGCAACCCCCTTCTTTTGGAACACCCGTTCCACATGTCTACGAATACCAACACAAGACTTCTCAAGTTACATTATCTTAAGTTCACAAATAATCCAAGCTAGAAGGAAATAACTTAGTTGTCCTTGACCAAAAAAGGACAATAAACTTGTAATAAAACCAATGACTAATTATAACAATAATTCATTTTCACATTAATATATAGGATTTTGGGAAAAGGGGGACCCTGTGACCTTAGGAGTCAGTGTTCTACTGTAACTTCGTGTAACCAAAAAACACCTTTATTGATGTGTGTTAATAAACCCATAATGACTTGTTCTAACTTTGAATATGAATGTGTGTGTATTGTGTATCACAGTGTGAGTGACATATTTGAATTTCGAGTGATTTAAGATCTTAGGGACAGCCCTAATATCTTAAACCATTCGTTATTTGCAGAATGACGGTAAGACCTTTATTTATTATAAGCAATCGATGTGCCTTTTAAAAAAATGACCCAACAGTTGTCAATTAAAAAAAAACAGGAAGAAATCCCTCTAACCTTGAAAATCATATCCAACATACTTCCAAGCACAGACAACACACTCATGCAGTCTACAATTATTTATTATCTGTGCCGTGACGTCAGCGCTATCAGTACGTGTCCCACTGCCTCGTATGTGGATTATAGGAATACGAAATTTTTGTAACAATATTTTTGAAGGCTTAATGTTTTATTTGGCGCCGAAAAATAAACAAGGGATTTCTGGAATTGTGTTACCGGAACATTTTTGTGTTCGTTCAGGATTTAAAGCTTCTTTTCATTTTGTTTTTAATTTTTATGTGAGAATAAAGTTGTTTCTACTAGGTACCTACGTAGTTTGTTGGAATACATCAGTTCAGTGTTTGAAAACTGAGATGGCAATCAATAAATACAGCTTTCTCTAGATGTTACCTCTCCAATTCTGAGTATCTCACAGCGCTTGAAGGTCATAGGCAATTCATAATTTACTTTAACAAAAATAAATATTGTCAAACTATAAATGTGGTATTAAAATAAAGCTAGCTCCCACAGCATCCTGAGTGTATTTGTGATAAGTGGGACAGCCACAAGCTGGCTCACTGGATACGGCTGCACACGTTATAATTTTGAATATAATGTGGTTTTTACTAACATTATCAAGAGTTTTACAAACAACGTATGGATTGGGTAATTTGCTCTGAAATAAAATATGTATTATTATTATATAATACCTACTAGAACTAAAAGAAAACCTAATCTTAGCTCTAAGCTGAAACTTCAAGATATCAAAAGACCTATAAACTAAAAGGACTTCACACGGTTTTCCTCCTGACTTTATTCCAATTTATTGGGGGCCAATGCAGCATATCCACCTTTCAAATAATTGTCCATCATATCACCTGTTCACACCATCCACTCAACGTTTTATTGATCTTATTTCCATCTAAAATACTCCAAACTTATTTGTAAATACGATAATAATATTTAAAACCGTTACTTCCACAAGCTAATAATAAATTACACAAAAAAATAAATAACCGGTCCTCCACTCACACATACAACTCACACACACACTAGAACGGGCCCAGTTGTGCCTGTGTGTGTGCACCCTAGTAATTTTTCGCCTAGGTCCCTGTCTAGCCCGAATCGAGGCTAGGGAATAGGGTGCGCCTAGATAAATGTACCGTTAGCATGGAAATGAGACTAGAGATTTTTTAAATTGTAATTTGATATTTTTTTTTTTTTTTTGTAAGTATGTCGAAAATAAATATTTTTTGGATATTTTAAACTAGAGGCCGGCTGTTTTTATTACTAACTGGCGATCCACCCGGCTTTACACGAGAACAAATTTTTACACAAACCATGTCCATGTATATTATTTTAGATTCTCTTTTCTTAACGAGTACCTTGTTGCCATCAATGAACCTCAAGGGAGTTCCACCGTTGGACCGGTCCAATCATAGCAACTTTTTATTGTATTTTTTTGGTCACTGGAAGATAGCACAGGGAACTACGGAAAAGAAGTCGGAAAGCACAAAGCAGCAGAGAATTGACTTCGTCGCCGTACACGTGTCGTTTCCTAAGCAGAAGAAGCCAAACCTGTCCACAAAAGAACCTCAACCGTCAACCAGTAAAGAAGTTAATGAGAATACACTTCTGGACACATCTATTGGCCCACCTTAGAGTTTAGGTTTCGATGGCCCCTACCGAAATATTATTGCTAGATTGAACAAAAACTGTTGATGCAGTTTTAAACCTGATACATTTTACCATCTTTTTCGATCGTATTGTTTTAAATTTGAATTCAGAATACCATACGACATGGAGCTACGCCTAACAAGTCGGATATGCGCCTTGTTAAAGGCAATTGATTTTTGAATAAAAAACATGTTTTATCAAATAAAGGTTTAATTTAATAACGCGTGTTGCCTCCATGGGCATCTACCACAGCTCTCATACGATTAGGCATAGAGTTTATCAACCGCTCTATGCAATTTTGAGGGATCATCTCCCATTCCTCTTCTATGGCAGTTTTCAACTCCTGCATCGTCTGGGCAACTGGCTGACGAGCCCTAACACGTCTTTTTAGCTCGTCCCACATGTGCTCAATGGGGTTCATGTCTGGGCTTCTGGCTGGCCAGTCCATAACTGTGATGTTCACATCCCGAAGATATTCCCTGACGATGCCGGCCGCATGGGCTCTTGCATTATCATGCATAAAAAGGAAATTTGGGCCCACATAGTCCGCGTATGGTATCACGTGAGGTTCTAAGCACTCACGAATGTACCTTTCAGCATTTAATGTTGGCAGCCGTGGTCCTGTAACAACCTCAAGTTGAGTTTTGCCGCTCGCGGATATACCGCCCCAGACAGTCCATGAGCCACCGCCATAAGCAACCCTCTCTTCAAAGCAGCATTGTGCGAAACGCTCTCCCTTACGTCGGTAGACCTTCTTCCTTCCATCATTGCCATGTAACACAATTTTAGACTCATCAGAAAAGAGTACACGGCTCCAATCTTGCTGTGTCCAATTTAAATGACTGCGTGCGAAATGAAGGCGCGCTGTTCGGTGGGCTCGCGTTAGTTTGGGCCCATTAGCTGGCTTGTGTGGTACCATATCGCGTTCTTTTAACCTTCTCCGAACAGTTCGAGCGCTCACAGATACTCCGTGGAAGTCGCGAAGTTGGTTTTGTATCTCAATGGAGGTAAGGTGACGATTTCTCAAGCTGGTCGTCACGATGAATCGATCCTGCCTTTCAGTTGTGACCCGAGATCGTGGCCTTCCTTGGCGACGAACAAAGCCGCCAGTCTCTAGGTACCTCCGATAAACATTTCGGACCGCAGATCGACTTAAATTAAGTTGAGCACTCACGTTTCTTTGGCTGTGTCCGGCCTGAATAAGTGCCACAGCTTGGGCGGCGACTTCAGGTGAAGTATCCATAGATTATTGATAGAACCTCACCTTAATGTTAAGAATAAGTAATGTTTGTTGCAAAACCAAAGATATCAATCACTTTTTCAAGAATTAAATCCAAGTAAACCAATAAAACCAAGTTTTCTTAGTATTCGATTGTTTGATATCAACAAACAGGCTCCAAATTGTCTTTTGTTTCTTTAAATTCTGTGTTCGAAATTCAAAAAAAGACTATTNTACACTTCTGGACACATCTATTGGCCCACCTTAGAGTTTAGGTTTCGATGGCCCCTACCGAAATATGATTGCTAGATTGAACAAAAACTGTTGATGCAGTTTTAAACCTGATACATTTTACCATCTTTTTCGATCGTATTGTTTTAAATTTGAATTCAGAATACCATACGACATGGAGCTACGCCTAACAAGTCGGATATGCGCCTTGTTAAAGGCAATTGATTTTTGAATAAAAAACATGTTTTATCAAATAAAGGTTTAATTTAATAACGCGTGTTGCCTCCATGGGCATCTACCACAGCTCTCATACGATTAGGCATAGAGTTTATCAACCGCTCTATGCAATTTTGAGGGATCATCTCCCATTCCTCTTCTATGGCAGTTTTCAACTCCTGCATCGTCTGGGCAACTGGCTGACGAGCCCTAACACGTCTTTTTAGCTCGTCCCACATGTGCTCAATGGGGTTCATGTCTGGGCTTCTGGCTGGCCAGTCCATAACTGTGATGTTCACATCCCGAAGATATTCCCTGACGATGCCGGCCGCATGGGCTCTTGCATTATCATGCATAAAAAGGAAATTTGGGCCCACATAGTCCGCGTATGGTATCACGTGAGGTTCTAAGCACTCACGAATGTACCTTTCAGCATTTAATGTTGGCAGCCGTGGTCCTGTAACAACCTCAAGTTGAGTTTTGCCGCTCGCGGATATACCGCCCCAGACAGTCCATGAGCCACCGCCATAAGCAACCCTCTCTTCAAAGCAGCATTGTGCGAAACGCTCTCCCTTACGTCGGTAGACCTTCTTCCTTCCATCATTGCCATGTAACACAATTTTAGACTCATCAGAAAAGAGTACACGGCTCCAATCTTGCTGTGTCCAATTTAAATGACTGCGTGCGAAATGAAGGCGCGCTGTTCGGTGGGCTCGCGTTAGTTTGGGCCCATTAGCTGGCTTGTGTGGTACCATATCGCGTTCTTTTAACCTTCTCCGAACAGTTCGAGCGCTCACAGATACTCCGTGGAAGTCGCGAAGTTGGTTTTGTATCTCAATGGAGGTAAGGTGACGATTTCTCAAGCTGGTCGTCACGATGAATCGATCCTGCCTTTCAGTTGTGACCCGAGATCGTGGCCTTCCTTGGCGACGAACAAAGCCGCCAGTCTCTAGGTACCTCCGATAAACATTTCGGACCGCAGATCGACTTAAATTAAGTTGAGCACTCACGTTTCTTTGGCTGTGTCCGGCCTGAATAAGTGCCACAGCTTGGGCGGCGACTTCAGGTGAAGTATCCATAGATTATTGATAGAACCTCACCTTAATGTTAAGAATAAGTAATGTTTGTTGCAAAACCAAAGATATCAATCACTTTTTCAAGAATTAAATCCAAGTAAACCAATAAAACCAAGTTTTCTTAGTATTCGATTGTTTGATATCAACAAACAGGCTCCAAATTGTCTTTTGTTTCTTTAAATTCTGTGTTCGAAATTCAAAAAAAGACTATTGAATGAAATTGTGAATGTGCCAGGTTCAAAACTGCATAAAAACTTTTTGCTCGACCTAATATAAAATTTTAGCTAGGACCAAACGAAACTGAAAATACAAGGTGGGCCAATAGATATGTCCAGAAGTATATAAAACAATGGTTTTGCAAAAATCTGCCTAAAATGTGAAATAGAAGACATGATTCAATGCATGATCTGTAAAGCCCCAGACATGTTGCCTTAAGAAACAATGTGTAGAAAAACACATAAAAAAGTACAATATAGACATAATTTGCAATACTTAAAATTGAAATCTTTGAGATATCAGTAATAACATATCTATTGTGCCTTTTTAAAATGTGATGAAATTGGTAATCTTGTAAGTGTCGTCAATTAATTGAATTACTTTAAAGAGTTTAGCAGTTACTGCATCTTATCTTGATTTGTATAAAAGTATTTTTGATATCATTACGATTGCCATTCTAAGAAGCCTATAACTATAGTTTGTTTGCTTGTCGTATGTGTATGAGTATTGGTTGTCTCTGCTCGTATGCCATAATTTAATCATATTGATAATTATAATAAGTTAGGTACCTTGATTGGACCTTTAGAACAAATTTCTCGAAGTCCATTGATGGCAACCTGGTGGTTCAATGAAGGTGCCCTTGGTCCAAAGAATGTAACAGCTCAAGATTTAGTTTTCTTCGTTTATACCAAAAAGTATAAGCCCGAATTGTTTGTGCGTTAAATTATTACACATAAAGGTCCTAAGAAATAAAAATATTAAACTGCTTTCATTTTATCACTTATATTTTTTGAGATATGCTGTCGTAAAGTTAAGTGGTCCATTCATAGCAACCTTCCCCTACATATCAGGAAACACAGACATCAATTGCATTTAAATTGTTACTAATTTTATATTACTTTTTATTTAATTTTTAATAAACTTATTATTTATATTGCTAGGTAATAACAGAAAGGATGGTTAAAGTATTTAATTAGGTATTTTATAATATTTTTGTGTTATCGATGATTTATTTAAGTTATGTGAGTAATTGTGGACTATTTGCATGATAATTGCACTTAAGTAATTATTACTGAATTACTGCACTCAATAAGTGACTAATACTATAAAAGCAACGGTTTATTATAAATTAGATCAATTCAATTTTTTTTTTTTAAATTTAACAATTTTGAACCATCAAAAAAACGAATTAAAAATATAAAGACCGCCTAATTTGCGGACGCTACTGAAACCGAACCCTTTCTACAACGATTTGTTCTAAAGGTCGTCGCCCTCACGCCCTCTCGCTCTCACTCGAAGGATAACGTATCTTCCGTCACACTCGCACACGCATAAGGAACGCGACCTACGGAACCATGGCAAGGAAGAGGTTTTTTTTAAAACCGGAAGTTTGTATTTCGGTAATGTCTGTGCGAAATATTTAAATGGGATTTTTATTTAATAGTAAAGACGAAAATGAGAAATAAATATGTTTCTTTAACTGTTCCAAAGATGGCAATTAATAGCAACACTAGCAACTAACAGTGATGTCACAAATTCTTGAGGAAAGAAACTAATTATTAACGATCATCGTCAAATCAATACCATCGCCGACACCTAAATAATAAACTGAAAACACCTCAAAAACTCAACTTGTGTTGATGAATAGATGTTTCCACTTAAAAACAAATTCAAAGAAACAAGTTTCAAATGTTCTCATACAACACCAAAAATCGTCAAAACAAAAAGCATAAACAACAAACACTAAACTTTTTAAAATTGGAACCTGTTCTCATAAATCAGAGCATTTGAAGTTGTTCCACTCAACTAACGCTTGTTTCCAGGTTTGAAACTGCTTAACATTCCAGTCTAGCATACAAGATGTTAATAAGCCCGCTACGATCCTAAACACAGAATCTTGGGCCGAGATAACTTAATTGTATGTAATGAGATCGAATAATAAACACTAGAATAACAAACACATGAATATTTGAACCAAACCCAGTGAAAAAAATGAATTTGGCTACTGAAAAAAATGTGTTTTCTTTTCAATGTTTAAGACATGTGACATTTCAAATAGTTTAATCAGTTGAATTCTTAGTGTTTTTCTAAGAGGCCATAAAGTAAACTGTCACACTAAGGGCGAGTTCAATATTTTGTTGTATGGAAATGTACTAACTTCAACGAGGAGTAACTTCTGAACGCAATCCCAAATTATAAGGAAAACCCAGATTTTTTCGCGAAAAACTATAATATTGAGACACAACGGGGCCAACGGATTAATATATTAAATTGCATATTAGTTGAAGCTTATTTAATTGTGTAAATTCATTAACACATGTTCTAATTACTCAGGACAAACAATTTTCCTCAATTTGTCTTATCAAATTGACATATTGAACACACCTTACGCAGTTACGAATATCTGTTTCCTCATAGGTTAACAAAACAAAAAGTACAGCCTACTAAAAGCCGATGACAAAGTGGAAGTACTGAATTTACAATCCGAGTTTCCTTCCCGCGACCCGATTGACGCGCCAGTTCTCTAGAATAGGACCTCAAGTTATAAACCTTTAACATGACAATTACTTACTTAACTTTATATAAGTGGGACAGGTGAAACGTCAAGCATAATTTTCCCTTTACATTTTAATTACGCAACAATTTCAGAGCCATTTTTTTGTAACCTCTATTTTATCCATGACCATATTCAAAAACTGTGTTTTCAATTACAAAGTTGATTAAACAAAAACCGGAAAAAGAACAATTTTCATTAAAAAAGAACATTATTTAAAAAAGGAACGCCTGCCATTGGCGTAGGTCAGTAACCTAACCGTCATTCATTCCAATTTCAAACTTGGAATTCCGAGCGAAGAAGCTACGCACACGGCCGCAATGCTCACCGCACGCACACAAATTGGGAGGGCTTAATTTGTATTTGTATTTATGTAGGGCACGCACACACCCGCGGATTATATGGGTCGGCACACAAACACAATGAATGTTTTTGACGAGTCATATAAGACGGTATTTATAATGAATTATTGTTGTGTAATCGTTGGATTATAGTAGGGCTATTAAGATTCACTTCGAAATGAAATCATTTGCTGTTAAAATAGTTGACTAAAAGTTGTACAGAACACGTGGCTAAACTAATAAGACGGTTTCAGACAAAGTCCGTAGGCGGGCATGACATAAGACACAAGTGATCAGTTAGCCTCAAGCTAATCTTTTAAAGATACGGCAGCCGTCAGCGGAAAACATTGTCCCGTAGACATTCCGACTGACATTCGTCAAGGCAAACGACCTATTTCGTCTGCATACAAATCTACTGATGTAAGCATTTTGGTAGCGCATACTTAGCCACGACTTTACCGTTAGTAAGCTACCGAGAATTTAGGGCATGTTTTTTGGTATTATGTAACAGCGAAACTAAGTTTCTTCGACTTAAGTAACTGTATTACATACTACTAACATCAAGAAAAGTAGTGATTTAATCGTACTGTATGATAACACGATTACGTGTATACGCGGTTTAACCTCGCGATCGCAATGTCATGATCAATTACATAACATACTCGAATGTAAATAACCTTCCTCAACATCGTGCAAAAAAAAATTACACCTGTCAAAAATTTGTAAACAAGAACAAACATTAAAAAAAGAAGTCAGTCGAATTTTGCCGTGTCGTCATTCGCAAGGTGTTCAGTTGGTGGTGTGAGTTTGGGGCACACAGACGCGTTGTGCGTCCGTTTGGGGTAGGTTTGGGATGGAATTGGGGTGGGCCCCGTGCCGAATGTTCAACAGCGTTGTTTGTGATATTGTTGGGATGTAAGATGTTGGCGTAATTTGCGAGATTTATTTTTCTTGTTTAGCGCTGCGAAAAACTTTACTACAATAAATGTGAAAGTTTGTTACTCAGTCACGTCAGAAGCTTTAAACAGATCGGGATGAAATTTGGCACAGAGATAGATTTTAGCCTGGAACAGCACATAGGCTTTTATACCAGGAGTGTGTTGGGATAATTTCCGACATTAACGCGGGCGAAGCCGCTGACAGAAACTAGCAAGGTGCGAAAAAAGAAATCGACTGCCCCATACATTTCTGTGCGCATAACTCGACAAAATAAGCAGAACAGCTGATTTATTTTTCACGATTTTAGTGTTGGTCCCATAGTAAAAGTTGTTCATAATGATGAGTACAATGACTGGACTGCCGTTGTAAGACGAATACAATGGCACCTTGTATATGCTTTCGTAAAGTTTTGACACAATGTCTTGAATTGTCTTCTCAATATGCATAGCTAAATTGAAATTCACAAACGACCACTTCGTTTCTTTTTATTTTTAAAGATTTTTCTATGAATAAATGCCATGGAAATCAATACAGCTTTTAAACCTATTCCCAGAAGCACACTTCGGGAAATTCAAGAAATAATTTGATGGAGGATATTACAAGCGTTCCTAATAACGTGTGAACGTTTCTAGGAAAGAAAATTACCCGCTTATTATTCAACAAAGGAATTTCAAATAACTTTCAATTTCTAAACTTAAAAATAATCCGATTCCTGAAATTAACTTATAAGGTTACAAACAAAAATATTTGTTCAGAGAACTTCGATAAAAATCGAAAATATTTAGTGCAATTTCGAGACGTTATTTGCTTCAACACTTTACCGACCCGAGCCATTGCTTATTCCATTTTCAAAGTTGTCCAGATACATAACGGCGCTAAAAAACTGCCAGTAACCGCTTCATTCCGGTTTAAACGGGACAAGTTTCGTCCATTAAACCGTAGTTGACATAAGCGCGTGATAAAACGCATTTAAAACTAAAATATTGAAGCATTTGTTAATGTATTAGATGCGTAGGTCCAACTATGTCCCTAGATAGTGATTTAGATTTCCTTTAAGGTGATAAGTTAGGATTTAGTGGCCTTCGAAACACAGCGACTGCGTTAATTTGACCAAGATTTATGTGAAACTACACAAGTATTCAGATTCGAAATTATCTCGTAATACAATGCAGGTTGCAAATCAATTGCAAGGTGTTAAATAATAGTGTTTCAAGCTCTTTGCTTACTTAAAGGTTAAGTTTACCATTTTAGATTGATACTTGGCTCCCACAGTCTCCCGTTTTGCTGTAATTATATTCTAAAATCGTGTTTTACTACCCAATTTATGGTTTAAAGTAGAAATAATTACAATAATACTCTATAAAAGCAACAAATAAAATATACTAAACTAACAAAAAATTCAACTAAACCATCATCGCTGGCAACCGGGAATGTACCTAAAAGACGTGCGGCATTGCTGCGTTATATGGAAATGCTTAGCCTCTGGCTAAAGTAAAGTAGAAATTCGATAAAACACTAAATCAAATCCAATTTTGTCAGCACTAACTGGCAGTTCAGATTATTTGTATCGAACAACTGTCTATAAGATTCAATTTGAATATATCTCGTGTATAGCTCAGTATCAGAGCAAGGCTACAGGTTGACAAACCGCTCTCGTCTCCGAATGACTTGTCATGTAACATTCATTGGACTGACAGCGACTGACGATTATCTGACGTATTGACTGCGACGATGCTCAGCTCAGAGATACAACTTTTTACTCTTCTTATTATTTAAAATTGTAAATCGTAAAGAAGTCCAAATGACTACATATGGTGACTTTAAAAGTGGTATTTCATACCTCAGAAGGTCAATTCTCGTACTTAAAAAGCTTTCAAATTCAAGTCGTAATCGTTTAAAACCTAGCTTTTGACAGTTTGCGACTGCGATACGAATGCTTCTTAAAAATACGAGAATTGTCCCTCTGAATGCAGACAACCCTATTTTTATACATATTCGAAGTAAATGACATCAGAACTGAAATTGCCTGACCCATTATTATATTATCGTAAAAACGTGTCCATAAACGAACTTATCAAAATACAACTTTTATAAAAACATCGACAAGCAAAACAAATACCAACTGAGTTTAAATATTAATTAAAGTAGCAATCAAAACAAACGGGATACATAAACCGGTAAGATATATATATAACAAAAAAAAAACAAAAATAAAAACACTGACATCATATCGCAGGACGCAAAAAAAAATAGTAAAGTATCAACTGTCGGAGTGAACGATCTTCGGTTTTCAAAAAAGGAAAAAAGTAAAAAATTGTGCAACGGCCAATGCTCTTGGACGGTAGTGGAATACGCGCTCTAGCAAAAAAGCGGGGTCGTTGCCCTCCCGCCGTGTCCTTCGCGCGCGTCAGTGTGCGTGTCACCGCACGCACGCACACTACGAAAAGCTCGCATTTTTCGCGTGCGAATACAATTTTTGCGTGTGTGCGTAACACGGATGTTTCTGAGTGCGTTAACACGTAGGACGCACGCAAAAAATCGTGCGTTAGGACCGGAGCACACGGACGCAATGCGGTGTGCGTTGAGGTAGGTTGGGTTTGAAGGATACAGATGGAGGATATTATTTAATGAAAAAGTTTTTTTTTACAAAAAAGTTTATGTATAAAGTACTATCATTGAACTTCTATGAGTAAAGTTTCTAAAGTTAAATTTAAGAGTTTATTTTTCATTATTATGAAAAATCATATGCTGAGCATTGGCGTTAAAAATAAAGCTTTATCGTCGTATTTGACCAAAACTTCTTGCTTATAGACTTATCAATTCACTTCTAACTTTGACTGATACCATTTGTCAGTATCCGTAATGTGATCAAATTAAAATAGGCCTACTTTTACGCAATTCTTGTTTTTCTATATGAAGTGATGCGTCCACAACCCGCAACGATATGTGCTTCGCCTTATCGTTGCGTGCGTCGGGCGGGCGCGGCCACCTCTTAATTTTGTCATTAGAAGTCAACAATGTCGACCAAATTGCAGCACTGATTGCCCACGCTTTTTGCTTTCGCAAATCGCTTCCATTTTTAAAAATAGTTTGAGAAAATGGAAGCGCATCTTTTTGTCTTTATTGTTTTTAAACAAGTTCGATGTTTTTTTTTTTAAGTCTGTTACTTTTCTGTTTATTTTTTTCTAAAATGTATTTTAGATTGTTTTTTTTTCTGGTTAATTTTATGTGATATCTAGGGTCAATTCTCTTAATTTTAAGAAGTTTCGCGTCGCTGCGCAAACTATCAAAAACTCTTATTTTTCCCTACATTTTGATAAGACATTGATTGTCGCTGAAATGCTACTGCGACTTGAATTTTAACGCTTTTTAAGACCGAAAATATTATTTGCCTTCAGTTAAAGTACCTATTTTCAAGTTTGTTTTGGTTAAATTATATTGTAATAAGTTTATTATAGTTTACTATACTAATAAAGTATTGTTTTTATTTCGAAGTATTGTTGTAATTGTTTTATTTTATTATAATTAATTTAGCTATTGTTTCATACTTGTAATAAACTGTTTTCATTCACCACCAATAAGTTAAGTCAGGTCTAATTTTGATAACTGGTAAAATGTACCTTTGGTCGCACTAAACTTCAAAAGCCTTGAAATCATACCTAACTAGACTTTAACTTTTTTATCATACTCTTGTCCATTTATTTGAAACCGGCACAACATGACTTCTAACCTCATAATAACTTCTATGTTAATCGTTAACACAGTTATAACTCGTTTTTAGCCATATTATTTTTTACACCGTCCAGCCAGTGTTTTTAGTCTTCACATGCATACCCAAATTTTTTGTTAATTTTTCTTAAGGCAACAAAGTTATCAAAACGAGCAACTGTATACTGTAAATTCTTCCACAGGAAACCGAACCAAATCTCCAATTTAACTAAATAAAAAAAAACAAACCAGCCAGTAGCTTAAACCACAACAATCTAGCTAAACGTCAATTAGGATAAAGTCGTGCGCACACCGAGCGCAAACATCGCTCGCAAATAAGGGCTAGTTCACATAGTGTGGGTGCGGTGCATGCTATACAAATAACGTTTATGGGTCACGGGACGCGTGCGATTCAATCACGACGCTGAAAGGTGGCTCTGATAACAGTGTGCAGTGAGAAAGTTTTTCAGTGCCACTAACAATATTGTAGGCCAATTCCACTTCGGTAGCGAACAAATACAATTCAATCTCAGCGATACTCAATGTCAAAAAGTTGTTTGTATGAGAATTGCCCTTCTGGTTTCTGGAAAGAAAAAATCAACCAGTGATCAATTAAATGCAAGTTAAGTGATGTGATTGGCTGATTGAGATTATTTTTGCGAAAATTTTCATTACGGATACTGGGCGTTAGTAGGTATTTATTTATATATCTGTCTACTTATGAGGCATTTATTATAGTACTATGAAGTCTTGAAACGATTATAATTCCTCTCTAAGAGGGAGACGGAGCTATGCATAGCGAATAGCACTATCCCTTTTACATCATCGGAATTGGATGGCATTAGCACGTCATAGTAGGGCAACAGATGTCTAAACAAACTACTATAACTGTCATTTTAACTCATGTTTTAAATTATCTATACTAATATTATAAAGCTGAAGAGTTTGTTTGTTTGTTTGTTTGTTTGTTTGAACGCGCTAATCTCTGGAATTACTGGTCCGATTTGAATGATTCTTTCAGTGTTGGGTAGTCCATTTATCGAGGAAGGCTATAGGCTATATTTTTTTTTTTTCAAAATTAGGGATCCGTAATAAAATTGCTATTTTGTAACACAAGGTGTAAAATCAAAAACCTTTTTTTGCGTGCGCTGCAAAAACTATTGACAAAAGAACAAAATGATGTACTACGGGTTAGAAGATCCCATTAAGACCTACAAAAAAGTCCGCGAGAACATATATCTAGCTATCATGGTTTAATCACAATAACCCATTTTGTGTTCAAAATAATTATTAAATCGTCTAAAGAAAAAAAACTACGTTAAATACGTATCGTAATATTAATCTTTATCGAAATTAAGCATTATGTTATCAAGAGTATTTATGTAGAAGTAAAATACTTTTTGTTTCATCTCAATCGGATATTTCGTTTAAAAGTTATCACGTGTGTAAGATGTTAAGAGTTGGTACCTATTAATGAGTTATGGGCCATAGAGTTTTTTATCAACATAAAATCCTGTAATAATCTTTTTCGAAATATATTTGTTGATGATTGTAAGTATAAGATCTTTGAAGAGTATAATAAATACATTTCTAAAATAACTCTGCTAAGGAAATCCACGCGCGCATAATGTTTTGAACAGTTCTGAAGACATTGATAATTGCATTAACTTCGGTAATGGTAGTTGAAACTTCTAATACAATTAAAGGAGTTTTAATCTAATAGAATTGAAAAACGCCCCAATTTTTTGGGTAACGTAATTCCTCCAAACTCACGAGATTCAACGAATCCTAAATTTTGATTCTAATCTTGAAAATTAAAAGCAGAATATTTTTAGTATTTATTTCCTTTGGGCCAAGTTCTTTTGCAATTGTATTGAGTGCTTTTATCATTTGTATGCTCAGTATTCCACAATCACCAGTAAATTCTATAAAGTTCAATGAACTTATTTGATCTTTATTATGAACTTTATTATAGCAATACAGAATAAAGCGAAATAGTGATACAAAAGCGGCTTTCAAATAATTCTCAAAGAGATATTAAAAAGTGATCAAATTAACACAAAGGGCTCAAAACAGCTATTTTATAGGAACTAGCACTAACAAGTCTAAAGCAACTTGGGAGGTAACCAATTCTATGAAATTTAATATTCCTAAAATGATAGCAAGACATTTTAATGATTATTTTATAGACTCAGTTCAATCGAATGCCGATAATTTGCGAATAATACTCAAACAGACACATCATCAGGATTATATATCTAATCTATCTAAACTAATATTATAAAGAGTAAAGATTAGTTAGTTTGTTTGTTTAGAATTAAGGTTGATAATGTACATGTAAACTACACTTCAAATTACTCAAATCGGACCTTTCGTTTTAAAGTTACGACGGGCATAAAAATGGTCTAAGTAAGAAAAATGTTACGGTTTGAGCGAACTGGGGAGAATCTTAACGCTTAGTCCGATGAAGCTGAAACACGGCATTAATGTTTTGGATAAAAAAAGAAAAATAACAAATATTTGGATTTTTCGATGCTCTAAGTAAGAAAAATGTTGCGGTTTGAGCTAACTGGGGAGAAACTTAATGCACGGCATTAATGTTTTGGATAAAAAATTAAGAATAACAAATATAAGGGGCGAAAAGGGTTGATGAATTTTTCAGGGGAGGACATTATTGCTTACTTCAATTTACGTGGAAATTGGAATGAACAAGCTAAAAGTGGGAAATTTGAAACAGATCTAACAATGTTTACATAGTCAACCTCTGGCGGGGTGAACGGGGAGAACTGGGTGCATAGTAGGCTGATCCTGAGACCGTTCAATGGATATCGTAGTGCTTAATTTTCCAAAACTTACCTTTTAAATTGGGTTTGAGGGGGCGTTGAAGTTTGTGGAGTACCTACTAAATCCGCGCGGACGAAGTCGCGGGCGAAGTGCTTGTAAGATAATATGTTGGGGCTAGGGCTGCCATCACCAAAATTGCTGACACCGGACAAAATCTTCAAACCCCGTTTTTAGGTGAAATTAAATACTTTCTCCGGACATTCATACTTCATCCGTCGTTTAAATAAAAAACATTTTTTAATAATCTATTACAGCTTATTTGCAATATTAACTACGGCGTCGTATTTTGCAGCGGCTTACGATTACGAATTATTTCTTTTACTAAGTTTAATTTTCATTTGTTGCTTATCTTTTTAATTTTCAATCAATTGAAGCCCCTTGACACAAAAAGTGTCCGGGTTTTAAAAGGACAACTTTTGAAAACCGTATCGTGCGCGTTTGTTGCAGAACTCGGAAACGGCGCCATACATTCTCATACTCTGACTATTGTCGCATGCGATAGATTATATAGCGTTCGCTTGCGATGCATGGAATTGTATCTTAACCTTTTGAACGCCAGAGCATAAACGCATCGGCGTGCCCCCAACGCCAAACCAACAAATTCGCCGTACTTTTTGTCACACATTAATTGTGACGTTTGGCGAATAGGGCACGCACTTGCTTGTCATGTATACGTGACAATGGCGTTCAAAAGGTTAAGCTTGACTTTATTTATACTAGTCTGTAGGTATCATATTACAATGAAGAAGAGAACAAGAATGATAACGGCAATAACAAAACGAAATACGTCAAAGGAAAAAAAAAACGACAACCTTGAACTTACGCATTTAGAAAACTTCAATACTTTACTACGCCAATTAGGTAGACTACTGAATCCAATGAAGTGGGAGTGAAATATGATGTAGGTGTGATAATAAGCTCGTTTATAGGTCACGAGACTCGTACGATTCAATCACGACATATCAATCTGAAGATCTGCGTAACAAGAAAAATACGGAGTTAAGTGGAGCGTTTGAATGCTGCCCTCGTGTCATCATATCTGATTCAGACACGAAAATTGCTGTCATGTGTGGGTTCGAATGGAGACCCACACGAGTTTGTGAAAAAGTGCAGATGGATTTTCATATTTTTTTCTAATTTTAGTGTTGGTTTTTTCGGCTGGCTGGACCCAGTGATTGCATATGAAGACGTTTTTTTGAATAAAATCAAAGAAATTTTGTGGGAACGAAGGTTGCCGTGAAGGTGACCGCGTTCCGTAAGACGAAGCATTGGAAGGCCTTTCACAAGGTGGACCGATGACTGGGTGAGGGCCACAAGAATCCGCTGGATGCGACAAGTACAGGACCAGTCAATTTGACGACGCTTAGGAGAGGCCTATGTCCATTAGTGGACGTCTTTTAGCTGAAATGATGATGACGAATTTGGTAGAATTGTATTTTATTACCGAGTTTACTGCGTGTCTCGGAAAGCACGTTAAGTTTGATCCCTCCGGCAGTCATTTAAACATCATAGTCAGAAGTCAGAGAATCTAAAACCAGTCTTGCCCAATTACTGGTGAAGCTCAGATAGGCCATGTAAAATACTGGTATTCAGCTGAATTTGTTTGTATGTTGATGATGATATATTTTGTCTGTAGCGATTTTATAAGGTTTGTCGTGTAGTGAGCTACAGCATGACTGCGAACCAAATGAACGAACTTAAAGTAATAAAATACGGAAAACCAATTAAAGTGGTATCACAAAACAAAATAAAAGTAAAACACTACCTATCGAAATAGGTTATACAAACAAAATAATATTAATTAGAAAATTACAATGCACCAAGTTGAAAACAGGAAAAAACCTTGTGTGCAATAATATGGCTGCAGTTTGATACCAAAAGTACTTTAGACGGTTTATTTGACGATAGAGAAGTTAGAATTACGTGTTATTTTATTGCATATTTACAGGGATTCACCACAAGAACAATAAAAGGTTATTAATATATGTGATACATGGTGAATCATTGTCAACGTCATCTCAAATATTTTGTGAGAAGTGTTTAAATTAAAAACAAAGTTTTGAATATTCGTTGCCAGAAAGAGTTCGTTTAGCTTGAAATTACAAAATACTAACATTTTTTTTTTAATAAAAACATAACGAATTACTCACAGTGATTAAATAGTTAATGAACAAAGGTGAGCATTAGGTGCAAAATAAAGATGAGCATTTAATTCAATGAAAATAATATGTGGATTCTGAAACTTGATTTTGTATTTTTGTTTATGAACAACTAACATGATAAAATGAATACAATATCAGGTAAAATGGCAGTCAAATTCAGGTAAATATTATATTTAGGTGAACAAACACAGGATAATTTTAAATATAGGGATTTCATATTGACGTATTAAACTAGTTTCAAAAATAAATTTATGTTGCATCGATTAGTAAATAACATTTTATAAAAATTCAATAGGTAATATGCACTTATTTTCAGCTAAATATTAAATTGCGTCTGTTACCACAGCGTTAATAATAACTAAATACATACAAAATCGCAATAAAATATGCTCGCATAAAAAGTCCCTCTCAATTTTAAAAAGACTAGAACGTATGAGTATTGGCCTTCATTTATTATAATAACCTACTTCAATGCTTCCCAAACACGGGTTAGTGTGTTTATTGTAATACCTTGTAGGTATGTGTTATAACGTGTAAATTATAATACACACAGAGAAAACAAAGTTGAGAATTCTAGCACAAATGTTTTTGACGTATAGTAACGTAAATTTTACTATATTTATAATACTCGTTTCGCACATAATGTTTTGAATTGAATACTATATTCACATTTTTTTAAGATAAAAGTTGTGTACCTACCAATGTTGCATTTCTCAAAATTCACTTACTTTAACGATACTGTATCGTTATTTTATTATACGTCAAACCATTCATGCTAGGCCCTATGGTCAAATTCTAATTTGGCATTTGAATTTAGCATCTACAGATTACTCGCTCTTAAAAAGCTTTCAAATTCAAGTCGCTATATAATTTCAGCGACAATTAATGTCAAGAACTTGTTAAAATTAAGAGCGACCCCAATGCGAATGTGAACGTACCTTAAAAATCAAATTAACATCGTGTATCAGGGAGCAGAAAGGTGACTTAAAAAAAATCAGTTACATTTTGCAAGTCATGAAATAAATTCCCAAACTAAAAAAAAAACAAAAAAAAACACGGCATACAATTGCACCAAAACTCATATGACCGTTTGGCCGTCACCGGCCGCGCCTCGCCCGATCTAATTAAAGTAAGAGCTCAGTGTGCGTCACGCCTTAGTGCCGTAAGATACGCAGTAGTGTTGTGAGCTTGTGATGTTTTAACGTGTATTACTTAATACACAGTAGTGTTGGCAGAGGTGGTGGGTTCATAAGTGATAAGATACTTTCTTTTGGATTTTATTTTTTTTATTTCTTTTTTTATTTGGTCACCTAACACTGCCGTGGCAGAAATAAAAATAGCTGTAATCTTAACCGAGTTATGCGAGCAAAAATGTAGGGATAGCTAATAATATTGTTTTTTTTTCTGAAAAAAATTATAGAAGTAGGAAAACAGTTCGTTTTTTTTCTGCGATATTAGGATTCTACTCCCTTGCTGTCGGTTGCAGTCATCATAGTAGGTGTAGTTTACCTCAAACGAGAAAACTGTTTGTGAAATCAAATATCTTAGGGCCCATAAACAAGCTGTCAAACCGCCATTTTTATTCTTCAAATAAAAGTTATTTGTCTATAGGAAGTTCAGCCCTAAGTGATTTGCCAAATGTTTTAGGCCTTCAAGAACTTTCGTTTGACAGACCGTGTGTGCTGGACTAATAACTCATTAAATTATTTAATTTATTTTCATTTATTTATTTATTTAGCTTCAGTGTTTATGAATAATAAAACACAGCAAAATCGTTGATCCTTTTCCTTACTTTATCTACATTTATACTTACAAGAGTGCAAGACTGATTAAATTATTGGATTTCCATTGAAAAAACAATTAAGCGCAATAAACAACATTTGTTTGTAAACACTCAAAAGATACTTCAATAGTCGTCCATCTTACATTTTTTAATGTTCTTAATTCAAATTGAAATAGAAATTCCTCATTCTATTTTCAGTCTCCATTTTGTTTTTTTTTTAAACGGGTTTTTTCTTTTTTATGAATTCAAAGCAACAGCCAATGCCCATTGGCACTTTTCTTATTGTTCAAATTATATTTTCTAGTCTCATAAATAATTTTGTGTCTGGTAAAACCTGAAACTAGATTTAATTTAGTTAATCTGGTGTACCTAACACTTTTTTCGAAATGACATGTTTTATTTGACATAATAGGCAGACCATTTACTATCAAAAGGATAATTTATGAATTCATTTTATACTTAAATTTAATTCAGGGCTGAGATTAGTCGGTAAAACTTAAAAGTAAAAGCATAATAACTTCCCACTGCCAGTTCTTGGAAGTAATTTTTACAACGGTGTGTAATTGCCTTAATCAGACAGCCAACACCGATCTTAGAATTTTATAAATGGCATCCTACTTTTCTATATTACCACCTTTGTATATTTTTGGATGATTTGCTTATTCAACTTGCCATGAAATGACTACAGGCAACAGCGTTTCCAAGGTTACATTTAATCCATTAATCCATCTAAAGTTCAAAACTGAAAGCGATAAATAAATCAATAATACTTAAATATTAAATACGTAGTACTAAGTACCGTTATCCATAAAAGGTCAAAAACAAAAATCAATATCGAGAACAAAAATTCAAACTTCGATCGAACCCCAAAAAACAGCCAGCAAGAACCACACTAACACGACCCGACGCCAAAAAACAAAAAGCGAAACAAGAGAATCGCATCTAGCAAGAATCATCGAACAAAAACAGGTCATTGTCGAAAGTCACCGGAATCGAGAGGCCCCGCCCGCTCGCGCCATTGGGCCTCCCAACCGACGCACTTCGGAATTTTAACAAAAACCCAGCCTAGTTCCGCCTTCTAAAATGTTTTTTCCGCACGCCAAAATGGCGGTGCCACTATTTGTTTACAGATAGTATTGTGGATTAACTTTGCTTTTTAATAGAGCTTTCGTGGCGTTTTATCTGTACGTGGAAAATGGTAGTTTTTTGTTTTATTTTTTTTGTTCGATGCTAGTTTGGTGGTGGTTGTGTGTTCGGGCTTTGAGTTTTGGTTGTTCGAAATTTGAATGTGTTGAATTTTATTCGTGACTGAGTGAACGCAGTTTTTTCATGTTTGTTTATTTATTTTTTATTTCAGTTGACAGTGGCAACGTTTTGGTACTTTGATGATGATTTGGATATCATGAATCAAAGCAAAAATCTGAGTACATTGCATTTTATATACATATGTCTACCTATCCAATGAATTTATTTACTTAATGTTTTGATTTCAATTAGCAGAGTCAGCAAAAACATGCCTCTGCACTTAAGTGTGTTAGTGGCACAACACTGCCTTCTCTTACGTTATCAATTGCAAAAAGTCAATTTATAGTTAGTTTTTTTGTTCCTATACTACCTACACATTTTAAACTAAATTGTATTTTGTAGGTACATCTACCGAATAGATTATTTGGCAAAATTCATTCGAATTTTAACTAAAATGTAGTAAGAAACAAACAATTATCCCATTTATAAGAACCATAAATACCAAAAAAAACATAGCTAAACTAAAATACAGACCAAGACATCCATTCATTCAGCCAAATATGTCAAAAACACGCAACATAAACACTGGCCGCAAAAACTGCAATATTTTACTTTTTACGCCTACTCCGTGCGATATGCATGTCTTGTAGACTAGATACTATGTGTGTGACGTCACACTATCGTGGTACACACGTGCGTGGCTCATATGCTTAGCACGTGCTCAAGGCACAAGTGAACGGGAATCATCTCAAATTAGTCTAATGTTTGCAAGTCAGTGGTGGAGAACAATGGGTTATTAATGTGACGTTTATGGTGTGAATATATGAAAAGTATTATTTATTTAATACTAGTGACCCGCCCCGGCTTCGTCCGGATGTATATTATTATTCAATATTTTCTTTCATAAGAAAGGTTCTTGTGAAAGAACTCCTGACAATAAAAAACACAACAAAAAAAGAATTAGCGACATTAGTCCAGCCGTTCACGCGTGATGCCGTGACGAAGGGAAATAGGGATTAATTTCATGTACCTAACTATTATTCATTTATATAATAGATAGATCTGTCAAAAATACTAAACTGTCACATCGTCGCTTGCTAAAACGGCAAAATGGTGACGTTCGATTTTTAAATTTTCAAATTCACCCAAAACTAATATGGCTTCGATTTGAATAGCGTCTCATGCTACGAATAACATTCTGATGTTATTTTGTCATTTAATACAAGAAAAAAATATTAAGCTATGGGTATCAAGTACCTAACTGAGGGCCAACTCTACTCATTTTTAAGTAACTTTAGCATTCATATCTCATTCACCATCTGTCAGAATGAAGGGAAGTTAAAGGTGTTTTCGACAGATTGCGACTAAGATACGAGTGCGAACGTCCGTCGTCGCTTAAAATGAGTATAAGGCCCTCTGAACAACAAAAGCTTACAATATTTCCATATTAAGACAGCCAGATTCATTCGCATATTTTAGTTACTACTACTAGTTATCCATAGATTTCAGTTTCAATGACCAAAATCTTTTACTACTGTCTTGACTACGAGTATCTTACTTCTTGCAACTATTGTAAATGCGAAAGTTTGGACTGATGTATGTTTGTTGCTCAATCACGCCAGAACGGCTGCACAGATCTGAATGAAATTTGGCGCAGAGATAGATTATAGTCTGGTATAGCACATAGACTACTTTGAATCCCGGGAAAATGTTTCCATACGATAATTTCCGATATTCACGCGGGCAAAGCCGCGGACAAAAGCTATTTAACCATCAACTATTAACTAACACGAATAGTTTAAGATTTCATTGCTCTCAGCATCCGTGGCGATGTGCCAGCTACTAATTTGTGCCTATTAGCGAGTGTCTGTATGCCACTAAGTTATTTAGTCAGGGGGTAAGCAGTGTTAAGGGCTTGGCTGAAGATGAAAAGAGTTATGGACACAAGAAATGAAGTTTGTGAAACAATAACACTGGCGAACTGATTTAAAGAAATGGCATATCTATTGTTTGTCTTGTTCTAGAATCTGTGCTAGATTTGTTTCAACTTTGGATTTCATTAATTTTAAATTACCCGTTTCACTAACTTTGTATTTTAATTTAACTTTGGTTTAATGCCTGATAGATAAATTCATAAAAACTCTGTTACAGTTATTGAAGTTCCTGAGCCTGGCGGACTACTCTCTAAGCCCGAAGTCCGTAGTTTTGGGCGTATTCTAGTCCATATCACCTAACCACTAAGACTGAATGACAACACGATTTGACAATTACTGTCAAATCGTGTTGTCTTTCATACTTAGTTCGGGTTCGGAACTAATCGTAAGTCCGCAGGTGATACGGAGTAGAATACGCCCGCAACTAAGCCCGAAACTACGGACTTCGGGTTTAGAGAGTAGCCCCCCTGAGACGGATTAACCCTTAGTTTCTTAGGTTATTATTCAAAAATTAAAGTTCTCTAAAATCTACTGTCTAAGCAGATAAATAGAGGAGTCTGCACTTTCCCATTTAATATTTAGTAAGATAGGAAATTAAACTTGAAACGTTTTCATCGCTCAGCTCAATAGTTTCATTTATTGGAAAAAGGTTTAACTATTGATAAGATACCCTTCAACTCTTCCAATTAATTCGAACAGACATCTAAATATATAATTATATTTCTTGTGTACGTTTGTATGTCACTGAACTCCTAAGCGGCTGGACCGATGTTGATGAAATTTTTTGTGTGTGTTCAAGGGGATTCGAGAATGGTTTTGGTTTACAATCGAACCCGGTCGGTGGCATTGCAATCGATATATATAACTTTTCGTCGTACACAAAGCAAACGTTCGGACAGGACAACGTCTGTCGGTACCACTAGTAATATTAATAAAATCAAAGTAAGCTTATCTATACTCATGGTAATACTGATCTTCAATTTAGTACACCTTTTTTTTAAGGATGGGGAATCATCAAATGACTTCTTCTGCTCTGGTGGAGCGGAATCAGTCAGACTCTTACTGACTAAAACCCATCCGTGTTCCTCCTAAAGTCCTTTGCGTTCCAGGGCCGCGGTGACTCTTTAGAACAAATTCCGCAATACTGGCTTAGTACACATACATTCCATATTTTTTAGACAGGTCCAACCCCTGCAACTCCTGAAAGCCACAATCAACAGTGGCAACCACCAGAAAAGACTCCGAGTCAATGAAGCTCGACGCGTCCCGGAGAAACGATATAACTGTCTTGGATCCCGCAATGAAATTAATCAGAAAGGTACAGCGGAGGATCAAATAAACCATCATTTCCACTTCCCTCGTCGATGAATGAATGAGTGTTACTGAATGACGCCAGAACGACTGAGTGGATCTGGATGAAATTTGACACAAAGATAAACTGTAGTCTGGAATGCATCTAAGATAAATGTACTGTTTTAATAAATACTTAACTAACTATATACATTAGAAATAAAAATAAAAACTCCTAACTAAGGGTGATTTGTGTTAGTGCATGTAAGTCCTGTGCAAATTTGTGCTTATTAGTAAAACTAAGTGGGATGATATGCTACTTTTTATCTCGGGAATACATTCCCTTGGGACAATTTCTGACATTCACGCAGGTGAAGCGGCTGATGGAAGCAGAAGAATTAGGGCAGAAGGATGTAAACTGATTTCCTATATCAGAGAGAAAGTAGTCTTCAGCATCCCGGGAGCAAAGTTTATCTCATGCGGCAACATTTCACTCTTGTTGACGGCTACTGGCGTGTTGCCAACCTCAATTTGGCGACTATTAGCGTCTATCCGTCAGTCTGTTTGTCACTATGTTATTTTGTGGGAGGAGTTGGTGATGTAAGGAGCTCGTGGCTAAATAATAACAGCCGCACGGGTCGATCTTCAAGGTTAAGCACCGCTTGTCGAGGTTGGTCTGTGGATGGGTGACCATCTTAATATACCGAGACTCCTCCGTGCCTCAGAAAGCACGTTAAGCCGTTGGTCCCGGCTGTCGTTTGTAGATCTTTAGCAGTCGTTACGGATTGTCAGAAGCAAGATAATCTGTATTGCTAAGGAGTACCGTGGTACCCAGTTAATGGGTTGTGGAGGTCTGGTAGGCAGCCGGTCCACGCAAAATACTGGTCTACAGCTGAAACCGGTTTGACTGGAAGCCGACCACAATATAGTTGGGAAAAGGCTAGGCAGATGATGAGTTGGTGATGTAAGATGCACACCTATATTATTTTTGAAGGAAACCTCTTCCACTCCACTCGTCTCGGTCGCCATGACAACGAAAACAAACTCACGATTAAAACAAACAATAATGAACGAGCTAAAAGACGTGTCAATTTGATTTGAGTGAGGCTGAGTCGAGGTCGAGTCGAGTGGAGGAATTGAGAGACAATATAGAGGATAGTGTTTTTCATGAAGGCAAAGAGAATAAGGTTGTAAGATGTTGTTTAGAAACATATAAATATGTAGGTACTAGGTACCTAGCTACGAGTAGATACCCCAAAATGCTTACAAACTAGAACTAAATCCACTCAAATATTTTCGAGACAGTCATTGTTACTTAATAGTGCCAAAACATCCAGTAGGATAATAACAATAAAATAACAACTTTGGAAAAAATCCCCAAACATATTACCCAGCAGAAAAACGATATTTTTCACACCCCGTCTCGACCAAAATTCATCTTACAACGCTGAAGCCCTGCCCTACCCCACAGTAGATACGGTCCTGTCCGAACTTCCCAAACAAATCGCCTGTCTGCATTGTCTACCGTCTAAAAAGTACAGACATGCTCGGGATCTTTGACCCTCAAGATACACTCGGATTAGGGAAGGAATCTCGATAGATGCGGCATGGCAAGGAAGCCTGATTTTATGTGAAATTGAGTGTAAATGTTAGGTCTGGTCTTTCAATCAAGAATATGTAACTACCATTTTTTGGTAAAATTTTATTGCAAAAAGTTTCAAACAATAATTCTGGAGTAAACTGAAGTATGCCTCCTTGGTTACTATTCATTTGACAGAAAAAATGAATTGCAGTGACCTCTCGTAACAAGCATACAGCCTTAATTTGATGTAACCTCGTAAGATATACTAGTCTTGTTAGATCTTCCGAGATTACACCAAATAAAATTAATAAAAGACGTGTACTACACCGAATTTTTAAAACAGTTTTTTGTGTCTACTAAAAAGTTCATCAGTATACGAGGTGTCTCATCTAGAGCGACGATATGGTATTCAGAGTAACATTTCATATTTTACTTAACACCTTTCAAGAAATGTTTCTGAAATTGGCTCTAATTTGGGCTGGTTATGTCTCCAAGATGTTAAGTTATAATTTCTAAAATTTAGCAAAACCAACATTAATCACAGTTAATAAAAGCTTTGGTTGTAGCTGATACAATACATTAAACAAATCAGATACTTACCTGAAAAAAAAAAACCAAAAAAATTCATTCCAAACATTCTAATACTACTAGCATACTACTACTATTCTACTTCTATCTACTAGCCGAAAATCAACACATAACATGGTAAACCTACATGACAAAATTATTAATAAATACTATACATGTTGACTCTCTGTACTTGTAGTGTCAAACTGTTATTACAGAGAGTATTGTAATAAGTAAATGACAAAAACATTACTAACATTGTCCCAAAATTATCCACCCCACAAAAATCCATTCCCAAAAAAAGAATGTCACCCATAGCTTATCCACTACTTAGTGGATCTGCGACCCGCCACCCCAGGCGATCTCACCCCAGCATCTTACCAGTTTTATAGGTCGACGTCGAATCGTCCACTCGACCAGTATCGATCTACCCTCCTACGCTCTTGTTGCTAATATTTCATGTCATATTTTCGGTGTTTTCAGCTTTCAGGTTATTGTTCGGTTTAGGTGGGTAGTCTGGCTTTGGTACGTACACTGCTGTTTGGTCGTGGGGTAGAAAAGCTGTACGTTTGTGTACCTTCTTCTCAAGAAGCTACAAGTGTTATGATAGATTTTTTTATTTACTTGCTATTTCCTGCGCGTTCGCTTGCCTTAAAAAGTCTACAGTCCCCAGAATCCAATCTATCTCTGAACAGAAGTCATCAAAATCGGTTTGGCAATCGTATCTTTATTAAGATAGATATGATAGTATATGAATAGTCGTAGTGGTATATGGATAGTAATGATTATTTATTTATTGAAACTAACTAATACAGCAGTGGTACATAGACCTTTGGGTTAGAAATATTACAATATGGTTGGTGCATCCCTATGGAAACTGAAAGTCTTATTTAAAGTCCTCAATCGATTCGAAAATAATGCCAGTCTTTTTCTGCGTCAAATTAAGACCTTATTCTTTGCATATAATTGCGAATTTCGAATCTCGCGGTTGCCTGTCGATCTTGTGCAATACTAAGCTACAATATCTCAAAACAAGTGAAGTCAGATATTGGTACATTGGTTTAAAAAATCCTAAATGCAGTAAGGAAACTTGATTAATTCCTTTGGTATATGATCAGGTTGTAAGTAAGAAAAGATAGACTTAAATCTAATGGTGGCTCGGAATATTCCGCGAATTGACAATTCATATGACATATGGGTTCAGCAGCAAAAAGCGAACATCACAGACGCCATTAAGTTTGAATCGATTTAATTCATACAAGTGAGAAAAAAAAAGTATTTAAAATTCCTGATCCAAGTCGCAGACAGCAATCAACTTTTACAACAAGGCACAGATACGCAGTGTTTACTACTACGCGCAAACTTAAGATAAAGTAACAAAACAATGATAAAAATAAGTATTGAACTAACGAGTGGTATTAAAACGTTGGTAGCATTGTTTTCCGTCTAGTGAGGTTGTCGCCCTGATTCGGTACGTCATAACCAGACAGACGGGTCTTAGTACTTTTGCAACAGACTTTTTATCTTGTATTTAAGTTCGATATTGGATGGTATTTGGCTGGAAAAGTATTGGTAATATATATGTTTATAAATGTAACACTAATATATTTTTTTTATTTTTTGTTGAAGAATAAGATTCAATTTACCGCAGAATACCGTACTTGTCAACTGATGGTGACTAAAACTGTGAAGCAAGAATCATCTGCTTTTATCATTATCTTCCTGCCCTTATCCCTTGTTACTTGGGGTCGGCGCAACACGTTTTTTTTTCCATTCTGTCCTGTCAGCCGTCACGCTATTCCCACAATTCCCGCTATTCCGTCACCCTTTTCTTTCAAAAATCATCTGTTTTCATGTGTCATTAATTCATAATTGTAAGTAAACAAAGCAATAAGTACCAGGTCAGTTGAAAACACATAGATTGGCGATTCATATTGCCAAAGGCAATTTTTTCGCATTTGCACAAGGCCCGCGTGGTTTATAGAGTACAATCCCTGTATCAGAGTTCCATAACTGGGCTGATAATGATATATGTTAATTGCTGTAGCCTATTTCTCAAACTAAATATTTGTTTTTCATACAATAACTATTAAGCTAACCCCAAAAAACCTAATGTGAGGGCCAATTCTACTTTCGCATTTGCTTCTTAGGCGCAATCTGACAAAGAGCCTCAATTTCCTTACCTATTTGACAGATTGCGACTGATAAGCGAAAGCGACCGCTGCTAAAAAAATATTAGAATTAGCTCACTAGTGTTAATGTTAACCTAAAATATTTCAAAATCCCTCTCATATAGCTTTTAGTACAGACAGCATATCAAGCTATAAACAATCTGTCAATTTTCATCTTTATCGTTGACGCATTAGGTTCCAGATTGATTGGGAAAATTTGACAGTTTCGGGTAGCTTGATGTGCTGGCATCTACAAAAAAAGCAACGTTTTCCCACACCCAAATTCGTTCAAAACCTTCTCAATATCTCTCCTTCCCCTATCATGAAATACCAAGTTTACCCTCTTGAAATTACTCCACATTAAACTGTAAACTTGATGAGCACGTAACATGTCGACTGGTAACATTGGTTGGCCGTATCTTATTCCTTTATGGTGGCCTGGTGAGTCAACCGGGTCAAATATATTATTGCTACCTAATATTTTGATAGAGGAAATGGATTCAAGAATGTGGGTGGATACTTTCTGTTCTTGGGGTTCTAGGAAAACTTTTGGAACTTAGAACTGTGGGTGTTAATGGTGTAATTGACATCCCTACCTTCCCTGGAAAATACAGGTGTGCTGTAATATAGTTTGTAATTTAAATTATTTAAAGTATTTTGTAAGGTGGTATTTTTTATTAATTAATTTAAAAGTAGATGTAACCAAAAATCTTATTCTTCAGCATTTTTTTTTTGGTATCAAAAGTCTAAAAAACAACTGAAAAAGCAAAAGTACTTGGTAGGTACATAAAGTAAATCAATATTTTTAATTTCTTTATATGAGACTACTTTTTGCCCGCGATTTCGCTCTTGTCAATATAGATTTTGCAAAAAAAAACCGTCTTCAGGGTTCCATCTATAACTGCACCGAAATTCATCAATATCAGCTCAGCGGTTTAGGCGTCGAACGTCGAACAAACAAACTTATTTTCGCATTTAGGATGTTTTCTCGCTATTACTATTTCGTTAGGATTTAAAAACATAAAATATTCTGTGAATTGAATAAGGGTGCTACCACACCAATCGATCGATCGTCGATCGATCGTCGATCGATGCCATCAATCGATGGTAAAATGGATTAGTCGACGTCGATCGATAGTTTCTATTACACCAATCGATGTCATTGATCGATCGATCGTCGACTGATGTCATTGATCGATGGTGACGTCGATCGATAGTTTCTACTTCTTTCTTCGATCAGCCAAAACTATCACACAAATCGATTAACGTCGATCGATGGCATCGATCAACTGTTTATCGCCCGGTATCCGTTGATCAGCCAAATCTACCGTACTAGTCGATCGATTGGTGTAGTTTCTTGTCCGTTCTTCTCCATAAGACTCTACCTTTCCTAATGGACAGTAGAGTCACTTTATTAATGTAATACTATTATTTTATTATTTTACTGAACTGTAAATGATGACGTTCAAAAGTGCCGTTTAATGGTCTAATTGAAATAAATGTTTTGACTTTGACTGTGGTTATTATACTTAAAGGAGACTTACACAAAATCAACAGCAGCAAAAATCCCACGTCAGTCACACAACAGACGAATTAACAAATAAACAATGTTTCATTAAAATAAATTAATAAGCCAATGAGTTTCTGAGTTGTTGACAAACATACTGACGGACACCGGAATTCCGTATGTTTAGTCATTCGAATTACTAATTTTATTGTTGAGTCGACATTGTCTCTTCCTCGGTACTCACGCGTTAATAATTAATTAATTAATATGTTAAGTAAGGGTAAGAATAGATCTTTTGTCTTTAGGAGTATGTGATGGGACTTAGGAATTGTAGATCGGTGTCTTTTCTCATTTAAATCAGCCTATAGCTAGTGTACTGGGGAGTTTGTAGCGACACTTTTTCGTCCCAGGTGTAACACTAGGAAGTGGTGACGTGCGACACTTTTTATTCCCAGCTAAAATAAAAGGAAATAGTGATGCGACACTTTTTCTTCCCAGCTATAACCCTAGGAAGTGGTGACGTGTGACACTTTTTCTTCCAAACTTAAACACTAGGATTGGTGACGTATGACACTTCTTCTTCCCAGCTTAAACGCTAGGAAGTGGTGAAATGCGACACTATTTCTTCCCAGCTAAAATAATAGGAAGTGGTGGCATGCGACACTTCTTCCCAGCTATAACTCTACGAAGTTGTGACGTGTGACACTTTTTCTTCCAAACTTAAATACTAGGATTGGTGACGTATGACACTTCTTCTTCCCAGCTTAAACGCTAGGAAGTGGTGAAATGCGACACTAATTCTTCCCAGCTAAAGTAAAAGGAAGTGGTGACATGCGACACTTCTTCCCAGCTATAACTCTACGAAGTCGTGACGTGCGACATTTGATAGAAGGTCATCATGTCCAG
Organism: Mamestra configurata; assembly: GCA_002192655.3. Taxonomy (NCBI): domain Eukaryota; kingdom Metazoa; phylum Arthropoda; class Insecta; order Lepidoptera; family Noctuidae; genus Mamestra; species Mamestra configurata. The sequence continues at coordinate 233,589 of NDFZ01005233.1, read as the reverse complement.
AGCCTAACCATGTGGTTATCATTTGCAACCATCAGGTGACTGAATGTCCAAATGAAAACCTTTTAAATAAAAAATGTCCTTCATCATGGAAAGCAAGTTCAGACAGTGTAATGTATACTAATATAATAAAGCTGAAGAGTTTAATTGTTTTTTTGAACGCGCTAATCTCTGGAACTACCAGGCGGATTTGGTTTTTTTTTTTGTATATCATAGCCACATTCATGAGGAAGGCTATTATAGGCCATATAGGAACGGGAAAACGGGATGTGCGCATACGAAGTCGCGGGCAAATGCTAGTTCTGTATAATCACTGAATTTATTGTCATTCAGTTAGGTTTCAACCCACTTAAAATAATGCCAATTATTTTACGAAAATACATCCAATTTAATGCGATTATTAAAACAATAATGGCCTTATTATTTATTAATAATATCAAACGTAGGTATATGAATAGTGCAGCAACCTCTATAGTGCGTCGAACGATCCAATAGTTCGTGTTATTAACTCACTGTGACTCATAAAAAGCATTTATTGAACTGATAAAACTGTGACCTTATATTACCGCTATCGGTGGTGAAGTATGGCTGTTTTATACTAGGTATAGGCCTTGGTTTTGTTCGGGTTTTAGGGAAATCATCATCAAGACTTCAGCTCAAGAATTCTGGTCGGAAACTCACCATGCAGAGTTCCAGGATCGGATGTTCAATAAGAAACCCAGGACTCCATTTTGACTTTAAATTCTTTCAGTCCATCCAGAAGATGTCTTATACATATCGCTGTCAGCGATAAGACCGCCATTATACCCATAAGATTTCTTTTAAAAAGAGTGTTTTTCTTCAAGGATGTGATATCATCAAATGACTTCTTCCGCTCTGGGCGGAGCGGATGGGAGTGTCAGACTCTTACTGACTAAAACTCATCCTAATGCCTTATGCGTTCCAGGACCGCAGTGACTCTTTCGATCAAATTCCTCAACCCTGGCAGGCCTTGGTTCTAGAGGTTAAAATAGTGCTGGAACTATTTTGGTGTATAATAATCAATATATATAACAAACTCTTCCGTTACTGAGTGATTGAGTGACTGTGTGACTGACAGAAAACGCACAGCCGTAGTAAGCTGAAAATTTGCATGTAGGTTCCTTGGGGAGTGTAGTGGAACGGGAAAAAACGGGATATGCGCGTACGAAGTCGCGGGCAAGAAATAGTAAAGAATATTCTATTGTACTCTAGTCTAATATTGTCATTATCAATAGGAACTGTTACAGACTTAGACGCAAACAGATCTCGGAAAATTTTGGGTAGTTCTTGTCCCTTAGTTACATCTTGGGCTTTGGGCAATCCAATCCTAAGGGGACTCAAGACATCCTGACTTGACCAATGGGGTAGTCAACCAACTAAGGCCCAATTCCACAAACTAGAGTTATTTTTGAACTCCAAGTGTCATTATCTGCCTAGCCTTTTCCCAACTATATTGAGGTCGGCTTCCAGTCAAACCGGATTCAGCTGAATACCAGTATTTTACGTGGAGCGGCTGCCTACCAGACCTCCATAACCCATTAACTGGGTTACACGGTACTTAGTAAAGAGTGTATTTTACTGAAATAATCTTTTTTTACGTAAACAAATAATGAAGACGATGCAGTGCGTTGAAAACACGCCTGAAGTCACTATGATGGTACAATAAAATTTTAATCAGCGAGATGACGTCACGTTTTTTTTCAACGCACTGTTTAGCCCTATGTTTTTGTTTAGGTACTTGAAAAAAGAAACAATACGTGTCCAATTTTTTTGGAAATCTATCTGACGGACTACTTAGATTTTTTCAGTAAACTGCCTTATTGCCAACCAGGCGCCATTTTGTATGTAATTTTTGTCATTTAACGTCGCGTTAGCAGTTAGCTCTGAGTTTAAAAATAACTTTGGTTTGTACAAGCGGGCCTAAGGGCTCACCCAGCATACGTAAGGGATTGAACCCAGCTTTGCAACAATATAAATAATTACAAAACAGGTCACGAAGTCTAGTAGCTCCTCATACATTTCTGGACAAAAACAAACGTATTGTTTCTATATTTAGATTTACTTTATATTTTGTTTATTCGATATATTTGCCGGGTTCAATACAATTGGTTATTGTTTGAGATTGAAAGGTAGGTATAATATTAATATCAAATAAATGGAATTTTGCGTCCAGTTTTTCATGCTAAAGTAACGCTGTCTGTATGTATGTTAGTTACCTCTTCGCGTCTTAACGACTGAACCGATTTGGATGAAATTTGAGACACGGATAGACCTTATCCCGGAATAGTAGAAAAGTCTCCTTGTTCTATTTACCCCGGGAATATGTTCCCGTAGGATAACTTTCACGAGGGCCAAGCCATTGGCAGAAACTAGTGTTTCATTAATGTTTAACTATTTATTTCTTCATATTCATCTAACATGTCTGCATGTAATATCATGAAATGCACTCACTGTGTCAATTAAGGGCAGCTGGTACTCATAGCTCAGGGTTCCTTAAGTAAGTACCAGCAGTACATCATCTGTTCATACCACCTAGTTTGTGAAACAATAAAAACATTATTCTATTTATTTTATAATATAATATATTAAAATATATATTATTAAAATTTTATTTAGTTGGTATAATCTAACTCATTATTTGGTTCCATTAAACAAAGATCCTTTATAACAGAGCTACAATTTCCATACGTACCATAAACTGAAAATGGCTGTTGAGAAATACAAAGAGCTTTTTAGCCAACTGCCCTAAATGGAGGCCAATGGTTTTTAGAAGTATGATTAATGCTGGCAGTTAGCAAGCTATCTTACTAAACAAGAACAATGAAAACATCGGGAATCCCCTTACGTAACTAACCTCATATTATGAAACCGTCAACAAAACAGCTCATCCCGCTAAAATTATATTCTACCAAACAAATTATATTATACTACTGCCGGCGACTTCGTTCGCGTATATCCCGTTTTTATCATTTTTTTCACGTTCTCGTATGAATTTCCCGTTTTAGTTTCTTTTTATGCATTTCTCATGAATGTGGCTATCATATAAAAAAATAATTTTCCAAATCCGACTGGTAGTTCCAGAGATTAGCGCGTTCAAACAAACAAACTCTTCAGCTTTATTATAATTAGTATATATTGAAAATAATTTAAGGAGAAGACATTACTCAACATCCTTTTCATTGTGGCAACATAAAAGCCACATACATATCAGTCGGTTTTCCATACTGACTAATGAACAAAACTTGTACAGATAAAAAAAGAAACTAGGCAGAATGACTGGCAACCTAAGCCAATCGAATCATAAAAGATACTCTACGCCCACAATTCAAAAAGCGAACGCGACTCAAAAGCTGTCAAACTGCCCGCGCTGACGCATGATGGCAGGGCTGTCAAAAGTTTACAGGATAAAATTATACACGGCATGTTTGGTTGGTCCGTATTTCTGGATGATTGAGGCAAGTTTCTGCACGAATTTTAAAGGTTGGCCAGACTATTTAAGTGTTACAAAGTCAAGTTATAAAATTATCATCATTACCTATTCCAAAAATTTATAGAAGGATCTTGAATATCTAATCATACACATGGCTACTTCAAGAGGGAGTGTGGAAATATAATTATTTCCAGGCTGAATAAAAATAAAAAAGCATTATTTATTTTTAAATATTATCATTGACTTTAGTTCAGTATCCTATTCTTTTATAAGTAAGAAAACAAATATATTAACCCATTCTCAGTTGATGTCATATCACAGTTTATTCTACCAGTAGCTAGAACTACAATCTAAACTTCATCAACGAGCCAGCCCTGTTGAAACCTGCCCTGCCACAACCGACGTACAAACGCCATTTTATGTGTTCTTTTTTTGAAATCACTAAAAGAGGTATGACAGGAATATCAATGCATCAAACGTTCAGTTTGTAAAAAGAAGTTTTGAATAGTTTGAATTTTGAAGTTCGTTTTTGATTGATTTGACAAGAGTAGTACGTACACCTAGGTACCTAGTTTCTTTTTCTGCAATTTTCATTGTTTAGGGACTTTTTCGTCACATAATTTGTGTCGAATTCAAGTCGGATACTTTTTTTTTAATTCATTTTTATTCGGTCTTACTACACACTTTGAGTACGTATTTAGTCTTTCATAGTAGACTATACTGGAGTGGCAAGTAGCGTTTGATTATCAGTTTCAATACCTATGTCATAAAAAACCTCGGTATCCCTACATTTTGAAAAAAAAAATTGACAGAGAAAGACGAGTTTGCCACTTGAACCTTTTTTAAGTACGAATATTGGCCTTCTGAGGGCAAATATATTAAGTATATATATATACTGTATTAATCTGTCCACAAGACCTTTGTTTCCAAAATGTTGACAGTCATTGTCGCTGAGACGAGCTTACGACTTGAAATTGAACGTCTTTAAGTACGAAAATCAGCCTTCTGGTAGCTCAAACTCTTATTAAGTTACAGTGCACAAAGGTTTGATATAATTATGTGAAACATTAATTTCAACCCCTCCCATTGGCCAGCCCTGCACTCCTGCGCGACCGGCCATTCACCGGCTCTCATTTTGTTTTTTGTCCCGCATACACACCGAACATACGCTTCTGCGTTCGGGTGACGATGCCTGTTGCTGGCTTGTGTTGTATTGTATTATGCAACTAATATAATATTTGCTACTATTTTTACCCGACTACGGCAATGCTTAAAAGAAGGGTTATGATTTTACAGTCATGAATGCATGTTTGTTTGTCATGTTACGTTTAGTTTTTTTTTTTAATTTAATAAGGGTTTGCTCTTGACTCTAGTCTAGGTCAAAGCTGACAGAGACAAAGTCGACAGAGACAAAGTCGACGATGGAGCGAGCTTAACCAGAAGAAGCCTGTTCAGTCTAATTTTGAAGAGATTAGGGTTTTATGTGTTCGGAAACACAGACAAAAATATTTTATGCCCTTTTAACTTAGTCTCCAAATAGAAATAGGCAATTTTTACTTTGATTTTTTTTTCCTGAATAGTGTACAGGATGATACCTGTTCAGTGTACAGTATGGTACTTGTACAGTGTACAGTATCATCCTCTTGCCCTGACCCCAGTTCACTTGTTCAACAGTGTTTATTTTAAAGGTATTAAATGCTAACTCGAAGTCAAAAGTCCTTATTCTTGGAACTTAATGAACGGATTTTAATGAAACTTGATAGTGAAGAGGCATACGCGATATAAAAAGAGACTAAAGGCACAGTGCGATATTATGTCTTCTATAAAAACAGGCCAAGTGCTAGTCAGACTCTCACATGAAGGGTTCCGTACCATCAACCGAACAAAAAAGTTTCTTGTATTTCCTTTTATTTTTCATTTAGGCATTTTTTTATTTTATGTTGTTATAGCGGCAATAGAAATACACACTCTGAAAAAAGTTCACCTGTCTATCTACAACGCTTCTTGAGAAACAGTCCGCTGACACACAGACAGACGGGCGGACCGCGGAGGCTTAGCAATAAGGTTCCGTTGGTTATCCTTAAGGTAGGGAACCCTAAAAAAAAATCACTCCCTCTTTCCTTCTAAATTTTATTTTCATCTTGCGTAAGCGTATCAAGTCTCATTAAAATCGGTTCATTTAAGAATAAAGACTTTTCATATCTTATTAAAAATACTAATTGATCCCTAAATAAGCTTCAAATGCCATCTTACTGAATTAAAGTTTGTACCTAAGCAAACAACGACGTTTCAGGATATGAAAACATTTTCTAGGAAGCTGCAAGCAGGTACAGTTTACTGGAATCACAATCTATGACTGTGAAACTGTATTTATGTCACATTTGGTTAACATAGGTAACCTTCCGTTAGTTAGGTCTGTGTTAATTTACAAAGAAATTGATTGCGTTTGGAGAAAAAGCACTGAATTTTGGTATACTTTGTGTCAGGATGATTGCCAAAAAAACATCTTTCCGTATGTAGTTGTAGGGCCATATAGTTGCGGAATTTGTTTGAAAGAGTCACCGCGGCCCTGGAACGCAAAGGGCATTAGGAGGAACACGGATGGGTTTAAGTCAGTAAGAGTCTGACACTTTCCGCTTCGTCCAGAGCGGAAGAAGTCATTTGAAGATTTCCTTTCCGATCCTTAAAAAAAAACATACATATTATCGTAAAATCTTTTTGGATTTTTGGATGTTTTGTTCAGTAGGTAAAGTAGAAGAAGGTGGTCTCTGGAGGTGCTCCTACAATGACGGAACGATACGCTACCACTAAGTTGCATTTTATTCCGTAAATACAGGGTTCTTGTGAAACAGGTGACGTCATCAAGCCTATGGGTTTAAAGTTAGTCGATTCTAAAAAAAATATTTATTCCCACCAAATTTCTTGAGAAACATTTCCTGTCTTTTATACGACATCTTGCAATAAGGAAGTTTCACAAAAAAAGGCGAAAATATAATTGCTTTTTTCTGTAATTTAAGTAAGAAAAATTCTTCTGAGATCAAATATTGACATTTAAAGTAGGTACTTAAACCGAAAAGTTCATTGTTGTTCGCAAATTAAATATCAAGGTTTCGAGTATCGATAACCAAAGACTATTATTTATTATCATTTCAAAGTTGTTTATGTTTTTAAGTGTGAGTTAAGGAGTGAAGAGGTTTTAAAAGAGTAATCGCGGAGTTTCTTCCCGGTTCTTCTTCATAGGAGTTCATACATATAAACATATAAGTACATGGAAACGACAAATTGGAACCGTGCGTCTATCTTCTGACGTGTCGTAAATGCCTGTAGGTTTGGGAATATGAAAACTGATATTTTGAACTGTCTCCGAGCGTACCAAAATTCATCAAAGACGATTCGACGATTTAGGCCTGATTGCGTAATAAAAACCGGCCAAGTGCGAGTCGGACTCGCGCTCGTATCATCATACTATTTAAGTATTAATATACTTTTATAAAATTTAGTTTTATTTTTATTGTTATAGCGGCAACAGAAATAAGACAGTTCATGAGATACAGCCCGCTGACAGACAGATAGACGGACAAACGGGCGGACCGACAGCGGAGGCTTAGTAATAGAGTCCTGTAGGCCGATAGGTACGGAACCCTATAAACTAACTTTCGTATTTATAATGTTGGTTAGGATTTGAAACTGTTGTTGAAACTATTTTTGTCACCGGGTGTGACTATTTAGGATCAATTCTTGTGCTAGGTTAAGCGTAATTAGGTTTTGCGTTAGGAAATTCTCAGTAGTATTTATATCGATAGAATTCTCTTTCTTTAGTACTCTATATAAGTAACAAAAAATGTACATACATTTCCAGCGATCGATTTAGGTGTACTATTCACCTCATCTCTCTGCCTACTCTTAATTATTTCTTAAGTTTGATGTTATTAGTTTATAGTTAAGCCTTAAAAGCTAGAATAGACAATATCACTCTCCCGTTGAGTATTGATTCGTGGAATTCAAAAACACGAGGAGCTTCAATCCCACGTAAATATAATAATCTTCAAGGAAAAGGTCAAGGACGAACTAAGATGTTTCTTGTTTCCCTTACGTTTGTATTTTCTCAAGGAATATTAGAATCTAAAAATAAATGTGTTTTAATATAAAAAACTAATTCAACTTTGCTGAAAAACTACCCATTATCCGATCAAAAACAAAGAAAACTTGAGTTAAAAATTAGTTCAGCGCGAACCTCCGAAAAGGTCACTACTATTTTTATTCCATCCCTCTTTCGTTCGGACATCTACAGTGCGCTTCACTCTATAATAACGAACGATATAAATATAAGAACATAACTGATGGACCATAGACTATATTCTATGGCTATAGACTATAGAACTGGTTCTACTGTTGAAGACGTAAGATGAAGCGCTCAGTAGCTTTGGGCGGAACGATTATCTACTAGGGATGCACCTCATGAAGAACGAATTCGAAATGAGAATGCGAATATTTTGAAATAAGAATGTGAAGATTAAGAAAAAAGAATGTGAATTAGTGATTTGATGTTGTAATCTTTAATTTGTGATTCTTGAGACAACTTGATATAACTACACAGTCTATTCTATACGAATAAGACTTAAAATTATGTGTGCTTTGTCGATGCATTTGTGAACTTTACTGATATTTTCACGTATCTATAATGGCTATTGTTTTAAAAAAAGTTACATAGTTTGGTTAACTAAGATGACACGGTTTACTTATTTCTAATATCACAGCATTTTGCGCTTCGTTGATTTAAACGGCACGAAAATTCGACAATTTTGAAGGACTTCTAGTAGGTAACCGTTATTTGTCAAAATTTAAGCTTTTCTACAAAAATTGCAAACATTGCTAGATTTTGTGTTAGGTAGGAATTTAATGGCAAAGAAAAAATAAAATCCTTCAAAGTCGTCACGAGCTTTTCATACACAGATTGCGATAAAAAAAAGATGATATTTTAGCAAACACACTACAGATTCTGCCAACATTTTCAAAGGTCTAACAAAACAAACTGCCGACCTAGAAAAGTAAAATAAACATCAAAACTAGATGAAAAATACAACTTAGATAACATTTTCTCGGATCTTAAGTAATCCAGGGACACACTCGCTGTGCCAACAGGTGTAGAATCTAAAGGATGTCAATGTCAATTTCATAAATATCTAAGTTTTAGCTAGAATTTTAGATAAAACTGTTTTATGTTGGGCACGTGCGAAAGGGCTTGAAGTTAAGTTGGGAAAAATATAGTGCTGCTGGTCTATCGTTTGAAGGTTGATGGAATAATAAGGGTTGTGTTGGGGAATAAGTTAGCTACCTTAATCCAAGATGGGTTCTCAATATCAAGCAGTTGATTGTGAATATTATACATGGATTAGAATAGTTTTAATGAATACGTCAAAATAGTAGTTTGAACAGACGCTAGATTTTTGTACCAACAGATTATGACGAATATTTTATTCCAGAACTGGTCAGAATGTACCTAGATTTATTAATTGACATGACTGTATCGTCAAATATCGATTCGTGTTTAAAATTAAAACTTAATTTACTTAAAGTTTAAAAAACCGAGAACAACATTCTACTATGTTACTATACATAACTACTCGTATGTATACGTATAATACCCCAAAACACCGAAACTTTCGCAATTTTCCTTCAATACGTGAAGAAAGGGTAAGTGACCTTTCTCCGCTCGTATTTTCGGCCGCCTTGTGCCTTACTGTAAGGAATACGCGAGTGGGGTAGGTCATGTCGACCGGTTTCCACCTCGTCGCCAAAACAGGATATCAAATTCCAGTGAAAGCCTTTCACGCTCAAAATAAACGGGCGAACCCACGTTTTTCCATGTAACTTTGATGTTTTAACGGTTTCATTCTAATTTCAAAACCATTTTCAAACTGCAATATCGAATGCAAGTGTTGTCATGTCATTGCGAAAATAAAAAAGAATTTATAATTTTCAAACGCCTTAGACAAAATAAGAAGGCAAAGGAGACAAACAAGTATGCCTTAGAACCGGGCAAGACCTTTTTGTATACCTAAGACTTGTTTCTCGTTTTAAACTGTAGACGGATGAGGTGCATCAGTTTTTACTGAGAATTTATTTTGTGCGATAGATATTACTGATCTCCGCCCGCAGCCATTTTGATTTTAGTTTTGCTACTTGAAATTGCGCGGTTGAGGATACTGTTTTTATTTTATGTTTTTCATATTTTAAATAATTTTTAAACCGTTGAAAGTTGATGTTGTCGGCGATTGTCGTTGTTAATGAAACTATTATTGGATTTTAGAAAAGTTGGACTGAGTTTGTTTTGAAGACCAAAATACTGGCCCCATACTCCACAGAAGGTCAATTCTCGTAAGCACTCTAATTTAAGTCGCAATATTTTTGCGTCATTAATGGTGAAAACCTGTCAATAGGTACGTAGAGAAATTAGAGGGGCTTTTGTCAGTTTGCGAATTCGAATGCTGTTTAGAAATACGCGAATTTGTCCTATCTTACATTAGGACTGTCAGGTTTCAGATGATAGACAATGATCTAGGACCATAGATATGTTGCGGAATTTGTTAGAAAGAGACACTGCGGCCCTGGAACGCAAAGGGAACACGGATGGGTTTTAGTCAGTAAGAGTCTAATACGCCCTTCTGCTCCACCCAGAGCGGATAACATTTGATGCTGATGATTTCCCATCCTTAAAAAGGGCCATAGATATAAGTCTTTTAGATTTAGATTTCGAAGAAGACTACACAAAGAACGTCGGAAACCATTTGCCTAGAAGTGGGACAATAAAGGTTAATTTATAGAAATGGCACCAAGACCAACTCTATTCATTTAGTTGCTAGTGAACACTGATGTTTTTAGTGTCTACATTTTTGGTTATTTATTTCAACTCTTAAATTTATCATTCTGCCCCGGGCTACATGTCTGAGTCTGACTCAACATTCGTTTTGGACAATCTGTCCTTGAATGTTTTTATTATTCCCCTGTACAGTGTAGGTACTTAAGAGTGTATTCTTGGAATTGTGATTAACGCACTGTCTGTTTTGGGGGGTAGGCGGAAAAGATTCTTGTAACGATTCTTTTATCAAGCTTTAAAAAGTTTATGTAATGTGTGTGTGTGTGTGTGGTTATGTGTTGGTTGGTAATGTTGTGTTATGGCTTTGTTACGAGTAAAATACAATTTGATGTTATCGTCAATCGAGAAAATTATTAAAAAATATTGACTTGGAAAAACCGCTTGTATCAGCCAAACTTATTAATTCCAAGTTGCTAATATTGGCCCTTTATTTAAGAATGAAATATTTGTCAAACTGTGAGCTAAGTGTTTGGGCCTAAATGTCAAAGTTATTTTTAACCATACACACACAGTTGAGCAACTATCTTAAGAGCACTCATTTACTTTAAATCTATTATAGTTTTTAATTTCCTTTTTATAATTTTACTTTAGTTTATTTGTTTCAATTATGTAATTGTAAAATAGGGGAAGTAGCGAGTCGGCCCCAACACAGGTATTGTAAATTACTTAATGGGGTTGCCTCATAATACACTATGTACTGATTTCGAAACAATAAACAATTTTATTTATTTATTATTTACTTATTTATTATTTATTTATTTATTATTTATTTATTTATTATTTATTTATTTATTATTTTTTTATTTTTTTATTATTTATTTATTTATTATTTATTTAACCTATTTGCACACACATGGGTACCATTTATCTGTTAAACACCCTTGGTCGGCTGATACAGAATACACATGGCATTATGTCCATATTTGTAACTAAGTGCATAATGCACTGACGCAGAAATAGATAATGACAAAAATATTTAGTTATTCACTGCAGTTTGTTTAAAATTCGTCAACACGGCTCGTGACAACATTGAAGCAAATAACAGTTTAGCAGATTATTTACAAACACGAGTGCATAATACGTTATATTGTTTACTATTCGTCAATGCGGAAATAGGAAGTATTTGATGACTTAAAATGGCGATTTTTGGGCTACTATTTGAAGAATGGGATGAAAACTATTCTTGACCAATTTACACCTCGATTTTACTAGTAGTAGTATACAAGTCTTTTGTTTTAAGTTTTAAGCTTAACCAGACACTAATCCTTATGAAAAACCAAAGAAAAAGCGTAAACCAGGAATTCAGATGTTCAAATTAGAAGCAAAGCAAATGCAGCCAACTGAAGAGTTTCTTTAATTGGTCAAAAACTCATGTTTCCTTTTTAAAAAAAAGCGAAAAAGACAATCTCATTTTTTCCCAAAGATAATTTGAAATCATAGGGCTATGAGGACTAAGTATATTGTCAGGAGGATATCCTTGGCTCCAGGTCCTTGGCAGACAAGATAGCCCTTTGGAAGCATCTGGCATAAAGTAAATTTAAGAGAATTTGAATTAGGAATATGTTTTGTTTTTATATGGGACTCCGGTACCAACGTTCATTGAAGGCAGATGCCAAATATATTATGAAGTTTAAACCTTAAACATAGTTTTATTTTATAATAATATATAAGTAGCACTAGCGTGAGTCCGCTGGTGTTACAATATCATGATCCTGATATAAATAATAACATTCCTTCAACCTTAAGCAAATAAAATTAAAAAGGAAGACTAGTTAGTTATTTTTAGCGTACCGGATGTTAGTAACAAGCTAGAAGAAAAGGGAACTTAATTCTTCCGATAAACTGATTTTGTCATCACTACGAGAGCTTCCATTAGCTGTGACAATGTCAATCTTTATGACAATATTTGTCGACACAATAGTAAAACAATGGCGACACACCACAGTGCCAATTCTTCTAATTTTAAAAACGACGTTCGCATTATCATCTGTCAAAAGAGTGTCAGTTTCATCTGTCAAAAAAGTGTCAGTTTTAAATTTTTGACAGATTGGGAATGATATGACAATACGAACGTAGCTTAAAATTTAGTTGGATTGGCACTCTGATTAAACCCGCTTGGCCCTCTAGAGGATATAAGATTATAAGTACATTCTATAAACAGAAATATTTTTAGCTTCACTTAATTACCCCTAATCCTAGACAAATGACATTCTGTCAGGGAAAACGATTATCACAAGTCCAAATGTAAGGGATAGCCCAGACCATGTGACATTTTCGTAGCACGTGTATATTCCATACATTTTGGAGGATTTGATAATGGTTTATTGCTGATAAAATGGCTTTCTATTGAGCGATGTGTTATTTAGTCTCCTCAGTTACCTTTTACAAAGAACAATCTCTTCTAGCGTTTATGACAAATTGTAACATTCTCAAATCGTCTCAAACTAAGTTTTTTTTCAACAATACACATTTTACCTATCAGTATATCTTTAATATAATCATCATCTGCTTAGCCTGTTCCCTACTACTGGGGTCGGCTTCCAGTCAAAACGGATTCAGCTGAATGCCAGTATTTAACGTGGAGCGGCTGCCTACCTGACCTCCACAACCCATTGACTGGGTAACACGGACCAATATCTCTGATTTAATACAGTTTCTCAAACATCCTTTGCTTATACAAAGGATGTTTAAGAAACTGTATTAAATCAAACTATCATCACACTAATATTATAAAGGCGAAAGTTTGTGAGTGTGTGTGTATGTTTGTTACTTCTTTACGCGCAAACGGCTGGACCGATTGAGATGAAATTTGGTATAGAAATTGTTTGAGTCCCGGGAAAGGACATAGAACTTTTCATCCCAGGAGTATGTTGCCTTGGGATAATTTTCGAAATTAACGCGGGCGGAGCCGCAGGCGGTAGCTTGTATTTAATCAAATCTACTCCGGACCCGTAAAGCTTTTTCAATGTCTTCGAATCAATAGTGCTGTGTGGGATGATTATATTGCTAGAATGTTTGCAGTTCTGTGGGAAGGCAGAGTGGTAGTATTTACTTGTGAATTGATACTGTAATACAAAAATGTGAACAACTAACTAGGATGGTTATAGGAGTAGAAGAAAATCTAAGAAACAATAAATGGACTGTATTATCTATCTAAACTTTAATCTATACAAATATAATAAAGCTGAAGAGTTTGTCTGTTTGTTATCTGTTATCTGTTAAGTACTTATATCTGGAACTGCCTGTCGGATTTGGAAAATTCTGTTTGTATATGATAGCTACATTTATGAGCCAAATAGCCTTTATACGGGAACGGAGGGGGGACGTACGAAGCCAGATGATATGTCTAGTGTGGATTGACTTCTAAAATGACGACTAATAGAGAAGTATAGAAAAAGAAGATATATTGGGCCGACCCCAAAGAAATTAGAATAAGGGCATGAAAATGACGATGATACAATACACAAATATAATTTCACAAAACATTTCAACATCAAATAGTACTGAGATGACGACTAGAGAAGTATAGAAGAAGACAATATATTTTAGGAAATATGAATAAAGAAAGAACGAGAGAATAATTAAGATGCTATAGGTAATAGCGGGAGTCTCTGTTTCCTGATAGCTACAGCCTGGAGGTCTTTAACAGCCGGTCTCAATAACGTATCTACCTTTGACCAACTGTTAAATTAGTTACCAACAGTAGCTAAAACGTCATGTTAGAAAGGCAAACATGACGTTTCAGATACTGTTGGTAGCTGGATTATTGAAAATAGTGAATCGGTTACTTAGTCGGCCACATTGTCGCTCTCCACGAGGTGAGATTGTGTACGAACGCAAGCCTACCAATAATTAAATTTAATTTTATAATTAATTGGTACTTATAAAATTTGTTTTTTTTTTATATATATTTTAATATTTAATTTATGGATGAAAATTAAATTTATAGTTTTTTTTTAATTTGAGGATTTTAATTTAATGAATTTGTTTGCTGACATTATTATTTTTAATGTTTTGTGCAATGGGTGTAAAGTACCTGAATAAATTAATGTATTATTTAATAATAATAAAAAAAAAAATATACTACAGAGTTAAAGTAAAAATTTCATAAAAAGCCGAAAAATAAAGCCCGTAATCCACTTTTAAAATACCGAAAACGCCGAAAAGAATGAAATAGAAACATTAAAACTGACGTGACATAATTAAAGGACAACCATCTGCTCGTAAGACGTACGGAAAACAATAAGCCCTGGTTCCAGACAGTAATCGAATGAGCGAAAAAAAAAACGGGCGTCGCTTTCGCCGGCCGTCTGAATGACCTCATTTTTGGGGTTTTGCGATATTTTGTTTTTGTTTTTGTGGATGTTATTATTGTCTGGCTGAAATTAATGTTTTAGTTGTGTTAAGTGTTGGAGTTTTATAGGATTACTAGCGACCCGCCCCGGCTTCGCACGGGTAATAATTATGGATGTGAGCCTGTAAATCTCTTTTTTGACACTGCAGAACAACAGAATTTTCTATACTATTTATAATTTTAATTATAATATATTAGACATATCTAAGCGTACAGAGAGACAGACATCAGAAAGCGACTTTGTTTTGCACTATGCGAAGAAAAAAAAAAGGGAACGTTAAATAAGTAATTTCTTTTTGTTTCTTTAATATCTGGCAAAATCAATTGATTTTTAGGTAGAGGCATAGAAGGGGAATAAGTATGCAAATTGCTAATTCTGAATAATTTTTAACGGCAAGATTTTTTCCGTGTTTTTATATAATTTAACTTCAAGTATCAAAAGTGTGGTATGGTTTTCAAAGTTTGGTAGAAAAGCAATGACTTGAGAAACAAGAGGAATAATGTTAACTTTCTATGAGACATTAATAATGGCAAAATTTTCTTAATGTTTTTAATAATTGAACCTTAAGTATCAAAAAGTAAACACAACTACATTTTCAAATCAAGAATCCCAAAATCAAAGACACAAACACTCCATTTTCAAACCACAATATCGTCGTTCGAAATTCAAACAGTGAGATCCGTTAGCGGCCAGTATTTCGACTGGTTTGGTTGCAGTAGGGTAGCTGCACCTGCTTCGGCCTAGTGTCCACAACCTAGATTCACCGCACGACTGTAGAATGCAGGTAGATTTATTTTAATCGGTTTATATTTACTGTTACACCTTGTTTTGGACGTGAAATGCTGAGATCTAGAATAAAATAGTGTTTGATAAAGAAATCACTGACGATAATGTAACATATACAGGCTTATTCATAAAATAAATCTAACTATATGCTTACTTTAAATATTGATTAGCAGATTCGAAATTAAAATTATGGATAGGAAATTTGAATAAAGAACTTGGTTATCTCTTTAACTTATGGTTAACAAGTTTTTATGAATAGGGCTGCTATTAAAAACCAAAATACCACAGAGGGTGTAGAAATTGACTAGGAAGTGGCAGTCAAGTCACTAATCAACAAAGTGAGAGGACAAAATATATTGAAAAATTAACATTGCTAAAATATGTCCTTCAAAATGAACTCTAAGAATGTAACATTAAAAGGCGATACGCTTAATGGGTTATAAATAAATTGAATGGTACTTATCGTATTTAGTAGCTCATTGACGTAAAATCGATTTATTTTTAAACTATTATGTTCATTTTGATCATAAAACATGTTATCGTAAAGCGGTTATAAAAATAGAAAAGTTGAAGAAAGTAGAAACACATATATGTCGCAGGTAGATTATAAATACTTTGGTAAGAAATCTACTTAAATAATGAATTGATTAAGAAGGAAAGTACTTAGAAGTAATGATTGCTTATTTTTTTATCATAAATATGTACCGACCTATTAAAACTTCTTTAATACTAAAAGATATGTAATATTTTGTGGATTTATCTCCTTTTTCCAGGGCCCTACTATGCAGTCTTAAAACGATCATGATTCCGCTCTAAGAGAGAAACGGAGCTATACATAGCGTATAGCACTATCCCTTTTACATCATCGGAATTGGATGGCATTAGCACGTCACGCGTCATAGTACCAGTTCATCCAAAGATTTTTTGTATATGATCGCCTTGTGACAAAAGACACATTATGCATTTGTTTTTAAATGTTTGTCCTGTGTTGTCGAATGCAGTTGAATCCCAGTATTTTACACGTAGCAACTGCCTCAACAACCCAGTAACTGAGAACACGATGCCTTTTGGCAAGACTGGTGTCAGTTTTACTGACTTCTGACTAGTGACAAAGATATTATTCAGCGTGCAAAATGCACTAAATAATTTAAATAAATCAAATACTTTAAATTATAATAGTTATTAAATTGCGCCCACGTGAACAGTTATTTCGTGTCGCTATCTAGCCCGCTAGACTGCGCAGGCGTCTATTATAAATATCATAGAGTTAGGCGGGAACAAATTCAATATGGCGGACGATAGTGAGTCGGTTGTGACATTGAACGTTTTGTATACTATTTATACGTCGTAATAGTTATGTACTTTAATAGTTTGAACTAGTTTATAACGTTTTGATTCGAGTTTATTGATTTAACATTATTTTTGCCTTCTATGTACCTAATTTATGCATATTTCCTAGTGGGGCTAATTTTTATTAATATTTTTGAAAAACGAGAGACGAAAACAAACTAGGTACCCATAAAATTCATGAAATGGAACTACCATACTTTTATAAAAAAGAAAACGTTACATTTTGAATTTTAATAGTGCCACTTAAGAAAGTAATGACGCCAATTGCGTAACGCGATAAGAACTCTAAAGTTATATCGTTATCGACATATAACTTTATGTCTTGACCATTTCTAAAACTAAATAAAAATCGTCAAAAAAAAATCCATGTGTATTTTTCATCAGTATACACACTCGAAGGGGTATTATGATCTATGTAGATCACAATACCCCTTCGAGTGTGTTATTTAAAATGATAGCCAAACATTTGTCTGTCATTTTAAATAAAGAATAATAAAAAAACAGATAAAATTATTCTAGGCTTATTCAAATCAAACTAAAGTCTAGTTCACATTAAAGTGTAACCTAGCGCCATCTATCGTCAAATTAAGCAGACGTCGAGTAGATTGTGCAAGCTGACTTTCGCCTTGGCCGTTGCGCGGGCGCACCTAAATACCCGCGGTGCCACGTCCGCTAGTAACTTGCATAATATTCTAGCCAGTTATAATCTTTATTGACCTCTTAATTAGATTTTTATTTAGTCCTTTATATTTCAATGGAATATGTGTATGTATTTTAAGTAGATGATGTAGATGGAAAACTGATGGGTTAAGTTGTTAAAAGATAAAGATAATAAGTATAAAACTTGTCAATTGTTCATGAAAAGTGTAAGCTTAGGAACTTCTAAACAAACAGATGATGAAAACCATGTTAACCAACCAGAAAAGCAAAATAACTAAACAAAACCCGACATAAAATTCCAAATTGACATGTTCAACCGTTTGCATGGACATAAACCTAGTAGAAACATAGTTAAAACTAAGACATCAGCCATGCGTAGCCTTCAAACAAGTCTGAATGCAAGATGGCGGGCCAACAGTTGTAGGTTATGTAGTAACATTGACAGTCGCTGCGCCTGCGCTTGCCTTGGCCGCGCGCGCAAGGACTGGCTCCAATTGAAGGGCGCGAACTTGAATTTCTTGATGTTACTATATGAATTTTGGCGGTTTTTGCGTTTTTAATGGCGGGGAGACGAATGGAGAGTTAAATTATTAGGAAAGCTCTTTGTTTTGTTAATGTTTGGTATATACTATTGGAGCAGTTATTTATAGGGTTTTCTAGTTATGTAATTAGAAGATGGAGTCGATGGTAGAAAATTTTACTTTTAAACATCATTAACAGGATAATTTACAAGCAGAATCTTAAAATGAATATATAGAGGTATGATGATAATTTAAGAGATGTGGTCATGCGCCTGTAGTTTCCTCATAAAACCTTTTTATTGCCAAAATATTCAAAGTACTTGGAACAATATTTATTTTATTTTCACAGCCTCAAGGATATTTAATGCATCAACGATAAAATATAGGTCATATGAGTATGCCAGTGCATACATAAGTACAATACTTCCTGACTGCAAATGACCTTATTCTTGTAATTTATAAATATGTTTTTGTCAAACAGTGATAAATGTTGTCTGATTTGTTAAACAAATGTGTATTTTGTTTTATTCAAAAGTGATATTTAAATCAAAGGTTTTGCTTAAGGGGTAAACATATTAGATATTACGTTAGAAATCAATTTCATGTCGTTTCCTCGATTATTTTTGGTTTTAAAATTGAAATCGATCATATTATTTTTATACTACCTAAATAAATAAAAACTATTGTTTTTAAATCGCTTGATAAAAGAGAATATACCTACCTATTGTAGATGTAACGACTGCACATGTTTTTTTTAATCAATATTGTAATGAAAGTCATAAAAGCGCTTCGCAGATCATATACTCCACTATCCGGATAAATCTAATCGAAATTAATTAAATGACGTCAAATGTCAGCATAAATTTATCAATTAATTGTAATTTTGGCAAAAACAATATTTTCGGAGCGCACGTCATAAGTTCCGACGGCTTTATTTTAGCCTACGATTCCGCGTAGAGCTTAGCAGCACTGATAAATAACTCATTATTGCACTAATAAACTGATTTTTGACTATCTATCTATTTTATTTATTATTAAAACATGTTAATCATTGATATTTTCAATTGATTTGCCGTTTTTACATTTTTTTTTTCGTCAACCCCAAAAATTCGTTTCCAAAAAAGTTCAAACTCCGAATTTCGAAAAATATCATCTTCATTTTCGATTTAAGCAGCTCTATAATAGAAATCAGAAAGAAATTTGAAAATAGAATCGTTTTCTCTATGCCGTCATTGGCCTTCGATCAAAATATAGGTTGCAATTTATTAACGCACACACGTGGGCTTCACGCACACAGGCGCGAAGTTGCAATGTAAAACGACGTAGTCATAGAAAAAGAGTGGGACAGATAAACGATAACGAGTATAGGTGGGGAGAGTGGTGGGGGGCTCGTAAGAAAACACAAAAAAATGTGCGTGAACTGTACGCACACAGCGACCGTTACGCGTGCGTTTACATATGCATCGCACGCACACCGACACCACTTTAAGTCAAGGAGAACGCAAGATTAAGGGCACACAATATTGACTTTGAAAATTCAAAAAAGTTCTTTGTTTAACGCGGCAAAGCACCAAATTGTACTCACATGCGTCAGAGGTGGCCGGTTCCTCTTCCGTCCAGTTTGACACTTCGGTAGTAATTTTTGTAAAAAAAAGAAAAAAGTTGCTAGAACAAATCGGCGTCACCTCGTCATGTAATCACAAATCCATTCAGCCGTATTTCACAGCGATAACACTGTCACAGCATAATATATTGTAACACATCACGACAGTCACTTTTCACAAAAATATTCCTTTTATTATTTCCTTATTTAATACTAAATAAAAAATATAGTTCGGGTCCTAAGTTTCCATGTGATATGTTGTTTGCATCTCAGCGTAGTGAGCCGCACTTAAATACGAGGAAAAATTCGGAAAAACTCACTAAATCCCAAAATATGTTTTTCATAGATTTTGTTTTGTTTTTGTTGAAGCCACTACGCGATGATATGAATATTTTTTTTATAAAATATAGTCTGTGGTCAGATTTTTTTTAGATATTTTTGTTTATTTTTCGGAGGTTTTTAGCGGTTATGTCGCGTGTTGTGGTCCAGTTGTGTGCCGGGAACGGAAATGCGACGCTCCACCGATTGTGCATAGGCGGGACTGCACCGAGCGCGCACACGGTACTAGCCGGCGTGCGTACTTAGCCATTACCTTGTATTTACTGCGCCGGCCGCCGCACCGCCCGCACTCTTGATACTTGCCACTGACAGCCGTAAATGCGAAAAAAATCCCCAAAAATTAAGGGTTTTTGGCTGAAATTACAGGTAATTTTTAACATAAACACTTGCACTAGTTAATAAACTGTTTTACCTGTATTTTTTATGGTAACTTCCATTTATTTTCAGTCTTACATTTTCAGAACCATTTGCGCGTCGATTTAAAATATGCAACATTAATTTAATATTTCTTCAGTCACACCATACTATAAACAACAAAACTAGTTAAATTTACGTACACAATAAAATATTAATCACTGGTAAAACCACAAAAGTTTCTGTACAAGTCTTTCCTCGTTCTGAAACACACAACTCGCTCAAGACCGTTCGGTCGCGCTACAGCACTACTACACAGACAGAATGCAGTGTCGTGGGCACACGCGCGTCTGTGCTGGTGTCCCGCGCTTGTATGAACCTTGTGCATTTCAGTTCTACTCACTTATCTTACACTTTATATTAATCCAAATGACATCTAACTTACATAACAATGTATAAAAAATCTCCAAAAATAATTTGGACTGAAAATTCGATTTTTTTTCAAACATTCGTCTATCCTTGTCTAGTGTGTGCACGAAACTTGTGTTTGTGTGCAGTTTTTTATCGTTTTTTTCTTCGGAGTGTGGGTGCGTTCGATTGTATAGAAGCGTTTGGGTGTGTGCCGACTGCACACAGAATGCAACAGTGTGTGTAGTTCTTATAAGAAAATGGTTCAGTGAAAAATTTTGTTGGAATTCGTAGAGATGGCGCTGTTACTATGATGAACGTAGCATCAAAAAATTAGTTACGGGCCCGCGTGCGATTTTGCTGTCTAACCCTTTGACTATAGGGTCCAGATTTGCGTATATTACTTTTAATACCTTGTAAAATTCGTTTGTGACTTTTCTGGCGGGCGTGAGGTATTCGTAGATAGTGATTAGAACTATTTTGATATGATAAAACACTTGAAAATCGTCTAGTTGCTTTTCTTATCTATTTTAAGCCCTACGATAAGGGTCTAATTAGTCATATTCATTATAATATTGCTCAAACTTATCTAGCGTTCAGTCATTGTTAGAGAAAACTAAAGTTGCCTGGACGGGAGGTAATCTTAGGGGTGTATTTCAGCAAAAAAAGTCTCATTAAATATGCAAAAAGTGTAAGCCGTCGGGCTACGAATTTTAAAGTCGTAAGCCGACTTCCAGGGCTTACAAAGAATGAGAAACTGTTTAAATCAGCTATACTTGAGATAAAGGCATTTGCTACGAAGTGTATACTGTATGCTTGCCTTTATTGAGCTACTAAATTTGCTACGAGAAATGGAATATTTTTGTTGTGGCATTTTATTACGTTTTGATATTTTTTAGAGATAAGGGACAAATTATTTTAAAGATTGACTTTGTAAGTGTGAATCTTACCTCTACTTACATGTTTCTTGCTTTTCAGATGCTACGAAATACCAATAAATATTTTATAAGTAAATTCAGGCTATTTAAAATTTTGAGATCTTTTTATACCCAAATAAGATACGCTGCAGTGCTCCAAGCATTGATACAATATTTTTGGAGTAACATATTCTTGAAAATGAAATATCGTTAGGAATGTAATTTTGAGTGTGAATGCGAATGGCTGAAAGGAATGACTACAGGTTCATATGACGACTAATATAGAAGTAGAAACTGAACTGATAACATTTTTTACCATTATTGAAGTCATTAGGTAATCTATTCAGCAGTGGACATGTTGGTACTTTTAAGATATTTATAGATGTTGGAAATACTGTTATCTATATTAAATGGGTTACTTAGAACACTGATATTTTTTGTTTGACTTGGAATTCTAAACTCAAACAAACTTTACGTTTTAGTCCTGTTATGTTTTTCTTCGAAATTTATTTGTTTTATGTTTTTTTTTTATTTCTGGATTATATATTTCCTTTTTTTTTTGAGTTGGGTTTGCTCTGGACTCTATTCTAGGTCATAGATGACAGAAACAAAGTCGACAATGGAGCGAGCTTGCCCAGAAGAAGCCTGTTCACTCTAATTTTGAAGAGATTAGGGTTGTATGCGTTCGGAAACAGACGCAGGCAGAGAGTTCCACTCCATGTCTTCAATATGTCTCAGTTTATTCATATTATTGTTTAGTTGTTTAGTCATCTTTTGTCTGTGCCCTAATATCTTTTAAACTACGCATCGGATTTTAATGCGGTTTTTATCAATAGATAGAGTGATTCAAGAGGAAGGTTTATGATATAATATATGTATAATTCGTCCCGAAATACCTGTGGGAACGGGAAAAATGGGTCATGCACGTACGAAGTTGCGGTCAAAAGATAATTTATAATGAATGCGGTATTAGTCAATCTTAAGAATGAGGGTTTTCAGGAATGAAGGGCTCCAGGTAACAGCGCTGAGGCGTCGGGTCCAGGCCAGGCTGTGTTCCGCCATTTATTAAATTATAACAGCCGCACAGGCCGATCTTCAAGGTTAAGCAACGCTTGCCGAGGTTGGCTTATGGATGGGTGACCATCTTAACATAATGAGACTCCTCCGTGCCTCGGAAAGCACGTTAAGCTGTTGGTTCCGGCTGTCATTTGGAGATATTTGGCAATCGTTAAGGATTGTCAGAAGCCAGAAAATGTGACACTAGTCCGTGTTACCCAGTTAATGGGTTGTGGAGGTCTGGTAGGCAGCCGCTCCACGTAAAATACTGGTATTCAGCTGGATCCGGTTTGACTGGAAGCCGACCCCAAAATATTTGGGTAAAGGCTAGGCAGATGATGATAATGTTAAATTGACATCAACGTCATGTTGACGTCAAACTCACTTTTTCAATGAAGAAGCGTCTTTGGTGCCAACTGGTGGCGTAACTTGTCTTTTTTTTTTAAGGATGGGAAATCATCAAATGACTTCTTCCGCTCTGGGCGTGTCAGACTCTTACTGACTAAAACCCATCCATGTTCCTTCTAAAGCCCTTTGCGTTCCAGGGCCGCGGTGACTTTTTCGAACAAATTCCGCAACCCTGGCAGGGCGTAACTTGTCGTGGAAACCCTCATTGTGCTATCCTTTGTCATCAGGCACTATGGTTTTATGGGATTACGTCACTAAGTACTTAAGTCTAAGTACTTTCGCAGGTATGCTGGAAGAGATTTCTTTAGAAATAAGCATCACCTTTGTACCTATTATTCTGTTCCCTTCTTCTTATCTATTTGTTAAAGGTGTGTACATAAACTGTTAAATAAATAAATAAATAAGTATACCATACCCTCAAAGAAGATATTTTCCTTTTGAGTGTCTTGGTTATTGTGAAATATTATTATAACGTTGATGTTTTTATATGGTACCTGTATGATAATAGGCCATTTTTATATGTTATTTTAAAAGGGCTATTGAAGTTCAGTAGGTGCATATTTCAATAGATGTTAGTGATATGCTTCCTGTTTTGGTACCCACAATGGGTAACCTATGTCTTTTGTGAAAATACAGTCACGATAGTTTGTGATTTGTGTTTATCTTAACTAATAGATATATCATCTGCCTAGCCTTTTCCCAACTATATTGGGGTCGGCTTCCAGTCAAACCGGATTCAGCTGAATACCAGTTTTTTTCCGTGGAGCAGCTGCTTACCAGACCTCTACAACCCATTAACTGGGTAACACGGTAGTTCTTGGCAAGACTGGAGTCAGATTTACTGGCTTCTGACGTTCCGTAACGACTGCCAAAGATCTATAAATGACAGCCGGGACCAACGGCTTAACGTGCTTTCCGAGGCATGGTGGATACTCGGCATTTTAAGATGGTCACCCATCCATAAACCAACCTTGGCAAGTGTTGCTTAACCTTGATCAACCCGTGCGGCTGATATTCTTTAGCCACGAGCTGCTACCTGATATATAAGGAGGTAAATTATTGTTTGTAGGATCTATGGCACTATTGATCTACAGCTGATTGCGATATCTGGGCTATTTTTCTCAAAAACTATAAACAAAAATGTAAATTATATGCATATATGTCACCGGAAAGTTGCAGACTCCGTAAGATTGTACCTAATAAATCTTTATAAGACTACAATTTCTCGAAATATTAAGAAAACATCGTTTTGTATCAATAAATCCCATCCAAATTCAAAAGTTCTCAATATGTCCGTCTCTTAAGAAGAATTTGTTTATAATTTCACGGGATATTTTACAATCTTACGGCGTTTGCAATTTTCCGGTGACATGACAAAATGAAGAAATAAACTAAACTTACAACAAACTAAAATATATCATCAACAAATTCGTCCTCAACGCTGTCAGCTGGTAATGTGCCCAAGAGACTGGCGGCATTGCCACGTTGAATGGCAATACTTAGCCTCTGGACAAAGTAAAAGCCAGCTCTTGGGTCACGGGAAGTGTCAACCAGCCATTTTGAAATTTCTCTGAAAATACTTGACTGCTGATTGAAAACAGAAGAAAAAGATGTCGGTATACGACTTCTTCCACTCTGGGTGGAGCGGAAGGGCGTGTCAGACTCTTGCTGACTAAAATCCATCCATGTTCCTTCTAAAGCCCTTTGCGTTCCAGGGCCGCGGTGACTCTTTCGAACAAATTCCGCAACCCTGGGTCGGTATATTACTTAGAAGGTTAAGAAAGCCACAGATTGTCTTTTTTTATTTCTAAGTAAAACAAATCGAAAACTCTAAATGTTTAAAAATTCTGTTTCTCTATCTCTTCTCTCTTTAACGTTGCCCCACATTAGCAATTATTCCTGTATCGTAGGGTGCGATTACAAACATACAAACTCACATACGCAAACAGCCAGAACCAGAACAAGTACCTGAAGGCCATACAAATGTTTTTTCTCTACGGGAATTGTCTTTACTTATAACGTATCTTCGACGGAAGTCGGATACAGGCTTGAATGCCTCGAATCGATTGGCACAAACATAGCTAAGTACAATTCCACGAATCCAGGAATTCTCCGTGTTCCCAAGGTAACGAATGCTTTAGATGTGGTTCCGAGAATTGTTAGTAAATTGTTAACCTGTCAATGTCAAGTTCGACTTAAACCTAATCCGAATAGGATAGGCAGAGGTATACCAACAACTTTTATCTTCTTTTTAAGGATGGGAAATCATAAAATGACTTCTTCCGCTCTGGGGTGGAGCGGAAGGGCGTGTCAGACTCTTACTGACTAAAACCCATCCGTGTTCCTTCTAAAGCCCTTTGCGTTCCAGGGCCGCGGTGACTCTTTCGAACAAATTCCGCAACCCTGGCATGGTACCAACAACAACTTACAGGGTGTTACAGAAACAACGCAAAACCTGAAGTGTGATTGTGCTAATAATTATGAAAAACCTTTGTAAAAGTTTTTCATAATTATGAGCACAAACCGACACTGAAATCCCAAAACTAAATCAACATTTATGTAAGCTTTTGAGGCTATAACGTACGGTACATAGAACAACAAAAATAATAAAAAAATAAAAAGTGACTTGACACTTAATTATTTTACTGACAACACTGAGTCCGAAGTTCCCTTGTTTTGAGGTTTCAATCCTCTCTTAGAATCACTTTGGAATCGAGTATATCTTCGCCTACTTCGAAAGTCTTCACGCTATCTCCACTACAAACTAAGCAGAAACCATTTCCCCACAGAAACACAGCAATAAAAACGTTAACGAAACCCGTAAGCGCGTGTTCATCAGGCTAATTGAAACAATAATGTTTCTGAGATAGCATCGCACACACATACTAACACTACCGAAGGTCGCGTCGTACCTCGCAATTGAGTAACCGACTGCAGGCGAAAAGACTAACACCCTTATTCATAAAAACTTATTAAACATTACTTATTAAAATACTGTTTAAGAGATTCTAAATTCAAATTTTCCATAGACAATTTTGAATAAAGAATCTGCTTATCAGAATTTTAGTTAAAAGGTTTTTATGAATAAGGCTGTAACAGTTTTGACTTTTTGAGGATAGTATAGATTTTACCATAAAACAAAATATCACGCTTCAATATCATGAAGGAATCAGCAGCTGTGTTTGTCTCCTAACCCAAATTTTCTTCAAAGAGATATCCAGAGGTGCAAAGAACACCAACATTTTGCCAATTAGGTTAAGTCCCATATTACAAATGGCGAGTCTATTGCCATTATTGGGATCCAAATTCAGCTGATTCTAATTTCTAATGAAAAACCCAATAACACTTTATATCCAGACTCAACGGCCTCATGTGCTTTCCGAGGAACGGGGGGTCACACCATCAACTTCTAAACTCTGGGCTGCTGCTGAGAAATTCCAGTTTTCCCGACCCAGGAATAAAAACCAAGACCTCAGGCTGAACAGTCGCGGTTACTGAAGATGAACCAAGATACTTGTAGGGCAGCTAAATAAAAGATGGCTAACAGGGAAGAATCATCATCTTCCTGCCGCTATCCCATGTTACTTGGATCTGCGAACACATTTTCTTCATCCATTTGTCCTATCACCCTTCATGCTATAACTGACTGTCTTCTCTATCATATCACTCCACACACAATCCATCCATGGAGAATGGAAGATGAAAAGGTGTAGCAGAGACCACAAGTAATCGGGAACATTGGCAGCAAGATGGCAGGTAGGACTAAATCATCAAATGTCTCCTTCCGCTCTGTNATGAAGATGATGATGTGATGATGAGGCTGATATGATTATGATGATGTGATGATGAGGCTGATATGATTATGATGATGAAAGTTTTATTTTTTTGAACGAAAACACGTGAAATTATATAACTCATGCATTTATTATTCTAGAAAACCATAACACTATCACGCCCACTTACACCGGAGCCCGCTAAAGTCAGAGCCTGCCAGGGTTGCGGAATTTGTTTGAAAGAGTCCCGGGAACGCAAAGGGCTTTAGAAGGAACACGGATGGGTTTTAATCAGTAAGAGTCTGACACGCCCTTCCGCTCCACCCAGAGCGGGAGAAATCATTTGATGATTTCCCATCGTTAAAAAAGAAAAAGGCTTACTTACACAGACCACAGTCATCTTTAAACTCCGAGTTAGTTGCTAACACCAGGCTTAAAAACAAATATTTCTTACATAATGGAAAACATCACTCTTAAATACGCAGTATGTCACTTGGTCGAGGTTATTAAGACCTTATTTGTACTATTTTGTGTCCTGA
Source organism: Mamestra configurata (assembly GCA_002192655.3). Classification (NCBI taxonomy): domain Eukaryota; kingdom Metazoa; phylum Arthropoda; class Insecta; order Lepidoptera; family Noctuidae; genus Mamestra; species Mamestra configurata. Next base: position 206,195 of record NDFZ01005233.1, on the reverse strand, counting down.
ATATGGGACACATATCCTGTTTGTAGCTGACCTAAAAGTCACGTGTTAGTTTTTTAGGAAAAATTCCGGAAAACTCTCGTTATTATATTTTACCTCATTTCCTTTGTCAACTCGATTATTGATCGTGTAAATCCTGTTCTAAGAAATAAAGGTGTCTAAAAATATGTATATTAAGCCTACCTCTCATCACTCATGTTGCGGAATTTGTTCGAAAGAGTCACCGCGGTCCTGGGGGGCTACTCTCTAAGCCCGAAGTCCGTAGTTTCGGGCTTAGTTCCGGGCGTATTCTACTCCGTATCACCTACGGACTTACGATTAGTTCCGAACCCGAACTAAGAATGAACGACAACACAATTTGACAGTAACTGTCAAATCGTGTTGTCACTAATTCTTAGTGGTTAGTTGATACGGACTAGAATACGCCCGGAACTAAGCCCGAAACTACGGACTTCGGGCTTAGAGAGAAGCCCCCCAGGACCGCGGTGACTCTTTCGAACAAATTCCGCAACATGAGTGATGAGAGGTAGGCTTAATATACATATTTTTAGACACCTTTATTTCTTAGAACAGGATTTACACGATCAATAATCGAGTTGACAAAGGAAATGAGGTAAAATATAATAACGAGAGTTTTCCGGAATTTTTCCTAAAAAACTAACACGTGACTTTTAGGTCAGCTACAAACAGGATATGTGTCCCATATTCAGGACACAAAATAGTACAAATAAGGTCTTAATAACCTCGACCAAGTGACATACTGCGTATTTAAGAGTGATGTTTTCCATTATGTAAGAAATATTTGTTTTTAAGCCTGGTGTTAGCAACTAACTCGGAGTTTAAAGATGACTGTGGTCTGTGTAAGTAAGCCTTTTTCTTTTTTAACGATGGGAAATCATCAAATGATTTCTCCCGCTCTGGGTGGAGCGGAAGGGCGTGTCAGACTCTTACTGATTAAAACCCATCCGTGTTCCTTCTAAAGCCCTTTGCGTTCCCGGGACTCTTTCAAACAAATTCCGCAACCCTGGCAGGCTCTGACTTTAGCGGGCTCCGGTGTAAGTGGGCGTGATAGTGTTATGGTTTTCTAGAATAATAAATGCATGAGTTATATAATTTCACGTGTTTTCGTTCAAAAAAATAAAACTTTCATCATCATAATCATATCAGCCTCATCATCACATCATCATCTTCATCATCATAATCATATCAGCCTCATCATCACATCATCATCTTCATCATAATAATCATATCAGCCTCATCATCACATCATCATCTTCATCATCATAATCATATCAGCCTCATCATCACATCATCATCTTCATCATAATAATCATATCAGCCTCATCATCACATCATCATCTTCATCATCATAATCATATCAGCCTCATCATCATCTTCATCATCATAATCATATCAGCCTCATCATCACATCATCATCTTCATCATCATAATCATATCAGCCGAAAAACGTCCACTACTGGACATAGGCCTCCCCTAAGAGGGGGTTTTGCCATAATCTGTAGTGTTGCAATGCACAGAGAATGCTGCTGCCTATTCTCAGGTGAGTCCCTTAGTCGCCTCTTACGACACCCACCATCCGGGAAGTGGTGGGATGGTGTTATTCTTTTACGTCCAACGCCATACAGATCAAGAGAAAAGAAAAAAACGTTAGTAAATTATTATTATTTTTACATAGGCAGCCGCTTCACGTAAAATACTGGTATTCAGCTGAATCCGGTAAGACTAGAAGCCGACCCCAATATAGTTGGGAAGAGGATCCTTATCCTAGATTCTCATACATCAGCCGGTCTAATCTGTCGAAATCTCACCTTATAAACTTAGGTGGAATGGGCGTGAAGTGAACTGTCACTCCATCTTGTTTGTATGGATTAGATGAAGCTACACTACAGAATCTCACTGCAGGTCCTGCGTACCGGAAGACGTAGCGTTGGAAGGCCTCCCACAAGGTGGACCGATGACTTGGTGTGGGTCGCGGGTAGGCGATGGATGCTAGACGCACGGGACCGGTTGTTGTGGCGTCATTTGGGGGAGGCCTATGTCCAGTAGTGGACGTCTTTCGGCTGATATGATGATGATGATGATGACTGCAGGATCAACTCATCAAAGCTCACCACAAACATAAACCAGTCGTTGTCTACTTTATAAAAGTCAGACCGCGCTACACCTAATAGCTTTATAGTGCTAATGAGGCGCATGATTCACTAATTATTGCCGTAATGATTTAATAATAACAGCCTCAGTCTCTGTCGAGCTCCTTTCCGCATGCTTGCCGTGATACGTGGCGACGGAGAGGTGGAGTTCATGGAAGTGGCTTAGTTGCAACTGGTGTGCGTGGTATGAGGTGGGCGTTGAGCGTGGTTGATGATACGGGTTTCTATGAGACCAAAAAGGTCTGTACATTTGTTTTTGTTTATTTTATAAATTCTTATGCCACTGTTATGAAAACAATTTTGTTAAAAAAATCTCTAGTTGTACGTGTCATTGAGTTGTGTATCGCTAACTCAGTTGTTTATTCAATAACTTTAAAAAAAAAATACTTGCTTGCTAGTTTTCTAACTACCCTGCTATAATACGTAAGCTAAATTTTCAAACTGCTATCCTTTGTTTGAACAAAGTATCGTATAGTAGTAGTAGTGGACGTTTTCGGCTGAAGTGATGATGATGACCAGACAAATAGGGTCCCATATATTGTGATGTGAAACATCTAGAGAGAGAGAATGTAGACTGTATATATAATATACCATCGACGCGTCGCCACGCTATACGATGGTATATATATACAGTCTACATGTATTTTTTCACTGTGGCAAATTTAGTTATTTTATGCATATTACTTGTATAAATAATTTCGATGTTTCCCATCTGCCAGGCGTCCCGTGACGGCTCACGTTTTTTATAGACGAATTTATAGTTACGGTAAATTTGATTATCTGCTTATCGCATCCAGAAAACTTATTTCCTTGCACAAAAATGTGAGCAAAGCTAAGAAAACCTAAGCAGTTCTTGACTGGCCAACAATTACGTAATAATTGTCGTGTTTTTCTGTGACCACACTATTACGTGCTAAACTAGTTTAAATAGGTATTTAAATACTGCAATCTCTTGAAACAATAGCTAACTTTATTTCAAAACTACGGAGAGGCATGAAAAGCGCGTTATTTCAGCTTTTGTTTAAGTTCGGGGAGTTGTCGCGAATGTTTGAAATGAGCATGTTAATGCTCTGTTTTGGTATTAATTCACTAACTGAGGTTCACGTGGTTTTTTAAATAACAGCGGGTCAAGCAAGACTTACTAAGGTCGATCCGTGGATGGGTGACTATTCATTACAAACAGGGACTCCTCCAATCTTTGGGCCGCACGTTAAGCTGTTGTTCCCGACTGTCATGTATTAGATTCCATGCTTCTAAATACTTCTGATGACTGCAGTCGATACGAGTAGAAGCCAGAAAATTGACAAAAGAGAGTTAAAACTGCTTGTTTGTCAGAGGTTCATATCTGGAAGTTCTGATCCGGCTACGAAAATTTTCTCAATAATAAAAACTTACACTATTACAGGTGCTACAGCCTCCTTTTATGCCGAAAAAAAAACATGGTTTTAGAAGGATACGTTCACGGGAAGTATGCATAGGTACAAGTCAATCTTAGCCTCATCCCCGCTATATTAGGTTCGGCTTCCAGTCAACCGGATGCAACGAAGAGCAGGGGCCCTACTATATCTAGTAGTATAAGTAAGTCTCAAAACGATAATGATTCCGCTCTAAGAGGGAGACGGAGCTATACATAGCGAATAGCTCTATCCCCTTTACATCATCGGAATTGGATGGCATTAACACGTCAAAGTAGGCTGCAGTATTTTAAATAGAGCGATTGCCCTTCTAACCTCCAAAACCCAGTAACTGGGTAACAGTAATTATATCGAAGCAATCTAATGAAAACCGGCCAAGTGCGAGTCGGACTCGCGCATGAAGGTTTCCGAACCATTTATCTATAAAAACGGCAAAAAAATCATGTCTGTTGTATGGGAGCCTCCTTAAATATTTATTTTATTCCGTTTTTTAGTATTTGTTGTTATAGCGGAAAATTTCAACTATATAACTATCACGGTTCATTTGATACAGTCTGGTGACAGACGGATGGATAGCGGAGTCTTAGTATAGGGTCCCGTTGTATCCTTTGGGTACGGAACCCTAAAAAACCAAGGTTTCCCCCAACACGTTAGGCAACGGGGTCACTGACCGAACTAAAATTAAGTAATTTTCTTTCAATTCATGAAACGTCGGCCCGTAGAACCATTATTTTTTATTCAAGTACATTTGTATGACTTCCACGTTTCAATCTGTATGAAATTCTGGATGTGAAATTTCGAGAGTTGAAGTTGAAGAATCCGTAGGATAACTCTGTAGGGTGAATTATTGTGAAAGATTGTAATTTTAGGTCGTATTTCAGGATACGGTTACTTTTACGTGAAATTTTGTGCTGAAATAGCAGGTTTCCATGACATTTTCTGGAATTATAACTGTTTTGCGGCGCTGAAAATTTCGAGTTAGTGGGAAATATTTCGTAAACGGTTTTGGGTTATTTCCCGAAATATGATATTATCTGATAAGTATTGGATTTATTTCACAAAATAATAACCCGAACATTTTTTTTTCGTATCCTAAAAAATATGAAATCACCACTTCCTGATAGATTACGCAACTGAAAAAAAAATACTCAATAACATTTCACCTGACAACGAAGCCAAAAAAAGATATGACAGCATGCCAATCTTTTTACAACGACCTCATAATAAAATTTTATTTTTCCGCCACTCGAACCCCCGTCTGTCGTACACAGACCCGAATCCCACGTATATTAACCACTGAGCCGAAAGATTGTCAGCGACAAAACCGGTACTGTCGGAACTGTCGACGAAATATTTCAGTGAAAATGTAGCGGTAGGAAAATATGGCGAAATTAGATTTGGCTGCGTAATTCGCGAAACGGACAAATTGTTTAGTGAAATCTGAGCGAGTTATTTCGTCAATTGTTGTGTTCGGTTCTGATTTTTTTTTTGTGATAACTGGAAAGTTATAGCTTAAATACTTAGTATAGATTACAGTTCTACTTTATTAAGACACTTAGAAGCATTTAGAAAAAAACTACTCGAACCAAAAATAAAACCGATAATCCATTTTTAATTGGCCTTTCCAAGTTTAATAACTTGACACCTGACATTTACATGAGGGCTTCTTAAAAATAAAACCTTAAGACGAAACCCAAGAAACCCCGTTTTAAAACCGACGTCAGCCAAAATAGCCAACCGGATCTCAGAAACTAGAACAAAAAACTGCTTCCGTTCGAGACGCCATGACACTTTTTTGTCGAGCTAAGATGGCGAGTGACATCTACACCCGTCTAAAACAAAAGAAAGCCCCACCCATTTTCGCAAAAAAAAACACACATAGGCATGCATGCGAAAAAAATAATAAAGGATTTAAACTGCTGCGGAAACTGCGAAAAAGCACGAACGTGTTAAATCAACAGGGGCAGTAAATCAACAAATAGGAACAACGAAAATCCCGAATTCATGGGCCCGGCGTAGAGTACGCTGCGTAATCCCGGCACACGGGCATGCAAACTGTAACAGTGGCACATTTACCGGGGAAGGCATCAGACGAACACTTGTTGCTTGCGAATGCCAACTTTACGTTTCAGACGCCGCTAAACTTCGCCAGCCGCCAGCAATTACTCGCACAACCGAATTAGAATTTCCGAAACCGAAATTCGATTTTCAAAATTGACTTTAACCAACTTTCGTATCAACTTTGCAAACTTTTTAAACTGTACACGAGTGTGAATATAATTTAAACATCGAAACGAATAACTGGTTTATTTTTAAAACTATTGGTATTTAAAAGCACCTATTTATTTCACTGAGCACTTCACTGGCGTCTTGTTCTTAAGACGCGACTTCGCGACGCACTTACAAGACGTTCTAAAATTTGAATTTTGGGTCCGACGGTTGGTATTAGTGGTTGGAAAATTGTATGCACTTCTGTTGTTGAGTTAGAATTTTGAATTTAACTTTTGGGAAACGTTAGCCGTAGTTGGAGACTAGGTATTGAATAATTTAGCTCCTGATTGCGGGAGAGAAGTTGCATTTGTGCACGCCGTCCCGGTTGCAACAGGTTGTTTGGCAGAGAGTAGCAGGGCGCATGCGCGCTGTCGCGACCGAAGCAGCGCTTTACAATGGTCGCAGATGTATTTCGATTTAGTGTGGGCATTAGAATTTTGGTCAGGTTTCGGGAGACCGGAAGTCGGGTTTTTATTTGTTAAATCTAAGATATTTAAATGTATATGAAAAAATTGCAATTACTTCGGAAAATATTACCCTTATTGAAGCTGTAGATCGCTACAACGATAGTTTGCAATTTATAAAAGAGTTTGTTTTAATACATATCACTTGAGAAGTGGATTGGTTCTAGCATAAAAAGCCAAAAATCAAATGTTGTACATAGAATAAGGACAAAATATAAGTTAATAACTTCATTTCTGATGATCAACTTCAAGGCTGGCGTTTGTGTATCCTAAATAGGTAGCTCTATAACACAAAATACGCTGTACAGTTTTCTATTCTATTCCTAAGGTAAAACATCAAGACTAAGACAATATCTTTACCGCGGAGCCAAGACATTCTATCAGCAATGTCTTAATCTTCAATATGTATGTGATTGACATGCGCTGCTGAGATAAAATATGGTTAATACCTATCATTTTGACAGGTCTGGACTTCTAGAGCCCTAAGAATACATTTGTATATAAATACCTAATGGTTTACTAATGTTTGGAATAATTTAAAATGCAATAATTTTATAAACCATATTTGTATTCATCATCATTCACATCATTCTTTGATGGTCTCAAGTAGAAAAATATTGATTTAACTATTAAAAGCATTTCCCTACACTGACAGAGGAAAATCAGAGACTTATATTTCGAAAGTGGTTATAAAACAGGTATCTATTCGAATTTCTAATGGTAAGATTTCGCTGCATCCTAGGTTTTACCATAATAGAAAGTTTTCCACTCCAAAGTTACATAAAGGGATGCCTTAAATTGTCTCATAGAAATTTTTTTAACGAATAAAACAAACAATTTACTCCTATTTAATTAACCATTTCAAACGAAGCTTTACCATTTACCGTTTTTAACACTACACTTAACTTTAAGTGAACATACAAATCCAAGTAAAAAATTCCTTTACATGACGTCAAATCTGTGGCCACTGTGGATCGTCCACTGCAACGCTCTTGGCCTCTATATCCACGTGTAGAATTAGGTACAGTGATAGCAGACTGCCGCCTTATCTCTCCACCGAATTCTAATCACCACTTCGATTTCTTATCACCAGCAGTTATAGACTCGTTATGGTGATGATACTATTGAGTTGAAGTGAAAGTCTTGTGATATGTGAACCTATAATAAGATAATATTATATATAACTTTATCTCTACGCCAAATTCTAATCACCACTTCGATTTCTTATCACCACGATGAGTTTTAGGATGGTGATGGAGATGAAGCTTTAATATTGAGGAAGTATAGGAGTCTTGTGATACGGGTACATTAAGGTAGGTACTGTGATAATAAATAGTCTAGAATGTTTTCTTTAAGCTGAATTCTTATCACCACGATACATTTTAGACTCATGGTGGTGATTATAGTAATTTTAGTACATGTATAGAATTAGATACAACTATAGTGGTGACTAAAGCTTTAACTCTTTACGCCGAATTTTAATCACCACTTAGACTTGCTTCTTTATTTCTTTTTTGTTTTATACTCGTGATGGTGATGATACTTTACTATTTTGGTGATATCATAGTCTTAAAAGTAACAGAAAAAGAACAGCGACGTAGAACTAACGTCTTATCTCTATGCGACCAATTATAATCACCACTTCAATTACCTACCTATAACAATTTTGAGTCTGGAAAATATAACCCATATTCCGTACTATCTCAAAGTAACTGTTTCGAATATAAATCACTAATACTAATCACCACTTAGACATTATTTGGTTATGGTGATTACTGAAAACACAAGTCATACTTTTTTTAATTCGATTGTTCGACTCGATACACTCAGTCGTACCTACTTATCGTTTATTAGCCTTTTCAAAAAAAAAAAACATACGTTGTTGCCATGCTAAAAAGCTAAAAGGCGACCTAAAATGTTACAACTGACCCCTGACCCAGATACTAAAAAATATAAGCAACCGTCACTCCGAGGCTAAATTATATTTTTATTTTATTACGAAAATAGCATTTGTCCAGCTATGGGATGAGATTTCCTAATAGTAAAGATAACTAGAAAATTATTTTATAACTATACAGTTTTGAAGTTCTTTAGAATACTTAACTTTAAATCAAGAGTATTCTATGTTAAAAGAATCTCTAGAATATAAATTCTAGAGATTTCTAGCCCACATTCGTAAAGCCCGGTTTCTGAACTGAAAAGTAGTATATTCTCGATAGACTCGATGTCAACTATTCTGCTAATATCTAGATCGAACCCAGCTATAAGGTAATTTTTTTCAGGCTAAAGCAGATTCAACAAAAAAAAATAAAAAATTGGAAGTTAGTCATCATCTTCCTGCCCTTATCCCAAGTTATTTGGGGTCGGTGCAACACGTATTTTTCTTGCATTCTATCCTGTCAGTCGTCACGCTATCACTAACTCCCTTTTCTTTCAATCCATCCATCTTTTCTTTGGCCTCCCTCTCCCTGTCCATCCATCCACATTTATATTCATAACTCTTTTAGTTACGTGCATTTCATCCCTCCTCTTCACATGACCATACCAAGATAAGCGGTTCCCTTTTAAGTTTTCCGTTACTGGCGCCAGTTTTAAGCTACCTCTAATGAACTCATTCCTCACTTTATTCATTCTCGATACTCCACACATCTTCAACAAAAATTTAAGGTTAGTATTAACTTTATTAACACACCTACATCATTATCCCCGACAAACCAGAAAATAGATCACCAGCCCACTCGAAAGCAGACCTACCTCAATGCATTCAAAAGTCCAGAACAACCCTCCAAACTCCATTCAAAAGCTAACTCTATATAAGCCTAAAACGAGAATCGCAATAAGGCCGTAAAACAAATAAACACACAAACAAAATTCATACAACTCGCTGTACAAAATTTTCACGAACTAACGTCCAGGGAATAGACAATTTTACAGAGAGTAACAGTGGTGTGCGGAAGATATGGCTGTATCAAACGCGCCAAACGTTCAAAATGTTCGGGGTAGAGCAAATGACATTTCGGTAGCGCTACTCAACATTTACAAAAAAAAATGAGCGAGTCTTATAGTAGTCGCATAGGATGTGGTACATCTGACATCTCACCTTGGTAAAAAGCAACATTAACATTAAAAATACCAACTCAAAATACCGGTCAAATCGAATAGGGCGCGCTTATTCTGACACAACATCTCGACACTTTCCTAAAGGAAGAGTTTTGACCGAAGGTCTTAGTTAATAAGTTATCTTTTAAAGCAAGTTAATATGTATTAGTTTATTTTTATTTATTTTTTGTATGTTTCATTTGTGTATTTTATCTATGGGCCTTAGTTGCCTGATAATTAAGAATTATTATTATTAATTGGTCAAATCAAATAGCGCGACTTCCTGCTACAATTCCGTCCTATTTCACTAAAACACTCCCACAGATTGCAGGAAAGCGAGAGGAAAGATGTTACACACCAAAAAAGGATAACCACGTTGTCAAGGCGTCAGGTTGAGAATCAATGCCCAGCTGATGTTACATATATTTAATATTATAAATATGAAAGTAACTCAGTCTGTCTGTTACCCTTTCATGTCTTAACGGCTGAAGGGATTCGGATGAAACTTGGTACACGGGTAGACCATGTACCGAAATAGGACATGGGATACTTACATCTGGGTAGTATACTCCCTTGGTAGAATTTTCATATATCACGCGGGCGAAGTAGCACAGTTTGTCACAAGTTCAGGCTCTGTCGCATATCTATTCCTACCCCAACACTGTTGCTTCAGTGAACGAGTATGTAACTGGTTCCACTGGATATTTTTAGTGTGGCAAGATAAGCACAGGTTTCGTGTAGTGTTGCTCTTTTATAAGCTTGTGACAAAATGGACGGCATTTTTCGTTGCTTATTTAAAATGGTATCTTGTTTTAGAAGCTTTAAATGTACAATAATTTAGTTTTTGTTGTTGTTTAGTTTAAATTCTGCTAGTTTGCGATGATTGATATGTTTCTAAGTATAAATCACTTATGAAAGCATGTTTATGATTGATAACACATTTAATCGTATTTCAAAATACGAAATTCATAATTTAAATTCTGGAAACAAAATAATGCATTCGTAGAATATTGAAGTAAATGCGAATTCCAATTTTAAATTAGATTCGATAAATAGATTTTATTCCGTGATTTTTTAAATAGGTATTGAAATTCTATAGTTATATTTAAAATATCTATGCATAAAACGACATAGGTACATATAAATGATAGTACAAACTAGACGAGCATGGCCCATCGTCATCCACACAAGTGAGAAACTGGACAAACATAGACCTTTTTTATCTTTAATGTCGTCAATCAAGGATAGTCTTCTCTAAATCTTTAATTGTATGGCTGAAACTAGCCTATATCCTAGGAAGTAGCGAAATGAAAAAACGTTCTAAAATGCAGCGTAGCAGCTAGGCTCATGAGTGCCTCTGACAAGATTTGAATTTTACGTCGATGAAAATAACCGTTGCAACCGCGTACCGCGCCTTCCGGCCGCTTTGGCGGAAAGTGCCGGAGTGCATAGAGTCGAAAAACGACCAAGGTAACAATAAAATTCTTTTTAAATCAAGAATTTTGTGTGTGGCGCGCTGTTTGATATCTTTAGGGGTTTCTATCCTTATTAAGTGCACAGATAAGATTATGGGTCTATGTAATATGTAATGCTCCCCTGAAGTTTACGCCCCTGGCAGCCACCCGGTCGGTTATCTACGACGCTGCTTAAATTTTCATTACTGGCCGCGACCAGTTCACTTGACGTTTTCGTAAGTCGTCCAGTATCATTGTTACTATGCTTAATGGAGTGGGTCTTGTTATGTTAGAGTAGCATACATAAAGTCACTTACCCAGTATGTAGACCATGTTCTTAGTCCAGCGCTGCAGCTCCTTGCGAATGGCGCGACGTTCCTGCTGGCACCGCGCGAACGAGCACTCCGCCATGGCACTCGTGCGACAACCCTGCAAACAGAGACAGTTCTATTACAATCTGTGATCGTCATTTGTCTATGGTAGACACCAGATAAATGTGCAATAACGGTCATTGACCCATATACATTTATTGACTTTCTTAATATCAAAAACCGAAATAAAGACCATAAAGCTGTCCTGAATCGACTTCTACCGCGATCTTTTACGTTCACTAGTAATGAAAGACGGTTCATAATTTATTGTTTGGATATCTACAAAGGGATATTAGGGAAAAGTCAATGTACTTTATTGGAACTTTACTTGGCGCCTACCATAGTCTTGGACAACTTTGTTGGGGTCAAAGATCATGATGAATCTATTTGAACGTCAAAGTTTTACATTAACAGGATGTTTCAGAAATGTTGTGTGTGTGTAGGGTGATGTTGCTCAACATCTCTCACACCCTGTAGGCAGTGTTCCAGAACGCCCGCCTGTCATCACTTCCTAGTACTTTAGCTGGATCGATTTCCAAAAAAATGATTCTATTTACCCGAGGGACTTAATAGAATTATACTTAATGTTATAAAAAATATCAAGTGCATATTCAGGAATGTTACGTCTAGTTAAACAGTGTTACACTTTATACTTAGACGTGACGTCACGCGAAATAATACGCGTCCTAAATAGATTACTACTAAATATTCTTTTTTCGCGAAAAAAAAGGAATCTACCCACCCTATCAGAATAAGAAATAACTCGTTTCTTTAATCGAGAGAAACGCAAACAAAGGACGAAAAACACCTACACAAGAAAACGCAAATTGTGTAAGCAATTCGATAGCCATATTTAACTAAATTCAAGAAAAATATCACCAGATATTCTCGAGACATCAAACAAACATTCAAAGCAACCAAAAGATCGCTAATGAATGAATGGATGAGTGAATGAAAACGTCTTGTTCAAAGACACAGCGAATGAATGACATCGAATCACGAGCATAGAATAACGTCTTACAGGTATTATATAATATGTGAGACGTTCCGAGGTTTCCGAGTAACTCGAAATTCTGTTCTGTCTAAATCTATAATCTCAAGTGAATCCATAGACTTATGATTCACTTGAGATCATAGATTTCCAGAAATGTAGAAACATATTATTAATTCCATTACCTAGGTACTCCATAATGTCTTTGGTTTACCTACGTCAAAATTGTTTGGTTATTGAATATGGAAATTATGCGTCTTCATTAGTTTCTCGATCTTTCATTTTGAAGAAAATATTTCGACATAATATCATTAAAAATCATAATTATCTGCTTAGCCTTATCCCCACTAGGTACCTATATATTTTGGGGTCGACTTCCAGTCAAACCGGATTCAGCTGAATACCAGTATCATCATCAGTACCTTACTTCCGAAATCAAAACTAAAAATACTGAAACGTCAAAAAAAATACCAACGGCCTACTATCCAGCTTACCCTCAAAAAACTTCTAGAACATTCTCCAATAGCTAACGTACCTACTACGTAAGTAAATCGTCAAATTTATACACACCTAGATTCTCGACAGTAATATTGGGCAGTCACGTTCATTTTCATTTGCACAATGAAAATAAACTCGCTCCACAAAACCCTTGATCCGTTACACTGAAATGTATTTCTGTGAAAAGTAAGCCCAATATTTTGGTCGACCGGTATTTTAAGGGGTATATTTGTCCCTATAAATGAATACGGGAATCGTACTGGGTATTTTTGATGTTTCAAAATATCACCAGTTTTTTTTATAACCGTCTCAAGTTTTTTAGGTATTCAGGACGGCTTAATATTACAAATAAAGATTTTGTGATTCAGCTGCTCCCACATATTTTCGATGTGTTCGAACAAAAATGTACTGAGAAGCTGATTTTACGAGAACCATGTCTTTGATTGATACGAAATGGCTGTTTTTATTTCATTATATTAAAAATTTCAGGTTGCACATAAACGTCAATGTTCTCAAAACCTATTACCTGAAAATACCAAACATTTTGAAAGCCGAGTTCCAATTTAATTCAATAGAGCCAGCGATCGCGTCAGCCTACTAACTAAAATTTCATTAACTCGTGTTTCCTGAACGAACCGACCTATCTTCAAACATCGAAGCCGGTTCCTTGAACAAAATAAGAGAACCATTCAATTACTATAACATTCATCGAAGTATCGAACCCGCCGGTCAATGAACCCGAAGGAGCTAACGAAATTCTACGAAAAACCTCCGATCCTCATCAAGAACACCCGACACCCCCCGAATATGCCCGAGCCACCCGAATCTGGCCCCGAATTCTTATTTCAAACTCCAGACGAAGGGGGCCGGGGGGTATCGCGAAACTATTCTTATTTTAAAATCTCTCTCCACGGAATATGCCACGAAAGAGGTTCTTATTTTAAAAATATCACGCTCCACCGAAATTTTCTTATTTTAAAAACTTGAGGGGGGTGCGAACGTTCTTCCGAAATCCGCCGCCCCCCCACCCTCTTCTCGTGGCCCCCTCGGTGGCCAGTTATGATATTCTTATTTTAAAAATCGCTCGAAGCGTTCCGATTCTGTTATTAAGATGTTGGTGTGTGCAAGCTTTTATGAGGCCGCTTGTACGTGAGCCGGGATCATCTAAGACACAAAGGGGTATTTCGCTAAACCTATACATTGTTATGGACCATACGAGGTCGTTCGGTCTCGCGATAAAAATAATAATAAAGCATGAAAATAAATAGTAAATCTCCATTCGCCATCCCTGACCTACATGACCCAGTTGCGAGTTATGTAGCCAATTCTCAATTCAACATAAATTGTAATTCCTAATTTCGCATAACGAAGTGCGAGTAGACGATTGGAAATTCAAATTTTCGTATCGTGAATTTTGATTTGTGTATCTCGTTGGTTTGACTTAGAGAGTGAGTGTAGCTGTGTGATAATGAGATCATCTGTATTGGGGCATCGCCTGGAGACACGTGTAGCGTATTGATTTTGAAGATTACGTATACAAGGAATATGGTTCGCACATCTAACATCGGCCACGTAGATTGCAAACACACATTCGAAACCAGAATAAGCTCATCAATCATTTCGAATAATTCAAACTGAAATTTCAATTCTAAATTCAAACACAAGCAATAAAAAAAAGAATCCGTTTTTAAAATTCGAATCGACGACCAATAACGCTTCCCGCCAATTTCCATGGCTGTCAAATTTGGGGCCGCGGCGCCCGCCACCCTTCGCAGATCAATTTACGATAACTCGGTTGAGCTCCGTCCCGCTTTGCCTTAAGACGGAGCCCTATCCCCGTCTCAGGGATAAGTTCTACAACTGTTGAGGACCAACACCCGATACATAGAATTTTTATTTAAAATTTAAATTTAGAATATGTTGTCATTGTTTCAACGATGTTGTCTCTGGTTAGGGGTTAATTGAAATTGGACTGGGCGCTGTTTTATAGAGATTTGGCTGTTGTTGTCCTTTTGTGTTCAGGTCTGAAATTGTTTTGTGCTAACTAAAAATGAAAACCTGTTTCTACTACCAGTCTATCATTATTATGAATTTGAACACTTTTTCTATGATCAATCTAGTAACTTCTTTATTGTTTTTTCGACGAAAATCAAAGCGTCATTTATTAAGAAACGGCACCCCAAACATCAATATATAGCCCCCTGCTATTCGTCAGAATATCATTATTCACCCTAGTAAATAATCCTGACCCTATTTCAGCTAGATACCGTGTTCTGGCTCACAGCAGTCCCGGGCCATTCTCTCACGCGGATGTGGCCCGGGACTTATTTTTAACTGTTGTGTGCGTGTCGGACGTGTGTGTGCATGGGGGAGGAGCGGCCGTGCGTGTGTGTGCGTGCGTTTGAAATATTCCCCCGTAGCGAGGCGCGGGGAATTGATGTTTTTAATTAGTTTCCAACGGTTTTCGTCGGTGGCCAGCACTGCTCGATTTTATTATTATTTATTAATTTAATCTATATTTACAACATGGAATGCTGTTGGCATTCCATGTTGGAAATAAGATCCATATTTCGAAGTGTCGAAATTTTCATAATGGAACACTGAAAGTTGAATCGATACACGCTATCCGTTAAACTATTTCGTCAAAGTTAAACTGAAATATAAAACAGGGCGAGTGGAGTAACCCGGTACGTTTCCTGAAAACTTTCCTTTTGTACGCGAAAATTCAATAGGCGGGAAGTTCGGTCGCGCCTGTGCCAACCGACACCCATTGTGCGGGCAACGGACATTAAAAAGTGTCTAATAAAAAATATGAGAGCATGACGAATTAGCGCTTTACGCAAATCATTGATATATATGAGTTTTATTTTTAATTCTAACTCTATGGACAGCTATGAAGTTTTTTTTTTGTGTCTGGTGAAAAGACAGCAAAATAAAAAATAAAAATCATACATGACAAATTCGAATTCAAATTTTAAATTCAAATTCCGCAACCAAATACAACTGTTTGAATTTAAATTTCGAACGTATGGAATGCATTCGTTGTCACAGAATAACTTTAAGCCACGTTTTAACATTTAACAACTGTTATTTTGTGCGTAGTTTTATATGTGGTTGTGTTGTTCTGTGCCAACTATGGAATTTGTCACAGAGTAACTTTCGTTGGGTGATGTTGGTACACAGACTGGTGTTTTGGTTCCAGTTTTGTTGGGAATTTTGCTAGGCTGTGTTCAGTTGGTTTACCTGTTGCGTTGTGCTTTTGTTTTTGTTGATCGCTAGTTTTGGCGCTGGCCGCCGTTTGATACGAGTTTATCATGAACCGAGTAAAGGCTTATGTTGTTCATATTTTTTTATCCGTTTTTTCGTATTTCGAACGTCGGTTTTTGCACTTGGAAAATTTGTTTTATGAACAGGTTTAGCTGTACGGTTTTTGTGCCAGTATCCTGTTTTGTGTGGATGATATTTAGTTGTTTTTTTTAGCGGTGGACTTTCGGATTTAGAATATAATGGCCGTTAATATAGCTTTTTCAGCCATTTACATAAGCTGGTTCATTTTTTGTATTGAAGAACATTTCATTTAATTTTTCAAGCTGACTAAGCATATCCTTACCCACCATTTTAAATTAAGCTTGAAAACGCACGTAAGTCTATACAATAAGTGAATTTAAAGCCAGACAAAGTTTACTGTAGGCTGAGTTAAATTTGCATGGCCGCTTTCAGACCTGTTGCGTTGCCTGCTGGTAGCACATAGATTTATTTGGTGACAGTTCTAGATTCTCTTCATCTTGTTTACTGAGTGTAATTTCAGGATGACGTACGTTTTGGCTTAAAATTACTGCTGTTGGCAGTTTTTGTGCTGGTGTTTTGTTGTTAATTTTATGTAGGTGGGTTAGTTTTTTCATTCGGAACAAAACGCTGGGTTTAGTCATTTTAATGCGCTTAAATTGCTGTTATAGATTTTAATCTGCATTAAAAAAGAAATTTCGTCTATTGTCTATGAAAATTATTAGTATTCGCTTTTCAATTATTATACAATGAACGCCAGTAAAACGAAAAAAATTTTTTTTTTTTCGAGCTGAGAATACCTTTTTAACCTCATTTCTTTCCAGCCAGCCAATTTCAAATACAGAAAAGAAAAAAAAAATTGAGATGACCATATCCCGAAAAAGTCTTATCCCGAGTTTATCCCAAGTTCGTATAGGGTGACGGAAGGGAGGGGGTGTGAGGTAAGGGGTGGTTCCTCCGCGCCTGTGTGAAAGAATGCCGGAGAATCAATACAGCCTTGCACATTAAATTGGCCAGGGAGAGGGAACCACCCCTCCGTCAATTTTTTTCGGTAATTTTAGATGTTTAGTTCTTTTGTTAGGGGGTGGATTATGATTATGTAGTTTTGGATTAGGGGGAGAATGTTTTAATTATCGGTGAAGCGAATAGATAAGTTGGTTACAATTTTTTGTTTGGGTTGTAATTGAAAAATGTTTTTGTTTTTTCCCATTCGAATAAAATCTGTCAGTAACTTGACGCATTAGACAACACACCTTTCAAGTCTAAGACAAAGACCGAGTATTAATTTTGAAAAAAAAAAGACAAAAAATATTTTTCAAATACTTATATATATTTAAAAATATATATACCTATAATATTAATATATTAAACATATAATAAACCTTAAAACATGAAAACTTTTCTTATCACATACCCTATACTTATACATATACCGGGTACAGCATATAACAATGTGTATTACATATAATTCCTTGAAAATCTTCAAGTCTAACATGTTTCAACCAGACAACTGTGAATTAAAGCTATTGAGTTCGACTTTCAGTTTGATTTCGCCGGAAACGGATGGCGTCTTCTGTGAAAGCCTGTTGCTTTTGTGACTAACTTGCGGTTCGCAACTTGCGAGGAAGAAAATAAGTCTAACTTGAAGAAAGAGGTGTTATTTTACTTGGTTATACGAAACTAAGAAGATTCTAGAGAAGTTCTGTTTGATATGACGCTTAGAAAAAAGATTTTTAACACGAAAAATGTCTGGAAGAAAACTACAGAACTCAGGTTTTAAGGAACTTTTAACATACGAAATCAGGAAAAAGAACTGAACTAGTTAACCAGTACTTTTCTACAGGAAGAAAATGTTTTTCTTTTCCGGAAAATTGACTGTTTTTCTTGTAAAAATCACACAGTGAAAAAAAACTGCTGTTCAGTTGGTACATCTTTGAAAAAACCTACTGTTCCGTAGATACATTTTGACACAAAAAAAAATACGGATATGTATCTATTTTATTTTAATTTCTGGGAGTGTTTTTTTGCATAGTGTCTGATTAAAAGTAAGTACAAGACAAAATGTTTTATTTTTCTGAAATACATGAGTCAAGGTATATTATATACTAGTGGACCGCCCCGGCTTCGCACGGATGTAAATGATTTTTCAATGTTTTTTTTTTCATATGAACCTTCTGGCAATAACAAACACAACCAAAAATTAATTAGCGAAATTGGTCCAGCCGTTCTCGACTTTTGCGCTTAGCAACACATTTAGCGATTAATTTTTATTTATACCTATAGATAGATATACTACACAATGAATCTGCAAGAAAGTGTAACCAACTTAAAAATAAATTTGTATTCCTCATACACTTCACATTATTTTAAAACAAGAGCAGCGAGTAGCGGACGCGATATGGACATTGTACGCATTTCTTCTCGCCCCTTCACTTCCATGCGAGCCTGGTATTTTTCATGCAAGCTAACTAAGTTTACAAGTATTCCTGACTTTACTTGATGTAGTGGAAAAGATATCTTAGATAGAGGAGCACTCAATAAAAAACATAGATATTTTTATTTAAAACATCAAACGCAAAGGTACATTGGCGAACTTTATGTCTAAGGCATTCTGTCCCAGTCAACTAAGGGTGGTGCAGTGATAACATAGCAGGTGATTTATCTCCAGGGTTGCGGAATTTGTTCAAAATAGTCACCGCGGTCCTAGAACGCAATGGGAATTAGGAGGAACACGGATGGGTTTTAGTCAGTAATAGTCTGGCACCCCCTTCTGCTCCACCCAGAGCGGAAGAAGTCATTTGATGATATCCCATCATTAAAAAAAACCGAAAAATATAAAAAGTTTAAAATTAAGGTAAATTTTGGTACTTACAAGTTTTCGCAAAAATCTAAATTTGCCCATATCTTTTTATCGTGGTTGACTCAGGACCTTGATTTTATACACCTCATAGGGACTATAGACTTCAGTATCTTGTATAAATTTCAACTTGCTAGGTCCACCCGTTCCTGAGAAAATCGGTGGGTCAACACACGGACAGACTATGCAAAAGCAGAGTTAAACTATGCAAATGAAAAAAAGCAAGTTTGACATTCGGCAGACATGTTCAGAACCTTTTATGACCAAGATTGCGAAATGTGAGCGTACTGTAAGATATCTCTGTCTAACCTCTTGCGTAATACTGGCGTAAAGTTATGTTATTAACTGCAGTGCACTAAGTATCTCGAATAAAAAACCACAATTTCGAGTTACAATATGACAATGGCGGCTGCTAATTTCAGTCACAATCAAAATAACAAAGTATACAAAAACGTTATAAAACACCGACCCATTTTCTTAGTGCTTAATTGTCACGGAGGGAGGACGGGGAAAAGTGAACAAAAATAGCCCAAGTTTTCTTTCCGCAGTCTGAAAAATCTTAACAAAAAACTTGAAATAAAGGGTAGAAATGAGCCATCAGTACACCAACAATGGTAGGAAAAACAGTCGGGTGAAATTGGTCATAATGAGTGTCTTCTGGCCCACCTCCCCCCACCCCATCTTCCCCTTTGGGTCAAGCGGGGAAATAAAATTTTAAATTGAAGCCGTGAAAAAGACAAAAATGTTGAGACCGGGAGACTTAAAGTTGGGGTACACTTGGCTACATTTTTGTTAAGTTTTTCTTTATGTTTGAATAAATGCATGTTTGATTTATTGATGAAGATTTGATCCTGTTTTTAGTTAAAAGACAGCAGAGGGGTTTTATATGGTACCGAAAGGAATAACTTAAAGTTCAAGTCTGTAAATCTTCTTCCGGATCCGAACATCCGTAAGAAACGGAACCCTTATAGGATCACTCGGTTGTCTGTCTGTTTTCTATCGAATCTAGTCTGTCTGTATTCGAATCTACTGGACTGATTTTTTAAATAACTGAGCCTAAAGTTTTGAAAAAAATGCAAAATGCAAATGCACAATAGTTTTTTACCCATAGATAACAGAAAACCTTTAAGAAGTTGGTGTTAAAATAACATGCTACGAAAATGATATTTGTTCGAAACCTTTTGCACGCGAATCCGATTCGCACTTGTTTCTTGTGATGACACTCACAAAAGTTGTTCAAGTTATACCAAAAAACTTATGATATTTTATCAATTAGGTAAGTTTTAACATGGCCGTCCCAAAAAAAACAGTCACTGCGTCCTGACGCAAATGACATCTTTAAATATTGACTTCTGAATAACTTGTTTTTACTAACTTTAACACAGTCATTTTAATACAGTCAATAATTTAAGTTCAACTATTACAATAAATTAATTTAGAATTGCATTGCGTGATGTATTCCAACCCTTATAAGAAATGAACTACGTCTAGGGAGAAAATGGAAATTATTCAGCGAATTTAGTATAAATGTATATGTGGAGTAATATACATAATATTTTATACATTTTAAACGACTGTCGAAAAAACGTTATACTTTCATTCTTTCATTCATTCTTTCGAACGTTTGAAATTGTAATGTCAGCTCTTCGAAATTTGAAAATGAAATAAAAGAAGTTGGAATTGAATTCTCTTTGGTTCTGTTGTAATTATTTTTTATTCGAAATATTGGGCTTTGGGATTCGTTCGAGTTAATCTTTTTGTGTCTGATTCCCTGTTGCTGTCTGGTTTTGTTTAGTGAATTGTATGTAATTGGAAAATTTTAAAATTGTATTTTTTTAATAAAGAGGGGCAAACCTCGTGTGCTTGAGTATAACGTAGCTAAATTGGTGCCTCTTCATTAATTATGAGATTCTTAGGTGATATTATATAATTAATGGCCAGTTTCTGAATAAAGGATTTGAAGATAAATACTTGACTAATTCTACTTAGCCTTTGAATGGGGAGCTCTTACGACATAGGAGGAAACTTGTCACATTTTGGCATTCAAGTAGGGTTTGACACGTCCAAATTCTCAATTCGGAAACGGGCCATGACGTTATATAGTAAAAATGGATTAAACTTACTCGTCTATACAAAATATTATACAAAGGTATTGTTTGTGAGTTTATGAGGTTGTAGGGGGTAATCTCTGGATCTACTGAACCGATTTTGAAAATTCTTTTTGTATTTGATAGCCACATTCATGAGGAATGCTATAGCCTAGGCTATACGAGAACGGGAAATTCTCACGGAAGTCGAGGGCAACAGCTGGTAGATATATATATAACACACGTCTGCCTCTACCACATATGTATTGACGACATTTAAAATACACCTACATCAAAATATTCCTCCAAAAAAACAAACAATATTGAAAGAAGGTACTCTGATAGAATTTTCCAGCGCACAGAATATTATAATCTAGTTTGAATCGACCTCGTGCGACTAGGTGAGTAGGTACCTAGGTACGAACTGTGACGTTTCGTCCTTAGAGCAAGGTTACGATTAAATTTATATTCGAACTAGTACTTGCTTTCAGCCATGCACTAATTTGGATCAATATTTTTTTCCGTACGGGTCGAATTTTGAGGTTAAGCTACGTTTGCCGAGGCCGGTCCATGGATGGGTGATCTATAAAAAACCGAGTTTCCTCCGTGACATTAGATAGGTAGCAGTTCCATGTAAAATACTGGTACTCAGCTGCATCTCGTTTGACTGGCAGCCGACCCCAACATAGTTGATTTTAGATTTTACATAAAAAAAAAGAAAAAAAGAACGTTAATTTTAATAAATTTTAAATATGTTAACATTAGATCACTAGGGAATTAGGTCATTAGGCAAAAATAGAAGCTTGGATATTTTTTCTATTTTTTTAAAGGAATAATTCTATTAATTCCGCTTTAAGTATACATATAAAATAAATATATAAGCGGAAAACCTGAAGCGGCGTAAATATAGTAATCTCATTGGTAACTATATTTTATGGTTGAAACCCTCGGGCTGTGGGGCCCTTGGGCTCACAGCCTTTTCAAAGAAATTTTGAAACGGCTGGTTAACACTTCCCGTGACCCAAGAGCTGGCTTTTACTTTGGCCAGAGACTAAGTATTGCCATTCTACGTGGCAATGCCGCCAGTCTCTTGGGCACATTACCAGCTGACACCGTTAAGGACGAATTTTTAATGCTTTATTTTAGTTTGTTGTTAATTTAGTTTATTCTTAATGCCACCGACGCTGCAATTGACGTGGCCACTTATTGGGCCCAAAAAATCTAAGGGCCATCGACTCAACAAGAAGAAAAAGTCGTCATCTCACGTATTACTCTTTTCTATACCAACCAAACCAATATATTGATACCAGAAGTATCTATTGACGTAAGAGACATTTACCCAAAATGCCAAATTGCCCCTACGACAATTAACGTAAGGTTCATTTACGCAAAAAGCCAAATTGTCCCTTACGTTAATTCATATTTCTGGTATCGATTTACATTCAGGCTTAAAATAGCGATGATAGAAGGGCAATTCCCACTTAAAAAAACATTAAATTAAAGAGCGATGGTAGAAAGACAATTCCCGTTCACAAAAACATTTAATTTAATTAAATTGAACCCCGAAACGTTGAGGCCACTCAAATAAAAGTGCATTACTTTAATTTAAAGCTCGCTGTTTAAGTGGCTTTAATTAAATGTAGCCGGGCATTAATTTTGACAACATACGTATGCAAAGTGGGCTGCTTTATAACGTAAGATATGTTTCATTTTAATGGAATAATCTGACAAAGGGATTGTAGTATACTGGTATAACAACTACATATTTAATTTTTTTGACGTGACAACGTCTAATAAATCGATGAACGCCGGCTGCACGCACGAAAAAGGATGACTCATTGTAACGTTACGCTCATTGTAACGTTACGATAATTTCATCAATGTTTTGTTATGACGTTGTCACATTAAACTATCGTCCGTAAACCGACATTACAGACAACCAATTTTTTTTTGTAATTTGTATGCTCTGTTTGACCACGATCTTACTTGATGGATAGCGATGCTGTGGTCGACGATGGAGCACGCTTGCCAACAAATAACTAAGGTACAAATTCACTCTTGAATTAAGGACCCCAGGTTTTATCTATCAGGAAACACGGACTCCGGCAGGGCTTTCGGCATATGTTACAAAAGAATTCAGTTGCAGGAAAGTCCTTCCACTTTATGAATCTTTCTGAAGATGAAATAGTCTACAAAATCGTTGATATTTCAGTCAAGTAGCAGAATCAAGAGAGCCATGAAATTGAAAGCTGAACCCTCGCTTTTGATGTTATCTTTTGAACATTTATTTTTATCTTTCAAGATCTTTCCGCGAACCTACCTATTTATAATGTGAGTATCTTTTACTACTATTCCTAATTGTACCCGGTTCTCATAAAAGTTTTATTTGAAACCTTGATCAGAATTTGGCTCATTTGAAATGAAGAACTTAATATTTCTAATTTATGATTTATCGTAGTTAGAATAGAATATAACATTAATATAATTTTCTAGCTAGCAGCGGTTTTGCCTTCATGGTCTATGCGTGTGCTAAGTTTCATCTTAATTTGTTCAGCCGTTAAGACGTGAAAAATAATCAAACAGACGGAGTTACTTAAGCATTTGCTTATAAAGTAAGCATATAGATAAGATAATTTTTTTATAGCGACCAGATAAAAAAGTACGTCTACCTTGGTTTCTTCTCATTCACCCCATCGACACCAATGGGGGATGAACCCCACAAAGCGAAGCAACCAACAAGAAATCTAATCCTTACAATATTAATCATATTCATTAAAACACAAGTTATTAGATCACAACAACCTAGCTACAACACATATAATGAATCAATGTAATTAATAAAAACATATCGCCCCCTTCGGGCTAGCCTCCCCTCGGACACACAGGCGTCCGACTCTCCCCTATCTTCGGACGGAACACACACAAACTAATAATTAATCATCTGGCGTCTTCCCACTTTTCTTGCCCCCTTTCCACCCGTATTTAATTCCTCGTACAAAACACCCCAACCTCCCCTTTTTTTTACTCTCCCGAAGTGTTTTCATTCTGCACCGTCTGAGTAGAAGCGGGTTTTCTGACTACAAATTGAATTTTGTGGTTACTTGTGAATATTTCAACGTGTAGAAGGATATTAAGCGGTTTGTACACCTATTTGTATGTACGTATTTAGTTGGTTTTGGTTTCTTTGGTTCTTGTAACCTTTCGTTTGCAAAGTATTTATAGTATAAACTCTCATTCCACAACACGAAAAATCTGTCCTTTAACATACATATTCATACTTTATACAAGACGTTCATTGTATGTATTACGCAATTTCTTCTAAACCTACTTTTAATTTAGACATACATAATCAATCAATGATACAAATAAAATAACATACCATTATAAATTCAATTGACAATTACAATATTCAATTCAATATTATTAACAAATATTTATCTTTATTCTTATTAATATATTTTAACAATTATTTAATAAAATTATATAAATACGGTCATGTTTTCCAAAGGCATACTCCTTCTTCTCCGCCCAGAGCAGAAGGAGTAATTTGATGATTTCCCATTCATAAATAATATCATATATAATGGTTCCATCGAAAGGTTGTCTGGTGGATATCGCCACCGCCGTACTCATTGAATCAAATTTTTGTGTACAAGAAATGTGTTTTTTATATACGAGACAGTATATTCTATCTATGATGTCACGCTACTATCATTTGGGTACTAAATACGTCCAAAACCATCCCTCAAATTAAAAGTTCTCACTGAAACAAACCTTCCCCAAAATACTACTTTTCTCCAGTCACGCTTTGTTTTGAACAAGACTATAAACACCCACTATGAAATATATACGCGGCCATACTCTTGACCCGCTTGGCAAGTTGCCTGAAACAGGAATCAAATCTGAGACTTATCTCAACAGGTACCTCGGTACATTCATTGTGAGATGTAATTCATGCTTTTGAGAATGTAGTAGGATTGTTGTTTTATTGGGTGAGCAGATTACTAACTATATTTCATTATTTATTCAAGGTCCTTCACATATAAATGAGCAAAAGTAACTATATATTTGTGTCTTAATTGACTTTGACTTTTGACTTTTTGACTTTTATTGTCTCTCTCAGAAGTTAAGCGAACAGAAAAGTTCTAAGTTCGATCCCAGAGTCAGGATTTCGTATAAGATAGGACTTAAATACTGGTACAGGTGCCTACCCTATGAGGCTACAAGCGTGATGCTTAGAAGTGTGAAGGATATGTCTGACCCAAAGAGAAATATACCGATACTAAGTGGCTAATTCTTCATTAATTAATTATTGTACACCAAAACAACTTGTATTATACAACGTGATACAGAATAAACGCAATACATCTTAAGGGGTCATTGTACTCATCATTATGAACAACTTTTACTATGGGACCAACACTGAAATCGCGAAAAAAAACTGACTCCTTCATACATTTCTGTGCGCATAACTCGACAAAATGTATGAAACAGCTGAATTTTTTTTCGCGATTTCGATGTTGGTCCGATAGTAAAAGTTGTTCATAATGATGAGTACAATGACCCCTTAAGAGGTATTGCGTTTATTCTGTTACACGTTGTATACAGTCATAATAAAGTTCATGTACAAAGGCGAACTCAAAGTTGAGTTTTGTCCCAACAAACCTTTGAGTGATAGAGAGAGATCAGCATTCAGGGTAGGAACCAGTGTACGAATAATATAAATAAATAACCTACATACATAAATACAAATATATACACATATCAACTAATATAATGTCATAGTTAAAGAAAATGCTCTTTTCCGTTTTTTTTTTTCCAAATTCTTTGATACCCCATTATCACTGACAAATAATTAATATACAATCATGGGGGCTTTCGACCCTAAACTTCTCTTCCGACCAGTAAATAAAATTAATTACCCGATATATTTAATTAAGAAAACGGTTTATCCTTTGCCATCAATTCCAATCAAGGGTTGTCTATAAAGGTCTCATTTAGCGACAAGACTCCCCATTGTTAATTTTTTACTTTACTTTTTCACACACCATTAATTTTTAATCTGTAATGAACTTATATGTCATATTTTACGAAAAATAAATATTCTATTCTACAATGAAGAGTATATCGATTTCTACTCATAACTAAACTGCTGAATCAAAAAATTCAAAACATTCCACTTTCGAATTCCATCACAGATTTATTCAAACGTTACATATTTCACGACAATGCCCATAACTGCCTACGCCAGCTGAATGCCGCAACACGGTGTTTCATGTCGCGTCAGTTACAGGGCAGTGTGACAGCCGATGTAGGTTACTGTAACGTTCACGTTGGTTACGATACACGTTGCACGTTGCGACGTCTAGTTGCAGCCTACGGCAGGTGTGAATTGTATTGTTAATGGTTGTGATGTGCGATAGGTGTGTTTTAAATAAATTATCATGTCTTTATACATATTATTGTAAACTATACTCTATGTGAATATGTATGTGGTCTAAATTAGAACAAATGGTGTGATTGACGTTTTATAACCTTTTTATTTCGATGTGTGAACTTTATAGTTGAATCGATCTGTGTAGAATGTCCTGCACATTCTATAGTTTAGTTTAGTTTAGTTTCTATTCCTTTTTTTCTTTTCTAGATGGTGTTAATTTTTTCTTTAAATTATAATAAATGTCTAAAAGGTATCTCACACACAAGACTTTAGAAAAACCAAAAAAAAATGTAAAAAATAAATCCTGCCAAATGAATAAGTAACCTAACGAGAAAACCGCAAACCATAAAGAAATTGTCAAAACTTCATCGTTAACTTCTCTATCCAATACAAGAGTATAAGACTACTAATGAACACCCAAGAACAAAGAAAAGTTCGCTACACATATTGATCTACCGTCGAAGACACGGGGCTTCCATAGATTGCTACTAAGAATTATATATTTTTTTTTGTAAATGTTCATACTTAGGTTTAGTAGATGTAAATAGTTTTAAGATAGATATGTACATAAAATCATGGTATTATAGAAATAAAAATAAAGCATAATTTATTCAGAAGAAAATTCTTTGGTACAAGAGTCTAATCCTTAAAATCAATATAGTTAGACGTACCTATGGCATGTTCGATCATACATCAAACATACCACACGTCTAAGCATACCGTATAGATGTTGAGTAAATTATTGACAAAAAATTTGCAGACAACAAAAACTTTTCAGCCAAAAGAAATAAACCCACATCAAACAAAAGTAACCAAAACCAGAAATCATAAAAAGCTCGCCAACCAAAAATCTAATTAACCCTCGCTAACAAAGAAAGCTTTGTAACATCTTACGGGCAGAAAGAGAGAGAAGACCACGAGAAAAATGCATCCTCCACCCCAAGGGGGGCCACCCCACCCCATAAGGGTGGCTGTATACATTTTTTCTTTTCCTTTTCTTAAGACGAAAATTTGTTACGCTTTTTATACTTATACTCCGGGGGTGGAGCACCCCCGATCGATAGAGGGGGAGAATGCACCCGTTATCACTACCTCCCCTTATCAATTTTTCGTGCAGTTTTTTGCCTTATTATACTCTACCTTAACTTTAATTATTGGATATATTTTGATATTGTGCTGAATTGTTTACGGTGTAAGGTTTAAAGTCGTGTATGAGTGTTTTGAGACAGAGGGAATATTAATATGTTTGGATCTTGTGTTTTTATAAGCTTGGAGTTTCTTTCTTGTCGGTTTTAATTATAGAAATTATGTACTAAGAGGAATATCGCGATGCTGTGAAATGATCAGTTCAAGGTACAATTGAATGTAAGATGTTTAGTTGGAAGTGTATTTGTGTGTACCTTCTAGTTTCGAGTAGGTAGAATAAAATATAAATTAGGTCACGTCCAAGGAGACGGACGCCTGATTTCTGCTTCATTTTCTTTAGTGTAGTTAGGTAGGTATCTTTTAGTGATTCTTTTGTAATTAGATATTTGAATTCTCACTCTAGATGGAGCTTATAAAGTATCATGTTATGACACGACTGCCCAGAAAAGGAGTGTTATGTTTTTTAATTATGGCAACGGCAATTAAGAAGTTTTGATTAAAAAATAAGTTAACGTATTATGGCATTAGAGACTGAAGTGGAAGAGGGCTAGCCACGTCGCATGAATGTACAAAGAGAGATAGGCGAAGATCGTCACTCTAGAGCAGCTCCACGATAGAGGGAGGACGTTGCCGTCGAGTCGACGCGGCGATGGTGGTGTGACGATCTGATCTCATTCGCTGGTCAAACATGGCCAAAGATGGAGAGGTTTAGAAGAAGAATAATATTACCTTTGCCCAGTAGTGGGACACAAATTAAGACTATTAAAAAAGTACAAAGTTATATTACAAGATGGGTTTGATAGTAAGGATACTGCTGTCAAAAACCTTTTAAATTAATCCTTTAACATTTCCAGATATGGACTATCTTAAACCCTTCACAACCGCCAGGAATTAACTCAACGTGAAAGACGGCAATATAAAACATTTATCTTAGAGCAGCAAAAAATAGTTAATGTTAAAATATTATTCGCTGGGGCAACTTTTAAATGGCCTGGCGAAATTACGAGACGCCACTTTGGCCTCAAAGGGTGACTTGAGATAATTTCAGTCAAACGTGTCTCTTTGAGCTCTGAGATTAGTGGAAGAAATTATGAGATTTTATGGCGATATTATTTTAGTGGTATAAGGATGTTGCCTTGGTTATAAAAACATGATTATATTTAGTCCGTCTGTTAGATAACCGAACAATAATGGATACGTATTTTTTATTTTAACAAATCAATAAAAAATTACGAAGATAAAACCCATCAAAAATAAGGAGTGGGGGCTTGTGACGTCACTTTTTGGTAAAAAGTGTACCGAAATGTGACGTCACACGACTTTTCAACGCACTGTATCGGCTTATTTTTTTGTTTACGTGACAAAAGAAAAAATACGTGTCCAATATATTTTGGAAATCTATCTGACGGAGATTTTTTTAGTCAAATACCCGATACTGATATTCGTCTGCATTGTTTGAAGAGATGTTGACGTTTTTGTTTAGAAGCCTGTAGCTAAGTAATTACAGCCGCACGGGTCGAACTTCAAGGTTAAGCAACACTTGCCGGGGTCGGTAAGTGGATGGGTGACCGTCTAAAGAGGTTATATCGAGCCAGAAACCAAATTTGACTAATGCCTATAATTCACGCACATTTGTCGTTTTTACCCGAATACCCTAGAAAAGAGGTGCCGTGATTTTGCCATCAAATTTATGATTGAACTAAAAAAAATGCCATGACCTGCTTCAGACAGCTTGAAAAGAGACTTGTTTGCAACTATATAGTTTATTCCTGATAAAAGTCAATATTATTTTTAATCTTTTTATTCAAATGAAAAATATTAAAAAAAAAACAGTCGAATTGAGAACCTCCTCCTGAAGTCGGTTAAAAAGTCAATTAAATGTTTAAACTCTGGTTCTATTGGCACACGTTTCAAAATCAAGATTTTTTTAAAGGTTTTTGTTTTATCTTTTATCCACCATAATATCCCACAGTTTTGTTAAGAAACATAAGAAAAACAGACAAGAGAACCATTAAATAGTTTCTTTAATTGCAAAGTTGACTAAGTCGCCGCTCAAACTGGCTACTAACTAGTAATTATCTTGTAGAATACTATAAAAATAAACTTTAGCCATTGGGCTGGCTAACTGCTACTATGAATAATAATTAATTAGATACCTATATAATATGTATTATGTGTTCATCATCATCATCATATCAGCCGAAAGACGTCCACTGCTGGTCATAGGCCTCTCCCAAGTGTCGCCACAACAACTGGACCTGTGCGTCTCGCATCCATCGACTACCCGCGACCCTCACCAGGTCATCAGTCCACCTTGTGGGAGGCCTTCCAACGCTGCGTCTTCTGGTACGCGGTCACCACTCCAGTATGTGTGTTGTCTTGAGAGTATTATCATATTGGTATGTCTTACTGCCCGGTTGTTATGGCGACACTTGGGGGAGCCCTATGTCCAGCAGTGGACGTCTTTCGGCTGATATGATGATGTCTGACTGTGTAGACCTATCTGAGTTTGTTCAAGAAGGATACTACAATAGAGTCTTCATCTGCCTAGCCTATTCCCAATTATACTGGGGTCGGCTTCCAGTCAAACCGGATTCAGCTGAATACCAGTATTTTACGTGGAGCTGCTGCCTTCCAAACCTCCACAACCCTATAACTGGGTAACACGGTACTCGTTGGTAAGACTGGTGTCAGACTTTCTGGCTTCTGACTATCCGTAATAATTGAAACAGGCGCGATCTTGGTTAAGTAGAGCTGAGAATTTTATTGTAGTATTAACTACCTCTGACGAAACTTGCCGGGAAGGCCGAATCGATATATTTGCTACCAGAAAAAATCAAGACTGCGACTGAAGGACTCAGTATCCATGGTCATGAATAAAGTTTTTTTTTTTTTTTTTTTTTTAATTTTGGCAACTTTCTATGCAGTATCAGAATTCAATTTGCCTAGTATTTTCCAAGTATGTTGGGTTCGGGTCCAGCAGCTGAGCACCAGTATTTTTCATGGAGCGACTGCCTCGCTGACCTTCACAACCCAGTGCCATTACCCCTCAGCATGACTGATGTCAGATTTCTTGACTTCTGACTTTACGGCTGTCATCTACACCAGTACATATACAAAAAGTGGGTCGTAACAGAACTCAAATAATCATATGAATGAAACAAATGATAAACGCGGCGAAAATGGAATGAAAAGTGGGGCGAACACGGAAAAATAAAAATTAGGCGAACTTTTTGGGCGAATCCGGAACAAATCACAAATTCTCTACCAGCCAAGGGTGGTGAAAAGAAAACATGGCGGTTGCATTCGTTTTGTGAGGAATGCTAAACATATACCATACTATACGCATCAATTTATGCTGAAAAAGTAGCACAGTTGTATTCATGTCTGAAAAGTTTGGATACCAAATTATTGACACAAGAGACACTGTTATCTTTGTCTCTATTACTACCTACCTATCAAAATATCAGTCATCTAATTGAGTTTCTAGAGAGGAAGGGAACGTTAACTACCAAGAATTTATCAACAAAACTAACACAGAGCATTTGATGGGACTGAAGATTGAGGTCATGTGTTTATTTATGGTCAGGTCCCACACAATGATCTATAGAATTCAATAGACTACCGCCTGAAAAGGAATATAAATACGCCTTTTCATAAAAAAACAACAAATATCGGAAGACCAGAGACGAAGAAAAACATATTCATATCGTCATCATATTTCTGATCTTGTTCCATGTTACTTGTGGCCAACACATTTTCTTTTTACATTTTCATCTCAACAAGCGGTATAATATTACTGACTCGTTTTCCCTTTCTCCTTCTCTATGAAATCCATGCAAAGGTTGTCCATAGAAGATCTGTTTTTAACGTTCAGTCGCCCATTATTGCACCCTGTTTACTTTCAAGGTTCTAACTCTTGTTGTTTAGATTTGTTTGTTTATCTGTGTTCAGTTCCTCACACAATCCATCCATACTTTTATCTTTTCATATATCTACTCATAATGAGTTTATAATAGTTATAATATATAGGTAAATATTCAACATTTATTCAAATGCAAATCAGAATAGCCAACACGAATTTGCATCGTTTGAAAAACGCACGAAACCGGTCATTTAATTAACAGAAACAATGACACTGGGTGCGCAGGCGCCGACCGCCATCTTGAATTTTCGTCCAATCGGCGAGCTCGGGGCAAGGTCAGGCGCAATGTCAAAAGTAGCGCGTTGCTTCCTAGTAAAACGTCTAGGCCACGTTTGTTACTATGATAGATAGGAGTTCGGCCATTTTGTTTTTTGATATCTCGTTTTATCAACGCAGTGTGGCTGATAAGTTAAAATGATAAAAACGCTGCACTAAATATTAAATAGTGTGTTGGAATATTGTTACATGCGTTTGAGTTTGTGATTTTATGGGCTTATGTTTGTTTAGGTATGTTTAATCAGTATATAGCTGAGTATGTATCATTAGGTACGTATAGTAAGTACTTCTTCGTCTAAGTGGTACTTATGCAATAAGTATTTATCATTCAATTACTTGCACTTAGCTGCGAGCAACATTTTAGTTTTCATCTCCGAATTTCATTCACAGAATCGGTTCTAGTCTAGCGAATTGTTTTCTTATCAGTTTTCAGAATATCTACATAACCTTGCATTGTCTAACGAATCTAATGGAAACATTTATGTACTTTACGTTCGTCAATATTTAGCAAGACTTTGTTTAGGATTATTTTTAACCAGACTAAGGAAATAAATGGGTAAAAGTCCCAGCAAACACCAGGATGTGGAATGCATCTAACCTGGAAGTGTGACCGAAAAATCTCGCAGAAAACGAAGTAACTTAACTGTAGTTAAATACGCCGAGGGGTGCCTGGAAAACCCTGGCGACGTGATGACTTCGAGGGGATCTCGCTGGAATAGCTGGAGAAGGCAAGCAGAAGTCGGAGGATTGAAAGGTCACCTTTAGCTAAGGAGTGAAAGTCCTAGACGAAGTCAGTGCTCCCTGATAGCAAAACGGTGTTCTAGTCAAGAGTGAATACGTTACTTCTAGGCAAGCGTGATCAGGCAAGACTGTGGTCAAACAAGGGCCTATCAATAATAATAAAGGTAACTTTAAAAATAAGAACGTTACGCAATAAGAGGAATAGCCCACAACGATCTACAAAAGTAATCCATCTATACAAGGTGGAGACGACGATACAACAGTAAATCAAAACACTGGCAATACTAGTTCATTCGAATATGTTGTCTTTTATCACAGGTTTGATGTCAGTTAACTGCAACAGACTGCTTGGAATATTTCGTCAGAATAGTAGTCAGTCAGTCAGTTTTTGGTGTTTTATGCAATTGGAAAGTTTATTTTTAATTTCCGTGACAGAATTTTTAATAGTTTCAAAATATTCCTATGAACAAGTATTGGCAGTGTTTTCATTTATTTTCGTATCGATGTATCCACACTGTATATAACAAATAGGAAACTGACTGACGGACATATCAACGCACAGCCAAATTCCCTGGACTTTATGATGTAGATAAGCTCTAAGAAGGCATGTTTCGGTAATTTAACCTTCAGGGGGATGAAAAGGGCGAAAATTGTTCTTACTAAACCTGCGTAGAAATCGCGGGCGAAGTGCTAGTTATTGATTTAAATCAAACGCGTTTGCTCATATACCATCTTCAGTAAAATCTTCCCAGGATGAGTACCTAACTACCTAACAAAATATTGCATAACCATAACGGGTACAAAACAAACGGGCATTCCGCCAGTGAAAGCCCAACCTCTGCCCTTAGAAACTACGCGTCGCCCAGTGAATCTGTAATTTGTAAATCTTATATGAGACTTTTTACTACCGTGGAATTGAAATTGATAGCTGAGGAGGCTCGTGGGTAAATATTAACCTAATAATAGGTCGAGCTTCAAGGTTAAGCAACACTTGCCAAGGTCGGTCCATGGATGGGTCCATCTTAACATACCGAAATCTCCATGACTCGAAAAACACGTTCAGTTTAGACCCAGTCATGTGTAGGTCTTTGTCAGTCGTTACGGGTAGTGGGACGCCAAGAATCTGATACAAGTCTTGCCAAGAGGATCATGTTATCCAGTTAATGTGTTGTGGAGGTCTGAAATACTGGTATTCAGCTGCACCCGTTAAGACTAAAAGCCCACCCTAATTTCTTTTATATAGTTAGGAAAAGGCTAGGCCAGTTGACTAAAAGAGATGTTGCCTGGCTTAAAAAAATATGATTCTATTTAGTCCGTCAGTTAGATTAACGAAAGATATTGGATACGTATTTTTTGTTTTATCAAATCAATAACAAAATACGAGTACGAAGATAAACCGCAACACAGATAAAGAGTGGGAGCTTGTAACGTCACTTTCCAGTAAAAAGTATACGTACTGGTAAATGACGTCACACGAGTTTTCGAAGCACTATAAATCGTCTTAATTTTTTGTTTACGTGACAAAAGAAAATTTGTCCAATATATTTTGGACATCTATCTGATAGACTAATTACATGTTTTTTTGTCAAATACTTCCATTGTAGTGCAGAAGTATGATGTTGATAATGTTAAAGTTCCAGTCGAACTATTCAGGTTCGAGATGATTTAAGAACACAACTTTTAACGTCAAATCAAAGTATAAAATAAACGCCATTCACTGAAAACCAGACAAGCATTTCGTACCGTTTGGTCAGCACCATCTCTGAATACGAATTGGAACAAACTCGTTTAAAGATTAAGCTGGGACAACACCAGTTTACCCATGAAATGCTACCCGGTTACCGCGCCAGTGATGCGACACAGTCGATATTATGCTGGTAATTAATGTTATAAACTTGCGGGTATTTTTAACGTTAAGTGGATAAGGTTAATCCAATATTTGTTTTTCTTGATAATATACACCCTTATTCATGAACACTTTTTTAAAGTAAATACGTTGTTAGTAGTAGTTAGTGCTTATGTGTGTGCGTAATAAATGTTAAGCAGATTTTTAATTCGAATTTGAGTAGCAGAAACCCAACCGTTGATTAACAGCAGATAATGCCGAGGGGCATATGCATTATTTTTCATAGCAATACTTAAACTAAGAATTTGCTTAGTTTTTTTTATGTATAGCAAGAGTTTTGGTGATTCAGAAGATATTTGGTTGTAGATGAAGACGTAGGTTTGTCTTGTGATTAGATATTATATATGCATTGGCTTGATTCCTTCCTCGGTGTCAGTACGAAACCTGGGTTTCTGCCTGGTCAATCGAATTAAATCTTCAATGGGACACGAGGTAAAATATGACTGTAGAAAACGGTGTATAGTTCACCATTATCTGTGCCCTTGGATTATAGAAATATGATGTTTTATCCTTATAAATTCATCAATTTATGACACCAGTGACCGATGCAGTAGCCAAGGCCATAAAACTTCTACAATTTATAAATAACGTTAAAAGTAGCCGTTACGAGCCGAAGCGGTTATTTTGTAAATTTTAATGATGCTGGTATTATCGCGTTATGATGGGTTAAAGGCCAAACTATAAATACTTTCTCTTGGAGCTGTTAATTTTAGCAACGTTGTGCCAATGTTTTAGAGTTTAGAGAATAGTGTTATTTTATAAAGCTTAGTTTACCAGTTGGAAGGGAAAAGCTAAATCTATTTGCTGGTCAGATTAATGCGCTAACAGGCCTCATTGTGACAACTGCCCTGAGAAGAGACGAATATAGAGGTAGTGTGTGACCTTGAAGTAGCTCGTCAGTGAATGCATAAAAACTCTCCAGGACTAGCTGGATCTTTATCAATGAAGGTTATGAAAAAGAAGAGAAGTTTATAGGGCACTTCCAAACAACAACAAAAAGTTGTTTGGTGTTTTAACCTCATCTTGAATTTTTTCAAGATGAGGAAAAGTTATATTGACGACTATAACACAAGACAATTAAAAAAAAAACAATTAAGTTTATAATTACCAGCACTATGACATATTAGAAAGTCTTCCTGGACACACCTTATCCAGAGAAATATTCAAAGAATTTACTCAAAAGCAGTTATTTTGAGGAAAATGGTGATCAAGACCAATCGTGTAAGAATTTTGGGCCAAATTCGCCTCAAAATTAAAACGCTAATCCTGTCGACTAAACCCATCACTATTTATTTTAAATTGCGTTATATTACAATCAGAGTATACAGCTCGGTGCATTTCCTACAGCTCTGAAACTTTCAGTACGCCTGACAAAGAATTTTCAGTCTACTCACATACAAGCCATTTCACCCCTTCCTTTCTCAAGAATAAAGACCAGACTCCTTTGTACTATCTAGAGGTTTTCTATTTTGTTTTTGGATGCAACTTATTTGTGAAAACAGGAGTGAAAGAGATGGCTTGAGGGGTGTTTAGTGAGTGTGAAGGGGATGAAAATACACTAAATTTACGAAGCCACAGGTGGTGTACCTCGGGTACAGGCACAGGAGGTCTTGGATCGAGAATATTTTGATCTTGGGTTAGTTTCAAGCGTTTCTGCCTAAAACCTGTATTAAATTGAACTTTTTCAGGTACCTTTTTTTGTTTGGTTTTGTACCTTTGTTCATAAATACAAGAGTGTTATCAGCCTAAAATGGACCAGTTAATGGCCAAGAAGGTATACCGTCACACGTTTTGTTTATCAATTCTCAAAACGTTTTGAGAACACTTTTACTGTGCGTACAGCTAGGGAGTAGAATTCCCTATTTGAGTCTATATGTCCTTATAACTAAAATCTGGAGGTATTTAAGTCAAGAGTGAATAGGTTACTTCTAGGCAAACATCCCTGATCGTCGACCACATCATTGCTTAATACGCGAGCCTATCAATCATAAAATAAATTGGTTGTCTGTAAAGTCGGTTTACGGATGATAGTTTAACGTGACTCGATGAAATGATCGGAACGTTACAATGAGCGTAACCTTACAATGAGTCATCCTTTTTTGTGTGTGCAGCTTTTGTGTGTTCATCGATTTATTAGACGTTGTCACATCAAAAACATAACCACAATTCCTGTTTTACCAATTTACCCCATCAAGTTATCATACAGGCATCCTATCAGTAATAGCTTAAAAAACAACATTCTAGAAACTTTTTCTTGTCTAGTAACACAGTTCAACAATACCATAGTCCGTTACAAAACAAAAGAACAAAGCAAAACTTCTATATTCAAACCATCGATCGACAAAGCACTTGATTCCAACAACCTATTTTCCAACTAACAATTCGCCTGTTTTAAATTTTAACTCCCTAATAACAGGTAAGAGCTAAAACAATGGAAAGTTCCAATGAATCTCAAAGGATAGTTTCGATAATTAAAACCTGAAGCAGTACATGACAGCCGTTTACCGCATGACATGTGGAAGTTCCCACGAAAAGTTTTCATGCTATAAAAAGGTTAGATAAGTGGAGTGTTTTCTTTGTCTCTGGTATTCGTAGAAGTAATGCTGTCGTTAATATTTTTGTTTTTGTTGTCTGTAATTTGGGTGAGGTATTATTTTTTCATCGTTTCAGGTATATTATAATCTGCCTAGCCTTTTCCCGACTATATTGGGGTCGGCTTCCAGGGAAACCGGATTCAGCTAGATACCAGTATTTTACGTGGAGCGACTGCCTGCCACAGACCTCCACAACCCAGTCAACAGGCTTATGCAGCACCACTTTTTTCATTTTTACCGATGGGAAACCATCAAATGACTCCTTCTGCTCTGGGTGAAGCAGAAGGCAGTGTCAGACTCTTACTGACTTAAACCCATCCATGTTCCTCGAAATGCCATTTGCGTTCCAGGGCTGCGGTGACTATTTCGAATAAATTCTACGCAACCCTGGTAGGGTGCGACACCCCTTGGCTGCGTCTCCTAGGCAAGACTGGTGTCAGATTTTCTGGCTTCTGACTATCCGTAACGACTGTCAAAGATATGTCACTTTTTCCAGTGCACCAGGAGCTATGTATGTTGCATTT
Source organism: Mamestra configurata (assembly GCA_002192655.3). NCBI lineage: Eukaryota > Metazoa > Arthropoda > Insecta > Lepidoptera > Noctuidae > Mamestra > Mamestra configurata. The sequence continues at coordinate 168,686 of NDFZ01005233.1, read as the reverse complement.
GCCCATTAATTGACAGTTATGAATTTTACTGAATATAAAATAATCCTAATGAGCCTAGTTGTGAAAAAAAAATAGGGGTATTCGCCATTTTGTGGTGGTGGCCATCTTGGATTTGTAATTTGTCATAGTGTAGATTCTACTAGTCAAACCCTTTCATTTGATACCCATATTTAGGTAGTTGTGAAAAATATGTAATCCGCCATTTTGTGGCAGCGGCCATCTTGGACCGATTTTCATCAAACATAGCTAAGAACACTCCCGAATAATTCGCCTAAAACAAACAAAATCAAAATCGCTTCATCCGTTCGAGAGCAACACACAACCACACACACAGACACGTCAAACTTATAACACCCCGTCGTTTTTGCGTCGAGGGTTAAAAACGAAACACCAAGAATGAATCGCAGCAATAAAAAAACTTCTACTGAATTTCGTTTCTGCACCACACTGGTTCTAAGATACAGTTTAGATACTCCTAATAAATATTACAATAACATTTATGTATATTACTGCATGATATTTGCATCGGACCTACATATTTGTGACCTAGAATACGATATCCTATGTATCAGTCGTTTTGAATTTTATTGATCTAGATTTGAAGCTTGCTTGTCAGTAATTTGCTGCCAGCAGAATTTTTATTGCGAATTATCTATTGTTTCATAATTTATATTACTGCAAAATTTATTAAGGGTCTTTAAATGTTGCTATTTGATGTCTGTCGATATGTCTCATTTTCTTATTATAATGTGTTTTCCTCTATATTTCTGGTTCCCGACTTTCTTTTGGTTTCTTGGCTGTGTGTTGTAACTAGTCTTTTAATTCGTCATTCTCTTGCCTTAATCCAAATTTATTTGGAGTCTATCTCTTCCATATATCTCTTCTTGCCATTTCATTTCTAGTCTCATCATGTTACACATGGACCGTCCATGTTTCTTTGGTCATCTTGAACTCTTATAAACATCCAAATTCATAATCCTGATACGTGAAAATCTACCATTGACCAAAATTAACCCAAAAACTAAACGAAAGATGACATATTTCAACAATCTTCCAATATTTCAGCATACAACGATATTATCGATTCCCGAGCTAAAGAACTTATAACTAAAATAGATACTACAAAACCACAAAACGATATAATGAGTAGCATAGAAGTCGTACGGTATAAAAATCTACTATAATTCGATAATCGATCGAGTATTCAGTTTTTATAAGCCGCCTACCATGGGAATCGGGGCAAGTGTTGAATTCATCAAGCTATTTTTGCATGCCTTTAATGTTTCTAGGTTTTTTATTAAAGAAACCTGCATACTTAATGCGAATTTTCATGGAAGTTACTGCTTTGTGGGAAATTTCTGAAGCATTTTTGGTACTTTGGAAAATATTTGGTTGGAATGTTATGTTGTACGGGATTTTAGTGGGTCAAGACATAGCATTGAACTGTTTTTAAGTAAGCTTCTTCTGGGTAAGCTCGTTTCATCGTCGACTTTGTCTCTGTCATCTATAACCTAGACTAGAGGCAAGAGCAAACTCGTCTTAAATAAAAAAAAAAGCTTATTGATCCTATAAAACCATAGAGCGGATAGATAAGGTTGCTGTGTCATCATCACAATATCGATCAAAAAAATTCTACTGTATTATTTTTGCTTTGAGGCTCTTTTGTTAAAAAAAAAGAAGAATAAATACAAAGCTATGGACTCTAAATGAACTGTTATAACATGAGTGATTATGATTGTCGATAATAACAAAATGTATGGGATTAACAAACGCTATAGAAGTCAAGAGGTTACATTTTAGACTTTTGATAATCATTATCGACTACAAATGTCGGTGTTTCGTTCACGGTGTTTCATACAAACTATCTTACATATTCCTTATTCTTGAAAATGAATAGACCGAGATTAATTAAACTTATTACGCCTATTCACGATACCTAGGTCTAAAAGAAGAGTGACATTCAATTTGTTTAGAAAATATGAAATTGCTATCTCTTTCCTTCTAAAGGGAATAAGGACTTGAAAGCTTGTATGAAACTCCAAGAGGTATGTTTGAAACAACGCTCCTAATCGAAGCCTACTGAAGGGTTCCTGAAATAGATTCAGTTACTGACGCAAACAAATAAAAAACTAGACCTTTTGTCTATTCTCATAGTAAATTACTTATTGTACTTGCAAGTAATTAAAACGCTATAAACAATGAAGGAATCAGTCTGTTAACTCTAATTAAGTTCGTTAATTGCTGAAGACTGATTTTATGTTGAACTTTAATGATCCGTGAAGTGAAAATGATACCTACTCCTGAAAAACCAGCAAATCAGCGCTGTGGCTCTGTCTCGCACACGAGTCCCAGCATTATGCTGAGTGATGGCCGTTTTGCACAAATGTGACGCATATCTTCCCAACTTGCATAACTTTTGTAATTTTGTTTATTTTGTTTTTGGTATGCGTCATGCTTGACGCAAATAAACTCTTTTTCTTTCTTTCCTTCTGTAACCGACCAGCGTAAAATGGAGCTTCTTGGATAGCTCTGTTTTCGTTCGTCCTATGTTCCTGATCATCATCATCCACAGCTTGACGTCGTCTACTCTGAGCATTAGCCCCTCTATTCTGGTGCCAATCCCCACATTCCCCCATGCCAGCCATATCCAGGCTCTACCCGTAATGGCAGCAATGTCATTTAACCATCTCGCCGCCGAACGACCGACACTTCTTCTCCAGTTCGCGGACGCTAGAGTCATGTGATGGGCCGAAAAAAAAGGTCTACCAATATATGACCTCGATCTCGCCTGATAGTTACCAATGAATGAGGTCTAAAATGGCGCTAGCGAACCCAGAAAATGCTTGTCCGACTGTTACTTTTAAGATTTACGTGTTGTATGTATGTATGTCGGGCTGGTGGGACAAAATGCCATTCGAACCACTATAGCTCCTCAAGAAAGGCCAGCAATGCCCGGTGTTACTAAGGTACCTGGGTACTTTGCTTAGTATCCAGCGACCACTGGGTAGCTAAGGTAGGCTAGGTTAATGCGTTAATGGTGATAGGGTACACAGACTGTTAAGAAGGGCTACTCTCTAAACCCGAAGTCCGTAGTTTTGGGTTTAGTTGCGGGCGTATTCTACTCCGTATCACCTATGGACTTACGATTAGTTCCGAACCCGAACTACGAATGAATGACAACACGATTTGACAGTATCTGTCAAATCGTATTGTCAATAATTCTAAGTAGTTAGGTGATACGAACTAGAATACGCCCGCAACTAAGCTCGAAATTACAGACTTCGGGCTTAGAGAGTAGCCTTCAAGGTACGAGCTATTTTAGTAGTTCATTCAGACAAGGGAGACAAATATTTCGACTGTATCTGTGAAATCCGTAAAAAAAGAGGAGATGCACGCACCAGAAGTGCTAGCGAATGTGACTGTCTAAACCAAATGTAAAAGATAGATCACGTGACATTTCGACAACGTTTGTCAATCCCATATATTTTTGACGTATCGTCAATCGCCTTCGCCATGGCACTGCTGACAGAATGTCACTTGTTTAGAGGAGGCTTTAGACAAGAAATTGAAGCTGAGGTCTACAAAATTTAATCCTCTTAAGGAAAACGATAAAGATCTGTGGTCTGTGTTGGTCTGTGGATGGATGACCATCTTAAAATACCGAGACTCCTCCGTGCCTCGGAAAGCACGTTAAGGCGTTGGTCCCGGCTCTCATTTTGTAGATCTTTGGCAGTCGTTACGGATAGTCAGAGATAATCAGACACCAGTCTTGCCAAGGAGTACCGTGTTACCCAGTTAATGGGTTGTGGAGGTCTGGTAGGCGGCCGCTCCACGTAAAATACTGTTATTCAGCTGAATCCGTCAGCGGTGCCTACAACCTGTCTATGCTTGTTAGTTACTTAAAAATTTTTGTTACATCTTGGCATGTGAAAATGTTATAAGGTCAGAAGTCCTTCGCCTTTGATTTTCCTCGACACACCTCTCACCTGGCACAGCGCGGTGATTATTGGTGGAGTAAGGTGATGACTCAGAAATAATTTATTTACAGTATTTTACGTGCCTACCAGTATTTTACGTAGCCTTTTTCCTACTATTGGGGTATTGGGGTAACAATATATTGGGGTAGGGTAAAAGCCGGATAGTTGCCACACTTTTTATAAAAATATATAATTATTATATGTTTAGTTAGTTGTCACTTTATTAATAAAATGGGTAGGTACTTTGGTTTATTATCTTCAAATTTGTGAAAGTAAAGAACATTATTTTTGATATTTCCAGAATATTGGCGATTTTTGTCGACCTCTAAATTTTGTGACATCTATCCCATATGGGGGTTAATTGCCTAATCCATGTAAATTACGTTTAGGATAGGTGCCCCGAGAAAGAAGATTTTTATCGCGCAAAAACTTTGATCGCACCTTGCCTTCCCATGCAATCGCACAGACACATGCAACACGGTCTACTTAGTTGTCGTTGTAAAGTCTCTCGATTGATAAATAAAATAACATGTGATTCATCCGCGAAGCTAGAGTAATTAAAATCGAGGCAACTATACCCCTGGGGCAACTATCCTGGTTTTACCCTCTATATTGGACCCCAATATAGTTGGAAAAAGGCTAGGCAGATGATGAAGGAAAACTATAAAGATAAACAAACATAAGTATTGAAATAGATTGTAATTGTATGTGTAACAAACAGAGCAGCCTTGAAGGGAACATTGGAGACATGGTAATGGAGCAGAACTAGGTCTACCTAATTAAATTTCAATGACGAGGCGTGAGACAAGCGTTTTGAGCGTGAAACACGTTTAGTTTTGTGCCTATTTAGAACTTTGGAGACCGTTTATATTCGCATTAGGAGATACCTTAATGTTGTACTGTTGGATTGTCAAGTCTCGGTGCTCGAGACGGGTGATGATATTGCAACAGAACAGTTATTTTACTTTTCTGTTTGTTTTGTGCGAGTACCAAATAAATATTTTTCTTTCTTTCTTCTTTCGTTCTTCTTTCTTTCTTCTTTTATTCTTTCTTGTTCTTCTTCTTTCTTTCTTTAGAATTTAGGCGTTTTGAGCGAATTGAGGTGTCAAAAACGGCCATGAGTTAGGTTTATGTTGTAGTAGTAGGTATGTGCTATTAAACCACAATGACATTTTTATGTCAGCATAGCAAAGTACTAGAGATTTTGTGGATTAATCTAGAATATAAGTTCCACACTAAGGGTGCGTTGCATGGGTCACATTGTTCAGCACTTATTAGATACCTACTTATTATTTAGCTTAACACTCCTATTGGCAGTCGAATAACAAACATTAACAACGTCTATGATCATAATCGTTTCGATCAGTGAGCGAAGAACTCGAGCAAATCTTGAAGCAACCAAAGACTACCCATAGAAAAATGTGATCATACTATCACACACCACCTTCAAAACGAAGCAACCATCTTCAAGACTTACAAAAACACCTCCCAAAATCCAAAACCCCCTGTAGGTGTACACTAACTGTTGCTCCTCGCTTCCGCAGCTACATCTAGGTGTACGGATGGCCGTACACGTTAAAAACAGTCGTATTGTATTGATTTTGTTCGATCCGGAGCGCGCCAGCTCGCCTAAAGACTGCCTCGACTGGGCTAAGATCTTCTGTTTGTAGACTCGCGAGGTAAATGCACTCGCATTTGTTTTTGTCGTATATTGTATGGGAATGTAGTTTTAGATGTTCAATATTTCAGTAGATGAGGCAAATTATATCTGTCTTGTTAAGTTTATTGGGCGAGAAATTGAGAGGTGCAAGATTGCACGTTAAAATGGCTGTTTTTTTACCTTGGTCAGAAGATAAGCACTGCGGCTTTTGGGCTTCTACTTTACCGACCTTCTCACCTTAAATTTTCAACGCCATTATTTAAATTTAGTGTTAGTAAGGAGATAAATTAAAGCTACAGTAAAGAGTTGTGTTATAAAACAAAGTTTGGGCCATCGCCCAAAGATTGCTCTAAAATCTTGTGATTGTAGACTTGAGGGATTAGTACTCGATATTTGTTTTTGTTTGAGGGTTCCGTGGGGTTCCATTTGACATTGTTATTGGGTCAGGCTCGCAGAACAGATGGTCGATGGGGCTGAAAAGTTCTGGAGTGGCGACCGCGTACCGGAAGATGCAGCGTTGGAAGGCCTCCCACAAGGTGGACCGATGACCTGGTGAGGGTCGCGGGTAGCCGATAGATGTGAGACGCACAGGACCGGTTGTTGTGGCGACACTAGGGGGAGGCCTATGTCCAGCAGTGGACGTCTTTCGGCTGATATGATGATGATTGGGTCAGACGTGTGGAACTATGGCAAGTGTTTAGTATGGGAATCAAATGATGTCTGTTTTAAGAATTAAAACGTACTGGATCGGTTTGAGTCAGATTCTGTGTTGGGTAATTCAGTCTTGGTTTTCGTATTTAGAAGCTTAGAGCTGCAGTAACCGCTATTTATTCTCGTCACAATGATTAACTTTACAGTTTTTAAGAGTATAAAGTAAAGTTTAAGTTATATTGTTTTGATTCAATCTCAGCTTAACTCTTTGGTCGAGCTTTTGACACATTTTTATTGTATTCCAATTAATAGTTTGTTTTGGCGTGACACTTTTTTAATAACTGTATTCTCTGGTTATAGTATCCAGAGAATACAGTTATTAAAAAAGTTAGGAAATGAGCCTCTTCATTTTGGAATACATATATTTTCTTCTTAACGATGGGAAATCATCAAGTGATGTGGAGCGGAAGGGAGTGACAGAATCTTACTGACTATCCATGTTCCTCCAAATGCCCTTTGCATTCCAGGGCCGCAGTGACTCCTTTGAACAAATTGCACAACGCGAAGGTACACCTGTACTTTGGGGGATTTAATTAATGCCATCGATGCAACAATTAACGTAACAAGATACTGGGCCCACACAACCAGGAATTAACCATCGAGTATAAATAATCTTACCACAGCTGTATCTAGCTATTTAAAAAAAACTGCTTCAAAAGTCAAAACGTTTATTTCAATTAGGCCATTAAACGGCACTTTTGAACGTCATCGTTTGCAGTTCAGTAAAATAATAATGTAACATTAATAAAGTGACTCTACTGTCCATTCGGAAAGGTAGATTCTTATGGAGAAGAACGGACAAGAAACTCCATCATTCGTCGTCATCATCGTCATTCATGGACCGCATTTTATTTTAAAGGATGGGAAGTCACATTATGACTTATTCCGCTCTGGGTGGAGTAGAAAGGCGTGTCAGATTCTTACTGACTAAAACAAATCCGTATTCCTCCTAAAGCCCTTTGCGTTCCAGGGCCACGTCGACTCTTCCAAACAGATATTGTTGCCCCTTCATGGCGATTAAACATAATTTTAAAATGATGAGACCTATACCCCACTTCCGAACATGTTATTATAGTGACCGCAACGTGGCCGAAAGCCGCGTATTCGGAAATATTTGACCGACAAGGAATCCATAACATGTGACGTCATTACGTCTTCCATTCATGCTCCTACGCACGTTGGCGGGCTATTTCTGAGCACGAACTATTATGTGTTCTACGTTATAAACTTAGGGACAGGCTATTTTTAGCAGGTAATTATGTCAAATATTTTCGTATTATTATTAGGATTCCGTACCTCAAAAGTTAAAAAAGGAACCCCTATAAGATTACTCTCTTGTCTGTCTGTCCGTCCGTGTATCACCTACGATTTTTTTTATTTATTTAAAATTACGTAAATATCACCTTTCCAGCTATAACGCTAATGCGATGTTTTTTTTTTATTTAATTTTTTTATTTAATGTTGCTATCCTGTTTTTATGTTACTACCTCAAACATACAAATACATTTAAAATCGCCTCTAAACATTTTCAATACCCACTTCAGTGCTACTTCGGCGCGCCTCAAAGAGATGTCAGCATAAAAGACGGGGCCCGCTAGGGCCAGAGCCTGCCAGGGTTGCGGAATTTGTTCGAAAGAGTCACCGCGGCCCTGGAACGCAAAGGGCTTTAGAAGGAACACGGATGGGTTTTAGTCAGTACGAGTCTGACACGCCCTTCCGCTCCACCCAGAGCGGAAGAAGTCATTTGATGATTTCCCACCCTTAAAAAAAAAAAAAAAAAAAAAGTGCTACTTCGGTGAACTTCAACAAGCTGCAGTGAAATAAATCTGTCACCGGAAAATCGCAAATGCCGTAAGATTGTAAAATATCGGGTGAAATTGTAAACTATTTTTCTTAATAAAATATGGATATATCGGAAACTATTGAATTTGGGTAGGATTTGTATAAGAAACGATTTTTTCATAATAAATCGAAAAAAAATAATTTAATAAACATTTATTACAATCTTGTGGAGTCTGCAATTTTCCAATGACATTTCTATCTTACTCAAAATAACATAATTGGTATTATTCAGATAATAATACTACCAGCCTAGTAATGTTCATATGGAAAATAATACCTTTGTGGAAAGCATTTCCTCATTAAATCAAATCTGCCTAGAATATTCCTGGCTATGTGGGGATTAGCTTCTAGTCTATTCGGATGCAGCTGAGTACCAGTATTTTACATGGAGCGACTGTCTATTTAATCTCTGCAACCCAGTAACTGGGTAGGTATATGTAAACCTTGGCAAGACTGGCGTCAGATTTCTTACCGATTGACTACCCGTAGGTACCGACTGTCAAATTTCTACAAATGACAGCCCGGAAAATAGTTTAACGCGCTTTCCGAGGCACAGAGAAATCGAGGCACAGAGAAATCTCGGTTTGTTAAGTAGGTCACCCATCCGCGGATCGACCTCGGTAAACGTTGCTTAACCTTGAAGATCGACCCGTGAGGCTGCGAGCTCCTCTTCTTCTCTATAAACCAATCTTTAATTACAAATCACAGCAAAAAGATAGAAAAAATTAAAAATTTCGTTTCTATTGTCTGGCAGGCAACGTTTAAAAAGGGTGGGCGGTGTGTCGTGGAAAGTGGGGCGAATAAAATCAATAGGGGGTGTAGGACCACCCTGCTAAGTGAGTGAAACAGATCGCCCGGACAAATGTCGGGCGGACGGTTCAAAATCGGACAACCGAACGGCGGACGGTGGCTTTCTTTGTTAGATTGTATTTTGTTATTAAGAAGAGTTGTTTAGGAAGTGGTTACTGCTATTTTCGTGTGAGGAAAAAATATTGACGAAAAGTCAATCAAACTGGCTATGTTCATTGTTCAAAGTTCATTGCCCTTTTCCATTTCTCTGCGTTAGTTTTTAATTTCTTAGCGATATCCGTGCAATAAATTATGAATCGTTAATCATTACTAGAAAAAGTCACGACACATCTCGATTCAGGACAGCTTGATGTCATTATTTCTGTAAATGTATGTGGGTCAATGACCGTTATTGCAAGTTTATCTGGTGTCGACCATAGTCTTTAGATCCTAAATATGTTCCTAAAAATCCAAAGAGCAACATAGGAAACACTTAGTCAAAGTCAAAGTCAAAACGTTTATTCCAATTAGGCCATTGAAAGGCACTTTTGAACGTCAACATTACAGTTAAAAGAATATGTATAAAAAAGTGACTCTACTGTCCATTTATAAAGGTAGATTCTTATGGAGAAGAACGGAGAAGAAACTCCATAGTCTCTCTTGGTTTCAGAAAGTACCTAACCCAGTAGGAACCGACGAGACCTGAACCAATCTACGCAGCCATTTCCCAACTATATTGGGGTCGGCTTCCAGTCAAAACGGATTCAGCTGAATACCATTATTTTACATGGAGCGGCTGCCTACCAGACCTCCACAACCCATTAACTGGGTAACACGATAGCCTTTGGCAGGAGTGATGTCAAATTTCCTGGTTTAACTGATGGTGTTTAAATACTTAGGTATGTGTAAAGTTAGTATTTTATTTATAACTTCGTGTAAAGCGGAGCAATTTTGTAACCTTAGCTAGAACAAAGAGTTATTCATTGTAGTTAATTGTATACGCAATTTCTGTTATTTTTAATTTATGAATACAATTGATAACCGATTAGTTACTTTGGTCATCTAGTTAATTACCTACAGGAAGTTTCACAACATAATATATATCGTCAATATTGAAAAAAGTAAATTAATATTTAGTGTTAGTCTACTTTGACGTTCCTCAAAAAAATAAACATCACTTTTATGACTGGCAATCCGAAATTAGGTACTACTAATGACGTCTTGAAACCGTTATGATTCCGATGCGAGAGGGAGACAGAGCTATACAAAGTGCATAGCTCCATCCCTTTTTCGCAACGGTATCATGATGGCAGTGGCGCATCATAGTAGGCTGAACAAGTAATTCCTTATTTTTAAACTGGATACAGCAACGTACCTGCAACAAACGAAAAACGAAAATTAAGTCTTTATTCAAAAGTTACAATATTAGAAGTGAAGAGCTTTCTCTGTCCATTGTACATCGTCCTACACAAGATTTAAGCCAGCTTAGGTTCTAAGTTTCGTCCTTTACGATAATTCTGTTAAGCTTAATGCCTTCACGGCGTTATGCAAGCATAAAATGACGTTAAGTTATAAGCCAATACTAACTTGAATCTTTACACATATCACACTAATCACACTATCACATCACATCACACTAATATTATAAAGGCGTAAGTTTGTGAGTGTGTGTGTGTATGTTTGTTACTTCTTCACGCGCAAACGGCTGGACCGATTTAGAAGAAATGTGGTATAGAGATTGTTTGAGTCCCGGGAAAGGACATAGGATAGTTTTTATCCCGGAAGTATGTTCCCTTGGGATAATCATCACACTATATCACACTTCACACTAATATTATAAAGGCGAAAGTTTGTGAGTGTGTGTGTATGTTTGTTACTTCTTCACGCGCAAACAGCTGGACCAATTTTGATAAAATTTGGTATTTAGGAAGCTGACACCCTGGATTAACACATAGGATACTTTTCATCCCAGGAGTGCATTCCCTTGGGATAATTTTCGACATTCACGCGGGCGAAGCCGCGGGTGGCAACTAGTCTAAATAAAAAGAATAGCCTAGTAATAAACCAGCTAGTAATATCTTCTTAGACCTAAGCCTTTTGTCAGGAACCTGGCAGTGGCACTAGTCTAGATTCTGAACTTCGGAGAATTTCCAAATGAAAAACCGAAAAGTACAGCCCGACTCAAGGATCGAAACTAAGATCCCTTGCTTAGAAGTAATCCTGTGTTATTAATTAAGTGGAAAGTCACGCATGCTCATAATTTGTAATTTATTCTTGGAGTGACATTGATTTCTAAGATACAGGCATCTGCCTAGTTTAGAAGTCAGGGTTGCATTGTTTGTAATTTTGGCCTTTTTCATTTTAATACCTCCTATTAAGTAAATTTTATTATGATTTAAATGATAATATTTTATATTACCTATTATCTATGTTTTTTTATTGTCAAATGTTTTTTTTTTTGTTTTTGTATTTTTAAGAAATATTTAAAAATGTAAGAAGTAAGTTTTGGAAAATGAATAAACGGAATAATAATATTATTAGCCCAACAAAAACTTGTTAATTAGCCACTAGCTTACCAACCAGCTATTTTCATGATAACAATTTTATTACGAGGGTCAAAGAAACCTCTCATCATCATCCACAACCCGACTTCGACCACTGCTGAGCATAGGCCTCTCTTTCCTTGTGCCAATCCCCACGTTCCTGTGCCAGCCTCATCCAGGTTCTACCCGCGATGGCAACAATGACCTAACCTCTAGATGACTAAAATAACATCGAAAATCAGCATAAAAATTAGATGTATCCAAGTGCTAGTCACGCTGGGTTATTGACCCGAATACACCTTGTTAATGAGCTATAATATCACATCGCCAGCCATTCTTATGATGGTGTACTGATACGAAGGACACAAAAATCTCAGCATCAAAATCAGATGTATCCAAATGCTAGTCACCCTGGGTTATTGGCCCGAATACACCTTGCTAATGAGCTACACTATCTTAACACATCGCCAGCCATTCTTATGATGGTATACTGAAACGAGGGACAAAACAGACCTCTAGATGTCTAAAATAACATCAAAATGTCCAAAGCATCAAAATCAGATCCATCCAAATGCTAGTCACCCTGGGTTATTGGCCCGAATACACCTTGCTAATGAGCTATATTATCTTACCATATCGCCAGCCATTCGTATGATGGTATTTTGAAACGAGGGACAAAACAGACCTCTAGATGTCTAAAATAACATCAAAATGTCCAAAGCATCAAAATCAGATCCATCCAAATGCTAGTCACCCTGGGTTATTGGCCCGAATACACCTTGCTAATGAGCTATACTATCTTACCACATCGCCAGCCATTCTTATGACGGTATACTGAAACGAGGGACAAAACAGACCTCTAGATGTCTAAAATAACATCAAAATGTCTAAAGCATCAAAATCAGATTTATCCAAATGCTAGTCAAGCTGGGTTATTGGCCCGAATACACCTTGCTAATGAGCTATACTATGTTAACACATCGCCAGCCATTCTTATGATGGCGTACTGATACAAGGGACACAGAAACTTCTAGACGTCTAAGACAACATCAAAAATATCCTCAGCATCAAAATTAGATTTATCTAAATGCTAGCTGAAATCAGTTTCCACGTGGCGAAGAAAATAATGGTGTTTTGTGTAAGCAAACGGCAATATGTAACATGTGCAGCGCGTTTGCGAAGCCCGTCTGAATCAACAAGTATGAATCTACTGCCACGCCGGAGCTATAGTGCGGCCAATTTGTGTTTCGGCTGAGTTTTCCGAGTTTGAGGAATATTTTATGAAACTATTGAGTATTTAAAAACTCTTCTTTGATAAGTTGTGTGTCAGCTGCAATGCGTAGCTAAAATAGATTAAAAAAATATATAAATGATATTTATTTTGTAAATAGATTCACATAAAACTTTTGCATGTCAACATTGAAAATTCTGAGAGACAGATTCTCGTGTTGACAAATTCTCCTGTTCTCAACATATATCATTTTTATGACTGGCAATTCCAGTTTATTTAGTGAAAGATAGCGCACAGTACTTAGTAAGTTGTACACGTAATATGATAGTTTTACTGTCTTATACAATGTAGGACACATTGTATAAGAAATTCCTACCCTCTATTGTGATCTCTGTCTATCACTCAAAGGTTTGCTGGTAGAAAAATATTTTTTGAGTTAAGCTCGCCCTTGTACTTGAACTATTTAAATCACTGTGAATTATATAATTAAGCTGTTATGGTGTACAATAAAGAATTAAAGAATGAATGAAGAATGAAACCTCTTTTAAAATTTTTGGGAAATGCCGCAGCAATAGTGCTATTTACTATTATTTTCATGGCTTGTGACGCGAAATAACATGACTATACAGTATTCACAATAAACATAATACGTATTGTCGTTCTTTCGACTTTCCGACTACCACACAACAAACTCGAAACACCTTCAACCGAAACCATCCGAGATCCCGCACTATGAATAAAGCCCATCACCCTTGGCTGGCGCTACTCGCACACACGCTCACACAGACTCACACACTCGTCACAATATTGGATTTTGTTTATGCAAAATGGCTTCGCGTCCTATACCCTTTAACTACTAATCAAATTATGAATACTAATTAGTTTCAGGTTTAGGATTAAAGTGTATTAGGTTTGTAGTTGCTGAAGTGTTAATATGGAAGGGTTAGTAATCTGGCACTTATTGGTTTATGCGTTTTAGAGTTTCCACGTGTGGTTATGCTTGGGCCAGTCAGCCTTATGTGTAGACTTTCCCAACTATGATGGGGTCGACTCGGAATTCGTTCCCTGAATAGACGGGTGGAGTCTGAATACCAGTACCAAGCACGGAGAAGTCTTGGTTTGTAATGGAGCCGTGGGGGTGTTAAAATTTGGGTTTAATAAAGCAATTGGGATGGAAAACGCATAACAATGTGTCTCACTCAGTGTCTGCCTGATTTAAGGGAATGGAAGTTCGACTTTTAGGCACTATTTACATTTCCCTTAACCTATTGAACACCAGAGCATAAACGCATCGGCGTGCCCCCGACGCCAAGACACAAGTTCACCGTACCGTTTTGTCACATATGTTTGACGTTTGGCGTACGTGACAGTTGCGTTCCAAAGGTAAAAGGTACCATCTACCCGGTAAATAAAAGCGGTGACAAATTGCCATTGTTTGAATGATTTTTTAATTATCAACTTTTCCTTAAAAAGGGCCCGTTCGTCTATGGGTAACAAAAGTGCATATGTGTAACAAATTTAAACTGAATCGGTCCAGTAGATTCAGACCAAATTGTCTGGGACAGACAGACACACGTCTGATCCTATAAGGGTTCTCTTTCTTCATTCGGCCATACGGAACCCTGAACATGGAACAGTGTAAGTGGAACAGTTATGTTTCACCGTTTGGGTGCCGGCTACAAACATGGAAGTCCATAGATAACCGTATGTTACTATTTAGTTAGTAGATATGGATCATAGGATATTCGATGTTACAAGGATGTCCGGCAGGAAGTCAGCTTCAGATATAAAATAGTTCATGATAAGTTAATACTGATTTCAGTTTCAAAAGGGAATTGGGGAGACATATTTATTTATGTAGTGTGATTATGGCCCTGCCAGGGTTTACAAAGGGCTTTAGAAGGAACTCGGATGGGTTTTAGTCAGTAAGAGTCTGACACGCCTTGCCGTTCCAACCAGAGCGGAAGAAGTTATTTGATAACTTCCCATCCATAAAAAAGTGTGATTATGGCAGGATATTTATGGATTTGAGTGGTGTGCGCTCAACTGTTGATACGATTAGAGATGTACTTAGATATATATTGTGCACGTAGTTAAGGACTGTGTAAACTGTGTTTATTCTTGTTCTTCTCTGTCTTCTCCTGTTTTCCCATTATTTGGGGTGGGGTCTCCTCACTATTCTGCACTAGGATATTCTATCCCGGGTTGTCCGCTCTGGCAATTAGGCTATGTTGTGGTCTCTTTCGATTGTGGATCACCGGGTCAATATTAAGTAGAGAAGTATGGCAGACGACGACATGTGTGTGTGCTGTACCCCAAAATAACATAGAATATTACTTTCACAGCATTATGTCGTACGGTATTTTGCTGTGGGGTCGGGCTGCTGACATTGAATCCATATTTATTTTACAAAAGAGAGCTGTCAGAACCGTTTATAATCTGCGTCGCCGTGATTCTCTTAGGGAACTTTTTAAAAAGATTAATATTATGACAGTCCCTTGCCAATTCATTTATGAAAATATTATGTATGTGCGGAAAAACCGACATCTTTTTAGTAAAATTAGTGATAGACATAATTTTAATACTAGAAATAAAGACAAATTAGATCAACCATTTTTTAGATTAGCTAAAGTCCACACTTCTTTCATGGGGTATTGTGTTAAATGTTACAACAAAATACCTTCTGACATATTAGAACTAAATGAAAGAAAATTTAAAACTCATGTTAAAAGTACACTTTGTGAACAAGCATATTACAAATTAGAAGATTACATTCAGGATAAGAATGCTTGGAAACATGCTGGTCCTGCTCCATAGGACAATCAAGGGTGAAGGTCAAACTGGTTGATTAATGTATTAACTTTATAGATATACTGTTTCTTTTTTTGTGTTTTTATTTTTCTGTTGACTCACACACTGTTGTTTAATTAATGGTTCCAATGTTTGTAAATATGTGAGTACCATTTACCTAAATTTCTTTAGGAAATTAATAAGTTAACCTCTGCTGGTGATACCTTGTTCTTATAAGTAGCATACTCTGGGTGCATCGTCCTCACATAATATTAAATTAATTTTTGTATACCAAATTTTGTAAAATCATTATTTGAAAAGAGTAACTATGGAGTTTCTTGTCCGTTCTTCTCCATAAGAATCTACCTTTCCGAATGGACAGTAGAGTCACTTTATTAATGTAACATTATTATTTTACTGAACTGTAAACGATGACGTTCAAAAGTGCCGTTTAATGGCCTAATTGAAATAAACGTTTTGACTTTTGACTTTTAGTCGAAGGCAATTGCTGGCGTCTATTTCAGTTCAATCACAGGTTCGATGCCACCAACTGCATCACACTGCTTGAAAAGTATTTTTTAAGCAGTCCCCTGAAAAGTGACCTCGCATTTATGGAACATTCTGTACATAGGATTGTGTATAAGTGCGTTATTGATTTCAAAGAATGTCTGTGGAGTTTCATGCACGTCTTTCTCCATAAATATCTACTCTTGGAACGTGCAACTAGCTTCATATCTTTGTCAGACCGACCTTGACAATTCAAAAGTGCATGTTTTGAAGATTTTTTTGTTTTTTTTGTGTTATCTCCATTGTTATTTGATTGTGTGAGTTTACACTTAGCAACCGGTTAGCATTGCGATAGGTCGTGTATGATAGGTGCTTTAAAAGACGGGAGATGATTTGGACAGACAAATATTTTAACTAAAATATATTTTTACTTTAGTATGGGACGCTACTTGTGTCGATACTCTTGCGCCATCCCATCTTCCTAGCTCGTCGTGCTGTGCTGGTGCTGCCGTGGCTGCGGAGAACCACAAGCAGCGGAAATATAATAACTTAGTTGGCAATTATATTTTCGAGCCGTTTGGGATTGAAACTCTTGGAACTTGCTAAACGCTTAGTTGACACTTGGCGTGACCCAAGGGCTGGCTTTTACCTCGGACAGAGGATAAGCATTGCCATACAACGTGGCAATGCTGCCAGTCTTTTGGGCTCACTTCCAGTCGACAGCGATGCGGATTAATTTTTTGACGCCAAATTTTAGTTAGTTGTTTTTATTTTTATATGAAGTGTAAAATAGATGGACAAACTTTTAGAAATCATTCAGACCACCCCCATTTTTATTTTTAATCTAGTTTTTTTTTCTTGAAAAACGCGTCAATCACTGAAAAACCGGCCAAGTGCGAGTCGGACTTGTATTTGGCAGGTTATAATCACACTTGACCGCGAATATAGGAAGACAGTTGAAATATTCACAGAGTGTGATTTTCTATTGCCGCTAAACAACAGATACGATAAGATATTTATTTTTTGTAAAAACATGAGTACACATACAATAAATTTGCATGGTCTTAAAATAACATTTGGGAACAGGATCTAGGTACATGTTTTGCCATTTACGGCGCACAATTTTTTTTTTGGTCTTGTTAACCATTTGAATTTATACCAGTCGCACCGTCGCCGTCGCGTCGGTTAAAAATTAGTCTATGAAAATTTTTAAAACTAAAAAGTATTACAGTTTTGAGCTCAGAGAAATGTCTTAATGATAGAAACTAAGTACAATAGTTTAAATATTCTGTTAGGCCATAATAACGTTTGGCTATCAAGTATTTTTATAGAGTTGCACACAAATAATAAAAATAAATTAAAGGGGGCTTCCATACAAGAAACGCGTTATTTTTCGGTTTACGGTACGGGTCGTGTGAGAGTCCGACACGCAGTAGGCCGGTTTTTCCACTTACCTACTTCCTCAAAACCCAAAGGCAAAACATTTGAAAGGTGAACAATCATAATGACATCAACTGGCAAACGTTTCACAGGACGTGGATATAATAAATATAATAACACCCATTATTATAAAAACGTTTGCTGCCACTAACCCTAAAGACTTCTCAAGCCGCCTAGACTTTAAAAACAAATGCTTTTGTCATAGTGACCTTCGGAATAGAGAATAGATCGTGTTTTCATAGCTGTCGAACGTAGCTAGGAATGGGTTTTGAAATTTTTATTTAAAACTTGATACTGGTGTGAATGTTTTAAATGGGGTTCATTTATTTTAGGGTGTTACCGCACCAATCAATCGATCGTCGATTGATGGTAGAATGAATTAGTCAACGTCGATCGATAGTTTCTATTTCTTTCTTTGATCAGCCAAAGCTACCACACCAATCGATCAACGTCGATCGATGTCGATCGATTAGTGTAATATATATGTAGGTGGTCATTTTAACAATTTAACGACTTTCATCCCATTTTTTAAGTTACCTCAAGGCCGATTTTTTATAGTCAGGGCATCCTCATCATCATCATATCAGCCGAAAAACGTACACTTCTGGACATAGGTCCGTAATCGCCAAGCTTGGCAGGCGGGTTGGCGATCGCAGTGTAGCTGTTGCAATGCACAGAGAATGCTGCTGCCCATTCTCTGGTGAGTCCCTTGATCGGCTCTTACGACCGCCACGAGAAGTGATGGAATGGTGCTACTATTCTTAAATCCTTCGTATTATGCATATGACTTCAAAAGTATTATTTTAGAAAGTATGTTGTAACGCTTGTGCCGGAAAATGGCAGTTCGAACAGCAGGATAAAAACAAACTGATGCATACCTAAATAACAACTCTGAATTTAAAAATAACGCAAATACAACAGGTGTGTATTATGTCAACCTAAAACAGAAACAATAATTATTTTGACCGCATAGGAAAAATCTATTTTGGAATATTCACGCGTTTTTTCCCTAATATGGTCATAGTTACCGAATTGTTGGAACAGGGTATTTGACTAAAATTTATGGTTCTAATTAGTCCGTCAGATAGATTTCCAAAAAATATCGGACACGTATTTTTTCTTTTGTCACGTAAACAATAAATGAAGACGATACAGAGCGTTGAAAACTCGTGTGACGTCACGTCATTTGATAAAATAAAAACTACGTACCCAATATTTTTCGATAATCTGACTGACGGACAAAATTGAATCAATTTTTTTTAACCCCGGCAACATCCCAATTACGTCATGTACCAACACTAGATAAAAACAAATTATACAGATAAGTTCAGGTTACAATCAAAATCTGCATAGCCTTCACTCAACTTCATTCTTTGAAAATAAATTATTTCAGATTCTGATTCTGAACTTCCAGTAACTAAACAGATCCAGCTATTTACATGGATGAGGAGCTCGTGTCTAAATGATAACAGCCGCACGGGTCGATCTTCAAGGTTAAGCAACACTTGCCGAGGTTGGTCTGGGGATGGGTGACCATCTTAACAAACCGAGACTCCTCGAAAAGCACGTTAAACCGTTGGTCCCGGCTGACATTTGTAAATCTTTGGCAGTCGTTACGGATAGTAAGAAGCCAGATAATCTGACACCAGTCTTGCGAAGGAGTACCGTGTTACCCAGTTAATTAATGGTTGTGGAGGTCTGGTAGGCAGCCGCTCCACGTAAAATACTGGTATTTCCACAACCCAGTTACTGGGTAAAACAGCACCTCTTGACAAGATTGTTGTCAGATTTTCTAGCTTCTGACTAGGGGCCAACCACATAACAGGCTATCCCAGTCACGGAGTCGTCCTGATATGTACTGCTTGGTCACCCATCTAAAAACCGACAACAGCCTTGAAGTTTGACCCGTGTGGCAGTTATAACCTAGCTCCTCCATCAATAATTTCATGTACGGAAGCAAAAAGTGCAGGTGAACTCAACAAGACAAAACTGCATTTTGACAAGGTCTTGACTAGGTCATTCCAATACGACTAGTTTAAATAATATCAAAATCTTGATAGAATTTCAGGACCTTAAATATCGGGCCCTGAAATTAAACCGATATTTACGTATATCTGGTTTATTGATGTCGCTATGTAATGACGAGATTAAAAAAAAACAACGGGTTGCCGGCAGAAGTGAAAACTTGAACATTAACGTTGTGCATTTTTGATATTTTGGAATGGTTAGGGAATAATTTCGCACGAATTGCTTTAATTATCAGTATAAAAGTACTATCATTTATGTGGTAAAATACAATATTCATTTATTGCGCTATCGTACACAAACATGACAATTTATATTACATTAAAAATTTAACACTTCAAAACTTTCCCTCCGTCTTACGCGAATTTTCGATCAGGTCACGTGTCTTGACGCGAGTTTAACATTTTTCAAAAGCGCACAACGCCGCTATAGAAGTTTTCACTTCTAAAATCGAAAGTATACCGTTCCTAAAATTGTAGTATTTGGGTTTATTATGGAGCAAAATAAAATTATTAGGATTTATTTATCTTTTGAGAAGTGAGAACAGGCTAAATATTAAAGAAGAAAAAAATATTTCAGAACGATTTGGAATCTAGTGGAATCAAAGCATTTTAGCAATTTTCTTTCAATTTTCACTTTGAACCTTCATCGTCAGGAGTCAATCAATCACTTAGCTTATGCTACATTGTACATACCTCTTAAAATATACTAAAAATTAAATGCAGTTATGCATAAAATACAACTGATGCAATAGGGCAGGGATGGCGAACCTATGGCACGCGTGCTAGTCGTGGCACGCAGCAAAATAATTTGGGGACGCCTATACAAGATTACTTAGTATCAACAGAAATCATGCTGAACTTTACATTTTATTTGAAGAAACACAAAGCTGATTGGCATTACCTAAGATTGCTTTATGAATTTATAGTTACAAAAAAGAGTTCGTCTAGAGTTATTTTTTGTCCATTGAATTACCAAGTCAAGATTTTTGGCGGCACGTCATGGCAAAAAATATTTTTGTAATGAAAATGGCACGAACGCCAAAAAAGGTTCGCCATCCCTGCAATAGGGTATTTGACTATAAAAATCTAATCAGTCCTTTAGACAGATTTCCAAAAACTATTGGACACGTACTTTTTCTTTTGTCACTTAAACAAAAAATGAAGACAATACAGTACATTGAAAACTCGTGTGACGTCACTTACCAGTACACTTTTTAGGCCCGGACTCCACCAAAGCGGAGACGAGACGAGCGGAGAGGAGATGTTTTTTAAACAGCCAAAAGAATTGCTGAAAAACATCTCTTCTCGTCTCCGCTTTGGACTTATCCATACATCTCCGCTTTGGTGGAGTCCGGGCCTTCTATCTATCTATCTATTAGGGTATGGTTTCCGCACTTAGTCCTGATGTTGGACCATTGTGCGTGGGCCATGGCGGCCGTCATTCCAACCAGCCGACCTCCCTCCAGAAGCAGATCAGTCCTCCTAAAGAGTTCAGGGTGTCTGTGAGTGAATTTGGTGTTCCTATCGTTTGTCTACGTATATCGGCGACGCCTGTGCACTCAAGGAGCACGTGCGACACCGTTTCCTCCTCCTCCATGCATGCTCTGCACAGAGGACTGTCTGTTATACCTAGTGTGTGGAAATGCTTATTCAGTGAGCAGTGTCCGGTGATGGTCCCCGCCACCATTCGCAGGCTGCTCCTATCCAGTCGCAGAAGGCGCTTGGTAAGTTTATTGTTTAGGAGTGGTATAGCCTCCTTGGACTGCCTGCAGCCTGGTGCCGAGGTCCACCAGCGTTCTGCTTGTGTGTGGGTATGTTCTTGTAGCCACGTGCGTAGCTGGGTGAAAGGGAGTGGCACTATGGGTTCGGGTCCAACAGCCATCGTACCAGACCCCCTCCTGGCCAGTTCATCGGCCGCGTCATTTCCTAGTGATCCGCTGTGACCTTTTATCCACTGCAGCGTTATGGTGTTGCGGTTTGTCACCGTGACGCGTTCTAGTGCATTGTGGCATTCTTGTATTTGTTTCGAGGTGGTGTAGTTTCTATTTAGGGATTGGAGAACTGAGGCGCTGTCGGAGAGTATACGAATATGAGTGTCCGTGACTCCCCTGGCTTCTATGGCATGGATCGCTAGGATAATGCCCATGCATTCCGCCTGGTAAACGGTGTTGAGCTTTCCTAGTGGTCTGGATATTCTAATGTTGAGGTCGCTGGAGTAAACTCCAACTCCGGTTCCGGTACTTGTCTTTGATCCATCAGTGTAGATTCTCAGCTCTTTGGGACCTGAGTGGTCATCCGATTCTTGTGTTAGCACTATGTTATAGTGCTTTTGGAAATGGTGCATCTTTTGAGCTTTGTCATTGGGTGATGACATCATGGGTTGTCGTTTTACGGCATCTTCCATGATGCGTGTATGTTTGATTCTAGAGTCTTTACCTAAAGTGCCAGCTGTGCTGAGCCTGAAGGCCGCTAGGGCCGCTTCCTCCTGCACTATAAGGTGCAGTGGTGGCAGTCCCAGCATAGCCTGCAGGGCCGCAGTGGGTGCCGTTCTCATACTGCCAGTGATTGCCACACAGGCGAGCCGTTGCAGCTTCTCAAGGTCTTTCTGTGCTGTGCTCAAGTCGGTCCTGGGCCACCAGACTAAGGCACCATACGTGATTATCGGTCTGATAACTGTGGTGTATAACCAGTGGGTTGTATTGGGGCTAATACCCCAGTTCCTACCTAGCATGCGTTTGCATTGCCACATGCATATACTGGCTTTTGTGGTGGTGTATTCAGTGTGCTTCGCCCAATTCAACTGCTTGTCCAGATATATACCCAGGTATTTGGTTTCAGTCGAAAGGCTGAGGGTGGTTCCGAAGAACCGTGGTAATTCTAGTGTTGGTAACTTCCTCTTCTTGGTGAAGAGGACTAGTTCGGTTTTGGCAGGGTTCACTGCTAGCTGATATTCTTTGCACCAGTCCTCTACTATTTTCAAGGCTTGGCGCATGAGGTTGCATATCGTGTTTTCGTGTTTTCCGTTTATTATTATGGTTATGTCATCTGCGTAGCCAACGGTAAAGTATCCTTTATCATTGAGTCTTTTAACTAGATTATCTGCGACGAGGTTCCATAGTAACGGTGAAAGGACCCCCCCTTGGGGGCAGCCCTTCGCCACAATGGCCCTTGTTGTGTTATTTATTGTGACTTGTACAGCTCTTTGCTTGAGCATGTTTGTGATCCAGCCACTCAGTGTCGTGTCCACACCGTGCTTTCCGAGGGCTTTGCTAATACTCTGAAACATGGTTTTGTCAAAGGCGCCCTCGATATCAATGAAGACAGCCAGTGAGGAGCATTTATGGTTTATAGCGCTTTCGATCTTTGAGACCACGCTGTGCAGCGCAGAATCTGTTGATTTCCCCGCGGAGTAGGCGTGTTGTTGTCTGTGGAGTGGGTATTGGCGTAGGGGTCCATCCCGAATGTATCTGTCACAGAGCCTCTCCAGGGTTTTCAGTAAAAAGGATGTCAGGCTTATTGGTCTGTATGCTTTGGGTTGTGTGTAGTCTGTTTTTCCCGGTTTGGGAATGAAAATGACTTTCACTTCGCGCCATGCTAGGGGTACGTATCTGTGTGCTATACAGGCTTGGTAGATTGCTAGCAGCCATGGTGTTATGATGCTCTCCCCCCATTGTAGCAGGGCTGGGAAGATGCCATCTAGTCCTGCGGATTTATATGGTTGAAAGGTCTTTATAGCCCATGCTATTCGATCTTCTGTTACTATATTCCGGGCTGTAGACCAGTCTTGGTCAGCAGGGGTTCGTCCTGATTCGCCTGCCCACACTCTGTCCTCAAGAAGATTACAGTCTGGGAAGTGCGTTTCCAGAAGAACTCTGCTGGTTTCTTGGTCTGTTTGTGTGTATGAATTATCTGGTTTCTTTAGTGCGCCGAGGGTGCGGTCCTGTTCAGTTGATAGGATTTTCCTTACTCGGGCGGCTTCGTTGTTTGATTCTATGGATTCACAGAATTTCCGCCAAGCAGTTTTCCTGGCGATTCTGATTTGTTTCTTAAATGTGTGTTGGGTTTTTTTGTACGTTTCCCAGTCTACAGGGAGTCTAGTGTTCTTTGCTCTATTGAACTGTTTGCGAAGTGTACTTCTGAGTTTTTTAAGTTCTGTGTTCCACCAGGGGTTACCCTTACCCTCGGTGTGTGATGCTGAGTCCGGGCCTTACTGGAAAGTGACGTTACCCGCACCTTATCTTTGATGCGTTTTATATTCGTATTTTTTTATTGATTTCATAAAACAAAAATATGTGTCCAATATTTTTCGATAATCTAACTGACGGACTAAATAGAATCATATTTTTTAACACAGGTAATATCACTATTCTGTCAATAGCTGATCACGCAAGTATAGGCAAAACAATGCTGATTAATCACAACCGAATATTGAATACAACAGTCTGACATAGTGACACACTTATATTTTGTGGTAACAGCCAAATTGTTGGACTTTGTGGCAGTAGGTACACTGAAAATGAAGTTTTAATTTAATTGTGAAAACGAAAAAATGACGCACTTGAATATAAGAATAACCGCAAAAGCCATAAAGCCGAAATTCCAGTGTTTGACTTTGATTTGCAAGTAGGTTTTGTTCTGCCAGGGTTGCGGAATTTGTTCGAAAGAGTCACCGCGGCCCTGGAACGCAAACAGCTTTAGAAGGAACACGGATGGGTTTTAGTCAGTAAGAGTCTGACACGCCTTTCCGCTCCATCCAGAGCGTAAGAAGTCATTTGATGATTTCCCATCCTTAAAAAAAAAAGTAGGTTTTGTTCCACCAAACTTTATAGTACCTAAGTTTTGTGTTCCTATGAATGAATAGTTCTTATTTATTTATTTATTTACTTTGGGAAAACAAACAGTTACACAAAAAAGGTACAATACAAGTGTTTAAAACTACAAAATAACATATGTGTAACCCACGACGTTATCCACATTTTAAACACAACAAAATGTTTATGGGCCAAATTACACAAGAGTTACATGAGCGAGATAAAATATAGGATCGATAAAATTTAAAAAACAAACAAATAAATTTTACATTAAAAATCAAAAATTTAAATTCTTATAATGGACTTAGATCCCAGAGCTACCAGATCTTAATTATTTTCTCACTAACAATAATTATGTGTGGGATAGAGTAATGTCAGAATGTACTTTTAACATACACATTCCTGCCAGCAGCCAGCTTGGGCCTAGTTCGATCCAGCCCGTCTCTAGCTGTCCTCCCCCCAGTGACGCCCTAAGCCGAGGCCCGTACCCGACAGGGGATGCCCTTAGCGTGTAGTCGCTTTGTTTGTTCATAAGCCCTGGCTGGAGGCTTTAATATTATATTATTAAATTAATAGGATAGCAAGATGTACAAACTTTGGTTATAGATTTAAATTAAAATGCGGTTTTATATTCTGGTGATCATTTACTATTTTTGCCTGTGATATTTTACTAAATCAGGTGATCAGTTAAACATAAGCCATATTTTATTAGTCATTGTATTAGTCTAAGAGCTGGTCGCCACCTGGAGTGAAATCGTATTCACAAGATCGATGGCATTGATCGACGATCGATCGATTCGTGTAGTAACACCCTCTTGTGTGTCGATCCATCCCTCTGTCACAGCCAATTTGCTCCAGATCTACCATTAAATTGAAATTTGGTTCACATATAAACTTCCGTGACCCAAACCCGGACACGTATTAGTAAATAAATTATTTCTGAGTCATCACCTTACTCCACCAATAATCACCGCGCTGTGCCAGGTGAGAGGTGTGTCAAGGAAAATCAAAGGCGAAGGAGTTCTGACCTCATAACATTTTCACACGCCAAGATGTAACAAAAATATTTGAGTAACTAAATATATAACTGTAATATCTAGAACAGTAAGTGTAGTATTTTGCACAATCATCTATACAGGTTGTCGGCACCGCTGACGAATATAACGTGTACTATAAAACTAGTGTTGTGGTATTGCTTTGTCTTTCATTTAAAACCTTTATTCGATAAGTAGTGGGAAGATGGGTGACCATCTTAACATACCGAGACTCCTTCGTGCCTCGGAAAGCACGTTAAGGCGTTGGTTCCGGCTGTTTTTGTAGATCTTTGGCAGTCGTTACAAATAGTCAGCAGCCAGAAAATCTGACACCAGTCTTGCCAAGGAGGACCGTGTTACCCAGTTAATGGGTTGTGGAGGTCTGGCAGGCAGCCGCTCCACGTAAAATACTGGTATTCAGCTGAATCCGGTTTGACTGGAAGCAGACCCCAATATAGTTGGGAAAAGGCTTGGCAGATGATGATTCGATAAGTAGTCAAGAAGCATACTTGCATGCTAATTTTTGTGGGTAAACTCCCTCTCATGAAGAGGAAACCTGTGACCAAGCAGTAAGCAGGTAACACGAAAGGCTTAATAAATGATGATGTTTTGAAAATTTATAAGGATTGAATGGTAATGGTTATAACAACAGATGAATTAATTGTGAGTAAGGTGATGGACACCGAAATAACGGCTGATAGAGATTGGCGAAAGATTTTATTTTTATTTTAGATGGGTTTCTTTTGACTCTAGTCTAGGTTATAGATGACAGAGACAAAGTTGACGATGGAGCGACATAAATCTACTGTCAAATTAATTGGAATAAAGGCACAGAGTGCCAATTTACAATTTTTAAGCAACGTTCACATTCACTTGTCAGTCGCAATGTGTCAAAAATTTATGGAAATTGAGGCTTTTTTGACAGATAGCGACTGACATGCGAATGCATACATTGCTTAAAAATAGTAGAATTGGCACTCTGATGATAATGATGACCATAACCAATGTAACAGGATCGGATTTTACCCAAAAATCTGACGTCAATATTAATTTCCATTCACACACATACAGTCCGATTTCAACTCAATTAAAAAAAAATCCATGGACATTAAAAGTTCATCACTCTAGCAACACAATACTGTCGTTTTAGCCATAATATCTAATTGCATGCGAATTATTTTAGCATTGTTTTCACACGCTAGTTCCTGCCAAGTGGCGATATTTGATATTTAGGACGGGTGGAGATTTTTGTTTATATTTTTATTATAGGTTTGTGCTGGGCAGTTTAGGTTGAAATTGTGAGTAGATTACCTATACTGTGTTGTGAGTCGCCATAATTTATTAAATGAGGACAATTTTGGATTACAACAATTGATTTTTTCGTATTCTAGGTAAAATAATGATGATCGTTAAATTAAATTGGTCACGGGAAAAAATTGAAAACTTTATTCATGTGATTTATAACTAAATACGCACAATTGGGAATTAACCTTCAGCAATAAATTAAAATACAAGTGCATAGAAGTATTTTAAATACAATATCGAACCAGATAGATCTCCCATGTTATACCTAGGTAACTTTATATGTAACCTACCTAAGATGCTGTTTTACTTAACTCTCCCTTACATTCTATCACTACTATTAGGGTTTTACCAACTATATTGGGGTCGGCTTCCAGTCAAACCGGATTCAGCTGAATACCAGTATTTTACGTGGAGCGCCTGCCTACCAGACCCGCACAACCCATTAACTGGGTAACAGGGTACTCCTTGGCAAGACAGGTGTCAGATTATCTGGTTAATATTATGGCTTTACTTCATTTAATATTCACGGGTCGATGGATGGAAAAATAATTAGAATACATCTATCGCAAGGTATCTCAATCGATTTCAATTTAAACTATGAAAGGCAATGCCCCAAATCATTACAAACCAAAACAACACCGAACATTAATAGGCACCTACCTATATCATGTCTGAGACACGTGTCCTTTCGATCTAGGCACGACGAAATATAATAGTCTGCACCTCGGCCTAGGAATGGACACAAGGTCTGGGATCTAGGTCGACTAGTTTTGGTTAACTAAGAATAATTGTTAGACGGAGTGAATTTAATGTCTAGTTCAGCCCTTAGAAAGAAGAAGAAAAAATTTTAATCACCATGAGATCTTATCATTATACCTAAGGTATCTTCTCATGTTAAGAAGGAACTACTTATGACATTTTTGGAGCGTTTGGAATGTCAAGGTATTTTTTGGATGTCTTTCTTCACTGATAAACGAGTCATCATCTTCCTGCCCTTATCCCATGTTACTTGGGGTCGGCACAACACGTTTTTTTCTTCCATTCTGTCCTGTCAGCCGTCACGCTATCACTAACTCCCTTTTCTTTCATATCACTCCTAATACAATCCATCCATCTTTTCTTTGGCCTCCCTCTCCCTGTCCATCCATCCACATTTACTGTATAGTTCACTGATAAACGACGATATATGATAGACGATAAATGGAGTTAGAAAGTTATTAAAAACCCGAGAATCGAATCCGGAATAACCTGGCTAAGGATACAGCAATTCAAACAGATTCTTCAAGATCATAATAGTAATGAAATCTAGTTATTTTTTGTTGTTGTTTGTTTTAGCCTAAACTGTCCCACTGCTGGGCAAAGGCCTCTCCCAAGTCCTTCCAAGTATTCTTTTCCTGTGCCACCTCGCGCCAGCCCTCATAATGCGCGTTCAGGTCATCTAGTTATTATTATAAGTTAATTCTCTGAATGTAAACACAAATTATATTAGCCTATCGCTTAGCCTAGATTGGATACAAGGTCTAGAATCTAGGTCAACCAGTTTTGGTGCTGAGCTGAGTAGGTACTAACGAGTGGTCAGCGTGTTTTTGGTTTGGGTTTAATTTAATTAATCACTCTCACACACAGGTTTTTAAGAGGAGCTCGTGGCTTAAGAATAACAGACGCACGGGTCGATCAACGTTAAGCAACGCTTGCCAAGGTTGGTCTGTGGATGGGTGACCATATTAACATTCCGAGTTTCCTAAAGCACGTTAAGCCGTTGGTCCCGGCTGTCATTTTGTAGATCTTTGGCAGTTGTTACTGAATGTCAGAAGCCAAATGCAGGGTGGAAATAAAGTGTCAATAGACACTGAAAAGTATTGGTCCCAATCAGGTCCAAAAAGCCTGTCCTGCCTTATTGATGTGGGTATCAATTTTAATGAAAATTTGAATCGAAGTACTGGCTGGGTAGGGCCGTACCTCTGAAAAGACTAACTATGGTCCCTGGCTGGAGACTTTAATATGTATACTAAGGCCACCACAGGCAAGCTCGGTTAAGCAGTCGACAACCTCATAGACTGAACTGCGAGACGCCATTAAAAAAAAAACAGCTATGAGGTTCGACTCTCAAACTGTTTAAATATATATAAGTTTGACTTTGAGATACACCTTAATGATATTTGTTACAGTAAATACATTTTAAGGAAAAAAAATCTATGACTGTAGCGCCAATCAAATGTTTTAAAAGAAAGACAAACACACAAACTAATTACTATCCACAATTTACCAAGCCAACATTATTGTCAACACAGCTCCTTCCCGGACTTCAGTCACCAATCAATAGCGACCAATCATATAATTTGCAAAGGGAAACAAGCAGCTGGTACTAATCCATAATTGTATACCTTCTTCTGTGTAATAACTTCATTTTATTTACTTTAAGCTTTTCATAGAAGGACAGACAAAGGAATTGAATATTCTAAACTGAGGGCCATTTTGTACTTAACAAGTTTGTTATTTTATTTTTATTTTATAAGACAAACAATTGTACAGTGAGGATAACATAAACATAAAATTAAAATTGAGTCTTAGGCTGGTTACAGTGCAATCCACTACGTTTCCACAGATAACAAAAATAAATAATGGTACAGTGAAGATACTATAAGCTAAATAATTTAAAAAAAAAATGTTATAATAATATATATATTTTTTTTTTTATATAATATAGGTTTGCTCTTGACTCTAGTCTAGGTCATAGATGACAGAGACGAAGTCGACGATGGAGCGAGCCTACCCAGAAGAAGCCTGTTCACTCTAATTTTGAAGAGATTAGGGTTGTATGCATTCGGAAACACAGACGCAGGCAGAGAGTTCCACTCCTTTACAATGATTAACATGAAAGATAAAAAACACATAACATGAACAAATATAATTAAACTAGAAATTAAGGTTATTAGTAGCTTTACAATGATAATTGCTAAGACCGCTATGAGCATCCACATTCCTTATTTTAGGCTCAACAAGGGCTTTCTTAAGTAAGGCTATTTACTGGGTACGACAGTACCAGCAGATAGACAGTCAAACTATGTAAAATACTGGGATACAGCCTAATTCGATAAGGCTGCCAGCCGATAATAGGCCTCATCAGAAGGCTTAAAGTCACCCAAACGGCAATAGAGAGGGCAATGCTCGGAGTTTCCTTGCGTGATCGAATCAGGAATGACGATATCCGCAAGAGAACCAAGGTTACCGACAGCCCGAAGGATCGCTAAACTGAAGTGGCAGTGGGCAGGGCATGTTGCTCGCTGAACAGATGTGGTCGTTGGGGCGACAGCGTACTGGAAGACGCAGCGTTGGCAGGCCTCTCACAAGGTGGACCGATGTCCTGGTGAGGGTCGCGGCCCGCGGGTAGCCGATGGATGCGGGACGCACAGGACCAGATGTTGTGGCGACACTTGGGGAGGCCTATGTCCAGCAGTGGACGTCTCTCGGCTGATATGATGATGCATGTGCTAGTCTTGGATTGAAACAGATGGAAGTCATGGGGAGACCTTGATGATTCAGCCTGGCAGTCTACGTACCCATCTATGTTGGGATCGGCTTCAAGTCAAACCGGATTCAGCTGAACACCAGTATTTTAAATGAAGCGACTGCCTGTCAGAGCTCCATATTAGCAGCACAAACGAATTCGATTTTGTTATTAAAAATATTTTTGTCGTATTTTATTATCATTGTAAAAAGCCGATAAAATTGACGGATATTCAAGATGTCAAGACCGACAATGCAATATCGAATTCCCGTCAAACATACCAAGGCTATATCAGCTTTAAAATAACCTCAAAATTATGATTATGTGCACAAATAATGTTTTGTTGCAGCCAAAATCACGAAAGCACACAAAAATACTGTAAAGTAGGTAAATGCTTACTTTTGTAAAGCACGCTACATCGCTATTACAAACTGGAATAGCATTGCTGAAAAGTCTGGGTTCCGCGTTTTTGAAATAGTTTGTAATGGTAACTTCTAGGCAAGTGTGCTACATCGTCGACCACATGGGCGTGCAGCAGGCTACAATAAGGGTAGGCCAGCCCATACATAATGCCCAAAAAAAAACATACATTATTCAGGGTTGAAATCACGATACTGACGATGCGAATTTTCGTCCATTTTGAAAGTGGAGGAAAAAAATTTTTTTATGCATTATGTGTGAGCTGGCCTACCCTTACTGTAGCCTACTGCACACGCATGGTCGACCACATCATTGCTAGCCATCAGGTGAGATTGTGGTTAAATACGGGCCCATCAATAAAAAATAAAGTTTTAAGTGCACAAGAAGATTCAATTGTCATACTAGCTAAACGCTTAGTTGACACTTCGCGTGACCCAAGGCCTGGCTTTTACTTCGGACAGAGGATAAGCATTGCCATACAACGTGGCAATGCCGCCAGTCTTTTGGGCTCACTTCCAGTCGATAGCGATGCGGACGAATTTTTTGACACCATATTAAAATATGGTGAGAGTTGTTATTTTTAAGTGTATATGTAAGATTATATAATATAAAAATATAAAATATGAAATCCTCCATTGTAACTTAAATCACTAAATATAATTGTCATAAGCTTTACTTTTGCCACCATCTTTCATGGTAAACCCCTTAGCCATCGATCGTAACTAAGAGCCGTAGCTTCTTAACAGTAATTTGTCCGTTCAAGACTTTCATCTCACCATGACCATGATCTTCAGACATGAAGGACTTGCCAGAGAGTGAGAGAGTACACCAAAATAGTTAATCTCTCTTAAGCTCTCTTTTTCGACAAAATTTTTGCCAAAACACAACATCTATTCTCAGACTTCGGCAGGTCTTCTGGTACCACGCAACGACTGGTCCACTGAACCAAAAGATAACCACGACTATGCTATTCCTCCACTTTGTAGGGAAGCTAAGTTCTGTACCATTCCCAACTTCTGCGCTAAACGAAAATCCTCTAAAAACAACCTAACCTATCGAATGGAAACGTTCAATCGACCTAAATACGAAGACTCATCAAAACGGATCCCTAACCCCGAAAATGGAGCAAAAAACCCGGGTTTCAATAGCAGCCCCACTTAGTGAGGCCACGACACAACACGGCTTCTCGTTTTTCGTCAATAGCGCGTTGTTTTTCGTCGTTGACTTACTCGTTTTTCTCGTTTTAGCACGCCGGTGGCTACCGGGCGTCCGGCCGGCGCGGCTTGCAGTTTTTTCCACGAATTTTTCCTCGCTAAAAGTGGGTAGGTAGCGATTTACGAAAATGTTTCGTGTTTTGAAAGGGGTGGAGAGGACGATGATAATATTTTGGTGCTTTTGGTGTTATTGGGGTCTTAAAATCGTCTTACTAAGTAAATTAACACCTACATAAAATATAAGATGGGCTCATATCCCGGTCAAAAATAGCCTAGGGTGCATATTTCAGCAACTCATTTGTGGTCCTATTTTAATATACACCGCAACATAGGAAGTGAAAGAAGCTGTCAGTGAACACAACTGATAAAGCTTATATTCAAGGTTTGCTTTCCATCAGTTAATATCATGAAATCAATATTCTGTGTAAGTACATAATAATTACAGAATCCATTTTTATTTTATAAATATTAGCAAAGTGACTCCATAGTTTTTATTACTGATCCATTTAGGCTAACTAGTTACAGCGACTAGATATAGCCAAGTATTTCAGTTTCGCGACAGTTTCGTGTCTACTCGGAACTGTTCGGAACTACTCGTGATGCGGCGCGACATTCGGGGAAATTGCGTTTTTTTTTTTGTTTTCCCTAAACGACAAAGGAAATTAGGCTGCATGAAATGGACAGCGCTTTTTAAAGTGATTCAGCGAACTCGGAAATTTGGGTTATGCTTCTGAAAAATATACTGGTTTCATTAACTTATCGTTTATCCAAAGTTAACTAAACATTAACTTTGTGTTTAGTAGGAGCTCGTGGCTAAAGAATATCAGCTGCACGGGTCGAGCAAGGTTAAGCAACGCTTGCCAAGGTTGGTCTGTGGATGGGTGACCATCTTAACTTACCGAGTTTACTCCGTGTCTCGGAAAGCAAGTTAAGCCGTTGGTCCCGGCTGCCATTTGTAGATCTTTGGCAGTCGTTACGGCTTGTCAGAAGCCAGTAAATCTGACTCCAGTCTAGCCAAGAACCACCGTGTTACCCAGTTAATGGGTTGTGGAGGTCTGGTAGACAGCCGCTCCACGTAAAATACTGGTATTTAGCTGAATCCGGTTTGACTGGAAGCCGACCCCAATATAGTTGGGAAAAGGCTCGGCAGATGATGATTAACTTTGTGTTTATGTTACAAGGCTTTATTGAAAATTGGGACTGGATCAATTTAGCAGGTAAAAGAAAAACCTGTTCATGTATTAAATAGGTATGTTCGTCCACACTTTAAGAACAGAAAATGTGAAATAACTAGTACCTTACTACCCAAATTTATGTCTTAAAGTCAGGTAGTAAGGTACTTTTTATTTTTTTATGTTCAACTAGTTTTTTTGATTATGCTCTTGTTTGACCACGTTCTCTCCTGATGGAAAGCCATGATATGGTTGCCGATGGAGCACGCTCTCCTATAAGGACCTATTCACTCTTGACTTAAAGAGCCCCCGTTTGCAGCGAACACGAAACAGACTCCGGCACACCATGTGTTTTTGTCTGAAAATCGGTCATGTACTTTTTAAAGCCAAGGCATTGAATATTCCACAACAAATGCTCGAGTAAATCTCCCGCGTGGATAACTTTATTAGTTTTTCATTTAGAGCTATCTGAATTTTTGATCCCGGAATTCGCAAAAATACATTAAAAAAAAATATAACTTTGAATACTTTTCTTTTTTTTTTAAGGGTGGGAAATAATCAAATGACTTCTTCCGCTCCGGGTGGAGCGGAAGGGCGTGTCAGACTTTTACTGACTAAAACTCATCCGTGTTCCTTCTAAAGCCCTTTGCGTTCCAGGGCCGCGGTGACTCTTTCGAACAAATTCCGAAACCCTGGAAGGCTTTGGCCCTAGCGAGCCCCGTCTCCTATGCTGACATCTCTTTGAGGCGTGCTTGGAACACGACTCGGGCCTGGTGGTGATCGGACAGCGAGCCACGCAACGCTCGCCTTCCGCAGGCCAACTTTGAATACTTACTATACTTAAAATTGGTTGTCTGCAAAGTCGGTTTACGGACGATAGTTTAACATGACAGCGCCATAACAAAACATTGATGAAATTATCGTAACGTTACAATGAGCGCAACGTTACAATGAGTCATCCTTTTTTGTGCGTGCAGCCGGCGTTCATCGATTTATTAGACGTTGACACGTCAAAATTATCATGTCCGTTTTTCAGGCAAAAAACCACACTGTGTGGCAGGGAATTCCAATCATTAGCTGTATGTATGCCCATTGATTTCAGTGCAATCAATCTATATAAAACACTTAATAACGTCCAAAATAAAGACAATACCTGTCTAGACCTATTATCAACAGTTTACTACCCTCAAATTACAGCAGATCTACCTACCCACGAAACTTTATACCTTTTTCCCTTCTCAAACGTTTTTTGTTCCATTTTGGCAAAATAGAGTATTTAAGTCCGCAAACCGCCTGTAAAATTGCACTATCCGTAATTATCCTGAAATTTTCAGCTGAAACTCGCTTGAAACAGTCTGTTGCGAGGGTAGTTGCATGTTTTTGTGGTAACTATTACGTTATAACGTGTAACGGTTTTGGTACAATGCCCTGTTACGTAGGTTTTGAAGTGTCACTATTTTTGTGATACTTATGGTTTTTGTTTTGTGTCTCATAGAGAATGTTGTAGTGTTAAATATAAATTAATAATAAGGATGGGCCCGTATATCGTAAGGCTGGAGCCCTAACACAGCTCTACAGGCGCAGCAGACTGAGGAGAAGATGGCAGCACGCCTTGGATGGCTTCTTAAGAAGGAGCCCATCATCATCATCATACCAGCCGCAAGACGTTCACTGCTGGACATAAATAAGCCTTTAAAAAAAAAAAAAGGCTGATATCATCAAATGACTTCTTCCGCTCTGGATGGAGCGGAAGGGCGTGTCGGACTCTTACTGACTAAAACCCATCCGTGTTCCTTCTAAAGCCCTTTGCGTTCCAGGGCCGCGGTGACTCTTTCGAACAAATTCCGCAACCCTGGCGGGCTGGACATAAATACTGTGTACCCCCCCTCCCCCAAAGGTGGGGGGGGGTACACAGCTACCAATTCATAACACACACTTCATAACAGCTACACTGCGATCGCCAACCCGCCTGCCAAGCGTGGCAGTCGTGTTGGCGATCGCAGTGTAGCTGTTGCAATGCACAGATCTCTGATGCCCATTCTCTGGTGAGTCCTTTAGTCGCCTCTTACGACACCCACGGGAAGTGAACCAGTCCTTCACTCGACCCAGTCGCCATGACACCCTCGATTATGTCAATAAATAAGTAACTACGAATTAACTTACTAATAACCGCCACAAAGATTGAGGGAGGCCGAATCGAAGTGTAGTCGAGTGGAGAAAATTACTTGGATAGAGTGTAAACGTTAGCAAAAATCCGGGCAAGTGCGAGCCGGACTCTCACACGAAGGGCTCCTTAACATAAACCGAAAAAAACACGTTTCTTGTGTAAAAGCCACCTTTATTTTTTTATTTAATAAAAAAATGTTATAGCTGCAATGGAAATACACACTATGAAAATTTCAACTGTCTGCCTATTATGGTTCTTTAGATACAGCCCGCTGACAGACAGACGGACAAACAGAGGAGACTTAGTAATAGGGTTGCGTTGGTTAGAACTGAACAGAACCCTAAAAAAGGAAGGTCTTAAAACACAATTAACGGTAAAATTCCGAAAAATTTAAAAAGTTAAAAATTAAGGTAAATTTTTATACACCTAATAGGGACTATATACCTCAGTATCTGGTATAAATTTCAACTTGCTAGGTCCACCCGTTCCTGAGAAAATCGGTGGTGACACACGGGCAGACAGACGGACAAGAGAGTCTTATAAGGTTTCCTTTTTTACCCTTTGAGGTACGGAACCCTAAAACCATATTTTTCCTTTTACTTTTCGGAATGAATGGGGAATATTTTATAAAAATCTTACTTAAATAAATCGACCTAGTTTCAGTTTTCAGTTCAGTAACATTAAAAACACGTAGGCCATATAACTATGATTGAAAAGCTCCTACAATTTTAATTGCCAGCTTGGTTCGACCAAAAATCAATGAATACTGAATGTAGGACGATGCCAAGGGGACGCAATTTTATGGTGAACGATGGATTGGGGTTTAAAGAGGCAATCTTTTAGTTGAGGTTTCATGAACACGTAACTATAAAAGTTTTTACAGATGTTTTGGACGAATTAACATTAAAGGTTTGACAATAATTTAGACGTAATAGCTGATCTGACAGCCTTTTCCTCGTCATGCTGGTGTCGGCGTCCAGTCTAACCGGATGCAGCTCATAACCATTATTTTTAGGGTTCCGTATCCAAAGGGTAAAACGGGACCCAATTACTAAGACTCCGCTGTCCGTCCGTCTGTCTGCCTGTCCGTGTGTCACCATCTCATGTACCGTGATAGTAGACAGTTGGAATTTTCACAGATGATGTATTTCTGTTGCCGCTATAACAACAACTAATTAAAATGAAATAAAATTTAAAATAAAAGGGATCCCCCATACAAGAAACACGTATTTTTCGGCTTATGCTACGGACCCCTGGTCAGTTTAAAAAAAAAACTTTTTTTATCTGGCCTCTACTCAGTAACACCCAGTTGTATACGATATCTATTGGCAAGACTGGTGTCAGATTTCTTGGTCTCTGAGTACCCGTTACGACTGACAAAGATCTACAAAAGACAGCCAGGACATTGTTTGAAAGCGATGATGTGGTCGGCGATGCAGCACGCTTGCCTAGAAGTAATCTATTCACTCGTGACTTAAAGACTCCCAGGTAACTATCAGAAAACAAAGACTTTAAAAAAGAAAGTGTGCGTCTCGGGACACCCGAGATAAGTGATAACTTAAACTAGTCTAAGTTGAACTATTTAATACGGGGAAGCGTCTGTCCGAAATACGACTAGCGCTGTGGGTTAGAGTGAAAGAAAAAGAGCCTGCCTACCGCTGCCGTATGCGTGAGAGACAGGGAAGCCAGACAGACTGGCGCCGTAACGCGTTACGTTACGAAGCGGTTTACCCTCCCATAAGAAGTTATCACTTCAAAAACAAAACTGAAATCCACGACTGTGTTTCCGAACGCATACAACCCTAATCTCTTCAAAATTAGAGTGAACAGGCTTCTTCTGGGTAAGCTCGCTCCATCGTCGACTTTGTCTCTGTCATCTATGACCTAGACTAGAGTCAAGAGCAAACCCATATTAAATAAAAAAAAAAAAAAAACGACCACTAAATTCAACAAATACGAGCATAGCTAAAGTACGTGGGTACAGTCGCGCCGTACGTTGCTAGAGGCAGTCAACAGGTGTGGCAGATCGGTACAGTTAGCAGTCAACAGAAGAATCAAAGGCCCCTTCCTTAACTACCAATTTATCCAAGACTAGCGAACGTCACGCGGTTTCACCCGCGTAGTATCCGTTCC
Organism: Mamestra configurata; assembly: GCA_002192655.3. Lineage (NCBI taxonomy): Eukaryota > Metazoa > Arthropoda > Insecta > Lepidoptera > Noctuidae > Mamestra > Mamestra configurata. The sequence goes on along the minus strand of NDFZ01005233.1, from coordinate 131,405 downwards.
TTTAAGAGTACGGGGATAAAATATAGCCTATGTTACTCGCTGATAATGTAGCTATCCATTGTTGAAAGAATTTTTCAAATCGGTCTAGTAGCTTTTAAATTTATTCGTTACATACAAAATTACAAATCTTTCCTCTTTATAATATTAGTATAGACCAACAGTTTCTCACGGCTCCGCCACCATCTCCTATCGTGGCAATGAATGAAGCCTCTGCCAGGGTTACGGAATACTTAGAAAAAGTTCCCGCAGCCGTGGATCGCAAAGGGCATTTTGAAGGTGTTCCGTGGGTGGGTTCATTTCAATCAGTAAGAGTCTGATACTACCAATCATGACCAATTATTATAATGACGCAATTTCACCTTTAGATAATAAGTACTGCGACTATTTGTAGATTTTGTTGTATTTGATATTTTTTTATTCTTTTTTTTCCTTTTCATGTGTTTAATCTAAAATATTATTATAAATTTGTATGTCTTAATTATGACAAAACATAGCGCGCCTCCTATTTATGTAAACACCTATGTTTCACAATTAAACTGATTGATGGATTGATTGATTGATTGATCGACTCCCTCCCGCTCCGCACATCTACTTCAAGAGCTTAGTCCTACTTTTACTATTAGTACACAGAACAGGATATTATATTTAGGCAATCTTCACTAGAATAAACGTCTAAATGTAACCAACACGGCCATAGCTAAAGTACGTGGGTACAGTCGCGCCGTACGTTGATAGTGGCAGTCAACAGGTGCAGATCGGTACAGTTCGGTACAGTTTGGGCTGTAATCTCGACAGATTTCGCTGACGACGCGGCTAGCTGCCGTGAGGACTGTCGTGGAGAGAAATGTTAGAGGATTTTGAATAAATCATTTGGTGTGTGTGGAAAACTCATAAGATCTAGTAGTAAAGTATTTTGTTAAGATCTATTATGTTTGGTTCTTGTTATCGACACTTTCGGATGATGTCATAATACAAAATGAACCGGTTCGATTCCTAGTTTTCATCAAAATCGGGCTCGAAACTAATTGAGGGTTTTTTGCTCTTCCTCATAGTTTCGGATTTGATCATCCACGCTCACTTGAAAACACATAGGATGAATATCCTGTATATCGAGAAAACTCTACTAAAATAACGCAGTAAGTAACAATTGAATTGTAGAACCTAAATGAGAATGAGAATCACGAATAAAACATTGCAAATGGCATCTTATAATATTACTATTTAGCTGTTCACTCAGACTGTTCCTTACAAAGTTCCTTTCATCTGACCCAAAACTCTACAATTCTATCATAAAACATTTACCAAATTCAAAAACTTCTCAACACTTTTGTTAGCAACAGTCTCAACTTCCGGTATCGTTGTTGTGTCTGCGATTCGGTGCCGACTGCGAGTGTACATAGACTACACAGATTTGAGTTCTACACGGTTTTACACGCCGAAAGCCGAGAGCCGAATGTGGGAGAATGGCGTGTTGCTCTATTTAAATAGAATAAATAGGGATGTTCTGCTGGTTGTGTGTTCTGTAGGAGGAAGTTTGTTTTCATGAAGATTTTGTTGATTAAATTACCGTCAACATGGTTTTTATGTGATAGAACAGTAACTTGGTATTTGAAAATTGGGGAAAAAACGGATCAGGATTATCCTAATCTGCCGGGACTATACGTCTGTTTGTTACTTCTTCAAATCATAACGGCTGAACGGATTTTAATCAAACCAGACACACACATATACCATGTCCTGGATAATAGGACATATTTTTAGACTTTCAAATCCACGCGCTCAATCGTTGTCCAATTTTAAAACTTTGGTCAAAAACCACTACCTCTCTCTTTAATTGTTTTTTTACTAGAGTTCTCTGCTTTTGTTTCATAATCATTAGTGTATATATTAATCTATTATTTATTTATTGTATATATTAATGGTACACCTAAGACTACGTACAGTATTGTCTTTCTTTTTCTCTCTAAAACCCATCCAAAGGTTGTCTTGAAAATATCGCTTTTAGCGATAAGACCGCCCATTGTGTCACCCTATGTAGGTAATGTTTTATATTTTCTGTAACTTATATGGTGAACATAATAAAGATTATTCTATTCTATTCTATTGTAAAAAAAAATAGTAAACAATATGAGAGTCTGCTCGCAGAAATATTAATTTCATAATATTCTCTAACCATTCTCCCAACCAACGTACAGTCACAAACAAAAGCGTCTCTCATTTAAATTAAACAATACTTACATATTTACGTCGCCGAGTTGGTATCGAAACAAGTCGGAACTTTAATTTCCTAACGCGAGCTAAAGCGGCCGCCGCGCTCAAAGCTGCATTTATTTAATAATTCTCTTAACAATTGTGGATTTGTCTGTACTAGGGATGTGACAGCTCATTTATTTTATAACTGTGTCCGCGGTACGTGTAACAGGTTGGTTGTTTTGGTCTGTTATTATCTAGAACTCTAGGAGTTTATCCTGGTTTACCTAAATGAAAATGTTGTTTCAACTAAAATTAAGTGTTTTAACTCCTAAACTTCTGCCACTTCAGTTTATAAGATCAAGTAAGATACAGGTGTTTAGTGAGAAAGTTCGTCTGACAAAAGTGGTGATGATATTTTAGATAAAAATTGATTTTTCATTTATGGTGTAGGTACCTTCAAAATTTTTCCCATTTTCTAGATGTACCTTGAACACAAAAAGTTTGCGGAACACTGTTCTAGAGGATATTTATCCCGCTTTTTGTCCCGGAAGTATGTTCCCTTGGGATAATTTTCGACATTCACGCGAGCGAAGCCGCGGCGGCAGCTAGTAGTATTGAGTTATATAAGTTTGGATTAGTAGGTAACCCCTAGCTTGCCTGTGGTTTCGCTCGAATTCTATCGAAACAGCATCAGTTACCCGTATATACAATTGAATTTTCCTTAAAGTCATCAGCATGCAACTGAATGCCAGTATTTCACAAGAAACGGCTGCTATGTGAATTCAGAACTCAATTTCTCTCGAATTTTAAAACGTCACAGAAAAGTGTGACGAATTGGATTTTCTTAGGTGACGAATTTGAACCGTGACGAATCAAGAATGAACCTTTAATGGGATCACAATTGAAATGGAATGTCATCATAAAATATTTGAACACGTCATTTCGAAATGGGCACGAGTTACACTTTTTTCAAATGTCTTTGGTTCACCTGAAACCAACTTGAATAGAACTGTAAAATTGAGAGTCTGTATGAAAAGTGAGATACGAGAGTCATTATCTTCCTGCCCTTATCCCATGTTACTTGGGGTCGGCGCAACACGTTTTTTTCTTCCATTCTGTCCTGCCAGCCGTCACGCTGTCACTTTTCTTACGTGAGATATGAGAGTACGAGACAATTATTTTGTTTATTATCGGACATGTAAAGTTTCTCTCTATCTTTTCGAAGTTCAAGTTCATTTCATTAAACCTATGTCCATATCACGGACAAAAATCTTAATTCACCAGCAAATCAGCCAGGAAACAAGTCAGTTTTCTAATAAGTTAGTAGAAATGCTAATTGCACAACAACTTCATATATTTGAACGACGTTAACTGCATTCACTAGTTTTATTATGTACCTATCTACCATAATTTTCTATACAGAAACTACAAAGTTTATACCAACAAGTGAACTTCTCAGAAGAAGAAGAAGATGGTTAATACGTTTTTTACTCGAAATTAAACCTTCTTGTTATAAGAAGAAAGAAGAATCGATCACCACGCTACACCTATTTTCTCGGTTTTCTTCGTAGAAAATCCTTCACCAAACGTTAATGAAAATACAACATCTTTAGCATTCAAACAGTTACAGAATTCGAAATACAGTAATCGAATTCCAAAGGTATAAGAGTGAAATCAATATTGGTAAACATTTCAGTGCCAAAGTAACTGCCAAATAAATTTATCGGTAACCGAATGACGACTGAATTCGCAATTTGCTCCTGACTTGACCATTCATTCAATCATTCATCCAATTAGTTCACTCCCAAATATTCTACAGCGGAAACAATAAAACTGAATTCAATCTGTAGATCATTACAATAATCGGCAATCAACTGATCACAAAAATACAGTTACCGTCGATAGACAACTGATCAATCCTTATTATTAAAACAGTAAGCATCAAAATGGAGTAAATATGATTTTACAAACAGCATAAGCAAACGTTGCGGTTCGCCGAAACCGTTCTGAATTCAAACATCGTGTCGCGTGTCCTTCCGCGGAATTGGCGCGGAAATTTTTGTTATCTTTTCGTGTTCCCCGAACGGATTTTAAATTGAGAACACAAATGTGAGAACGATAAAATGTCGCTTTGTTTATGGTTTGTTCCAAATACAAACAAGTACTCGAAACCACGCACCATAGAGTTATATGAAGAAGTATGAAACACCACTCTTTCTCACTGCGTTTTCATCTTAGCGACTTATGAGTTGAGGCCCTTTTTTCTGGATGGGAAATCATCAAATGACTTCTCCCGCTCTAGGTTAGTCACCCTAAATTCTGACTTCATCAACGTATAGGTATCAAGGATCGCTATAAACCAAATAAAATGCGATGCTCTAGGCCAAGGATGTTTGTATCTAGGACGAGTTTCGAGGACGGATAACTCAATTTTGGAGGGCGGAAATTCCCCTAAACTAGATTTGCTTTTAACTTTTGAAGTGGATTGCTCGACGAGTGGATACTAATAACGGTTAGTAGGATATTTTTAACTCACTTTTGTTGAGGTTTTCTGTTTTAGTCAAAGGGTGCAAAAGGTTACTTCGTAAATCATTTAATTTTGGATGTGTTGATGTGTCTAGTCTATAGAATAGTTTTCGTGGCTTTGCCCGCATTAAAGGCAAAAATTATTCCTAGGGATTACCACCAGGATAAAAAGTATTCATGTCCTATCCAGGGTCATGGTATACCCGTGTGAGAAGTTTCATCCGAATCCGTTAAGAGGTGACGAGGAATTTATAGACAGACAGACTGACAAACAGAGTTAGGTACTTTCCCATTTATTAGATTAGTATGGATTAAAAATGATTACATACTACAAAGCACTACACCTATTAAAGGATAAGGCAGGTATTTTACATTCAAAGATTTATAGTTTTAGGGCCTTCCCCGATTTTTCGAATCAGTTGACACTAAGTACTACTGCCGCGTCTGTCCGTCTGAATATCCAATTACCTCAAAACTACCGACCGGGTTTTCAAGCAATTTTCATCAATGGACGAAATGATTCATGAGGAAGGTTTAGGTGAATAATTCATTAAAGTTTTGTGTAATTTGACTGGAACATGACGATGATTGTGGAAGATGTAAAGGAAAAATCATACCGACTAGGAGGCCGTACTAAGCCGGGTTGCTTGTAAGCGACATTTTTTAAAGCACTTGGAAGAAGTATCTGGCCTATTACAGGTAGATAAACAGTAGCATCTTCAACGGAGTCTGATCTGACGTATTCATTACGTTGCAGCGTTCACATATGTCTGTTGTCGAGGTAATTATAGCAATTTATCTCCTGAATCGGTTAATCCATCGATCGATTCACGGCTTGATAGTAATTTTTTGACGCCTCCATTCACCATTTACAATTAAACCTTAGTTTTGACCGTGTCAGTCTTAAAGATACTAGTGCAAAAATTAAAACGGTTGGTCTGACTAGAAGATGAAGACGCCCAAAACTCTTGGACTTCCTGAAAAATAATTTGGTAAATTCTTGAACATTCGAGGATTTTCGTCACTTCCATGCGAAAGATTTTGCAGCAGTGATGAATCAATGATGAACACTAATAAAATTTCGTTATGATTTCGATGTTTATAATGATTAAAGTGTAAGACGATCTTCAGAAAACTGACGACTAGTAGACCTACTAAAGCTTTTTCTTCTAACCTAGTTTTTAAGTGAAAAGCAACATCTTAAAGCCCCCAGCGTCGTGTTGCCAGCACAACCGGCCAGTGATGATAAGAGCGCATTGTATTATAATACGTATCGATTTACTACGTGACCGATCGATTTTCGTACAATCGAATGTTTACAATCGATTGCTTTCGCCACATAATGATGTGATGTAAACTTAGACAGGACGATTTTTGGGTTGCCTTTTTCTTGTTCTTTATGATGTTTTAGTGAAACACTAAGTAGGTAGGTATAATCACTTGAAGATTTTGTGTAAGGTTGATAAGGTCTTAAACCTAGATGTACATCTACTTTTGGGGTTTTTCTGGTGGTCACCGCTATTGATTCTGGCTCTCAGAAGTTACAGCAGTTGCGAATATAATGTGGCGGGCTTGCCCAATTAAAGATGGCGAAGTTCGACGAGTCCCCGAGAAACGATTCTTCTGTTTTGGATCGCGCTACGAAATTAATCAGAAAGGAACAGACGAAGAGTTTTTTTAAGAATGGGAAATCATCAAATGACTTCTTCCGCTCCGGGTGGAGCAGAAGGGCGTTTCAGACTCTTACTGACTAATACCCATCCGTGTTCCGTCTAAAGCCCTTTGCGTTCCAGGGCCGCGGTGACTCTTTCGAACAAATTCCGCAACCCTGGAAGAGTGAGTTACAGAGTCACTTTTGGTCACCTTTCCATTGCTATTATTTGGTTTTGGTTTGCTGTTAAAAGTAACACCAGCCCGCTAGAAATCGGCCTCTGCAATCCCTTGATTCTTGGCAACTCTCATCCAGATGCTACCAGCTACCTTGCAAAAATCGTCACTACTCCTAGCCAGAAGGGCACCACAGACAGCCCACTCTTCAGGGGCTGCTTTGACGCTGAAGAATCACGGCCATGTCTACCCAACATATACAAATCCTCGGAACGGTGAGCTCGCCCCGCGAAGCCTGTGAAGCTCCCAGGAAAGTTCTGTGCTTCTGGGCGGAGCTAGGCTGGCTAACCTAGCCAAGACACCTACGCACAACGGACAGAATGGGAGTCTAATTACGGAAAATGGAGTCCCTACTCTACTCTAGCCTGAGGGCTTCGAATATAAGGACCTTAAAGTATGTCTTTTTATTGCCTTTACAGTGCAATTTACTTGTGAGGAGTACTAAGCCGATTTCGGAAACCACAAATTACACCCTACATTCATTCAAATAACCTAGGCCGTGAGAATTCAATTGCTCTCTAATTAAAAAAAATGTCTCGGTACACTCAAACAAATGTTAAGTATCCTTTCTCCTTAGTAGAAAGTACTAATTCATGGATCCACGGTCCCTAATTAAAATTCCGCCGAACAAAAGACATACGAAGACCTCGGACATAAAAAACCCGGTTTAATAGCCTGCTAAGTAAAACTACAGCCCTTTATTAACCGACTATAATGAACCAAAGAACCAATGTATCCGTGAGAACTACGCACGCGCGAAACCAAAGCTAAATAACGCGGTAGCAGCGAATTCAATGTAAAGATCAAGACCTTTATTACGACCAGCGTAAGAAAATGACAGCGGTTGTGCGCCATTTGCGACCTTATCCATTCATAATCAACACGCAAATGAACGAAAATTAACTCTAAAACAAAGTGATAGAGCGCAAATTACATGTTTGCAAAACTAGTTTTTGTTTAGAACGGTTGGAAATGTCAAACCTTAACCTCAAAACCGTGACGCGGGCCGCCATGTTAGATGCATTCGGCTTCGTTCGGAGTTACTCGGGTAATGTCGAGAGCGCTAGTTCGACTAATTTAAATTGACCTGTTGCGCGGACGGCTGTTTGAATCGCTCTGAAGTAATAGATGAATGTAAATGGTTGGCGGGAGGTCAAATTAAACTGGTAATCGTGTGGGAAGGGTGCTATTGAATTAGATAAAGACACCTTGTATCTTGAACTATTTGATAGCGCGCAAGATAGTTGTATCCTTGATGGGCGCTACTATTATTAGATTTTTTAAATGCCATTCTATTATATAATTTTATATGCAATGACATCATCTTCTAATGGGGTTTTATTAGTCTTAGTGAAGCTAGTTAACCGGTTAATATTGTACTCATTGGTAACTACTTATTAGGAGTGATTACCATAATAAACAGGTGTTTAGATTTATCGCAATTTAAAATACGACATAATAATTGGAAAATTGTTCCTTGTATAGCATAAACTATTTCATATAGTTTATATCCAGATAATAGTTACCTTCTATTTAGTTTAGAAACATCTGCATTCACTGAGCGGCTAGGCGACTACTCATAAAACGAGCGTCATATTTTAATATAACTTTTATGCTCACATATCTACAGTATAATAAAATTTCTAATGGGCAGCTAGTCAAAAAAAAAAAATCTCCATCATGTAGAGCAATTTACCGTGCGTTGCCACTGCGCATGGAGGGGAGACCGTGCCGTGTGACGAAAATCTAACATCGCTCATTCCAATTCGTCACAAGCCATGTCCCATGACAAACAAAACGCAACTTTATATCTCAAGACATAAATTTTCGTTTACACTGTGAGAAAAATTACACATGGCGTTCGGGTTCCATGTTCAAAAATGACTTGGCGCGCCTAATGACAAGGTTAAGTGTATGAAACGCAAGAAACTGGTTCTAATACACGCCTGGCCGTTAGTGAATAGACAAAAAATGGCGGCCATCTTGAATTGTGGACTGATGAGGCTTCTTGTTTGATGGTCGGACAGGAAAGCTAATTTAATTTTCGAATCGTTCTTTTTTTTAATGCTGTTTTTTTGTAGCTTGTGTTAAAAAATTATGGTTGGAAATTAAAACCGATTATTTTGTCAGGTAAGACGAAATTTTAAAAAAAATGTGGAGAAAAAACATTAGCACCAAATACATTAAGAATTAAAAAAATAAAAAGGTACCAAAAACGTTTTTAGCTACAAAATGCTTATAAACATGGAAGAGAGTATCTTGTAGAAACGAAAGATGAATGAAATCGGTAAAGTTGTACCCAAGTTATGGGAAACATGGATTTTTTTTTTATATTAGGTTAATTTGTTAGATTTTTAACTTTGTGGATATAATTTATTTTGTGTCAGTTTTAACTGACTGAAATAAATTATATTACATAAATATATTATGAATCTAAAATTTTAAATCGGTTGTTTAACTATTAATAGTTAAACAACCGATTTTATATTATGAATCTAAAATTTTAAATCGGTTGTTTAACTATTAATAGTTAAACAACCGATTTTATTTTAAGATTCGTTTCATTACAAACGCGAAAAGGGAAGATGGCTACTTAGAATCCCGCGCACGTTTTTATAGCTTTGATACACAATTCATCGCCCATTGGTCGATTACTAAAGGCTTGTACAAAAAAATATGTTTTCTAAAAAGTAGGTACCTAGATAGGAACCTTTTTATTTTCAGCCTGTTCTGTCCCACAGGTCGGCAAGACCTCGTTCTTCCTTCCATTCCTCCCGGACAAACTCTAATCTATGGGTACCTACTACTTTTTGTTTGTGGGGTAATCTTAATGTATTTTCAGCTGAGGAAAGCGGAGGTATATGAAAAAAGGATTATTAAAACCTACATCAGAATCTAGGAAACTGTTTTAAAAAAAATCAAGACGAAAATCTGTTATTGAACGTCCAGGTTCTGTTTTCTATATTTCAAACATAACATTTTCTCTCGCGAAAGAAAATGTTATGGAGTGATTTCGAGCAATGGGACGGAAGTGTGTAACAGGAAGCCGAGTAAGCGTGTGCTTTTTGATTTGAACAATGAGTGCGCACAGTGGTCGAGTTGGCTTTCAGTTGGTACTTTTAATGTAAATGTTGCTTTTTACCAAGGAGAGACATCAGATGTTACACATCCTATGCGACTACTGTAAGACTTGCTCATTTTAGTAGTTTGAAAGCCTGTAAGGAAGGTAACGGGCATGCATTAACTTAAATAGGCGTTCTTATTTTTTTTTCTTAAGTCAATTTAGTACTAAGATATAGCTATTAAGAAAACGGATAAACTTAATGGGTTTCTCTCTAAAGTCAAAAAAGCCTTTTTAAACCTTTATGGTATGGCATAAAAGTTAAAAAAGCCACTTCCTAAAATCTTCCCTAAAAAAATTCAAGACGAGATTTTGCCTTATATTTCCATCTATCTACAGACACCTAAGTGAAAACATCGTGTTCATAAGTGGTACTTACAGGCTGCGTGCACGCATCGCGTCCGCCTCTGATCGTTACTTAGAACTAGGGATGTAAGTGAGGCCATTTTGCGGAGGCATAATACGCAGAGCTGTAGAGTTTGATTTGAGGTTAATGGACGTAAGTAGATGGATGAAATAGTAAAAATAAGAATCTTATCTAGGTCCTTAATTAGTTTGTCATATTCCACTGAGGGAGAGATGAACTTGACTCTTACTATTTTTTTTTAATTTCCGAGCAACATTGACCGACTGAACCACTGAAACAGTTTTTGCGTTCATCATTTATTTATTTATTTAAACTTTATGTAAAATAGTGGTACATGGGCGGACTTAATGCATCAAGGCATTCTTATCATCCTCTAGGCGATAATCTTAATAGCCTTAAAATTAACTAGTCCCAATAAACTTGCCTAGCTCACTTGGTAATGGACTTGGAGGTGGTAGTACAGATGCCAGCACATCAAGCAACAACAATCTGTCAAATTTCTTTAATACATTTTTAACTTTATCGCTGAAGCATTAGGTTCAAGATTGATTGAGAAAATTTGACAGTTTCGGGTAGCTTGATGTGCTGGCATCTGTACCATGGGAGAGCAAAAATTAACCTCGCTAAAATCTTCAGATAATTCGTTTCCAAGCTTCAATTTTAACCACCTAATTTAATGGACCTCCGCTTGGTAGAACCTGAGAAGAGGGCTTAGCACGAATTTTTTTGACGTAAAGTAACGTAACGTGGATACTATTCATATTTTTGTATGCTACAAATTGTGTATGTTGCAAAATTCACTTACGTTAACGACACTGTAACTTTACGTTCAAACTCTGCTAATTACTGGCGGAGGTAATTGCGAATGCGGAAGTTCCGAAGTTTATCTTGCGGATTTTCCGCGCTTGCGGAGGCTTTAGCTTTAGCTCAACCCTAGTTAGAACTTGTAGAGGCGCCACCTGCCGGTGTAACTCTGAGTTATTGTCACGACTGCCTCAACACTGCTATGCTTAGGACCAGGATAAGTAGGTATTATTGAGCATTCACACCTTAGAGATAGAGTTTCTCTTATAGGGTAGTTATGCAGATTGGCTGCGATTGTATAACTTCTGATGGAGATCTAATGATTAAAAAACCTACCAAGTTCAAGTGTGACTCGCGCGCAAAGGTTTTCGGACGAATCATGATTTCATAACAAGTTATTTTGTAATTTAAGAATCTTCTTTTTTAATTTTAAACTCAGTATTTTTTTAGATAAGGGGGGGGGGAGGGAGGGTCAAATTTCGTCAATTGTCTTTAATAACTTCAAATTTAATATTTTAAAAGTATAAAAACCTTACGATGAGCTCTTTCATTTTGATTTATCCAGTAGATTCAGAACAGTTTGGCTACGACATACGGAAAGACAGAAAGATAGCCAGAAAGCGTCAAGATCACACGAATGATCCTGAAGGGTTTTACCATACGGACATTACGAACCCTAAAAAAAAAAAATACCAGACTGTACTAGAACGTAAAGTAGGTACATTAAATTTTTTACAAGTCTCATTTCGTAAACAAACAGTGCACAAGTTTTTACATTATTCACTCACTTTATATTCGACCATTTACGTCTTCATTTTTGTAAGAAACAAGACAAGACACAGACTAAATTAAAAAAATATATTGAAGTATTATAAAAAAACACTAACTTCGCAATTGCTATCCGGTTCGAAGGATTCTTGGTCTAAGTTTCCTTCGAGCCGGATAGTCATAGTAATTGCCAGGCCGCATCAAAATCTAGTGCGCAAAAAACATGGTCCCGTTACTGAGTGGTCAGTGGCCTTAGCAAGAAGCGGTACCATGAAAACTAAACCACCATGAATATTTGCATAATTTTGTTTAATGACGCCTATAGATCATTTTTGTGCAGCCAGATTGCAAACCTACTTTTGATGTCAATCAATTTCACGAAGACAGCTAGATTCCACTTTGTTTGAACTGTGGTGCAAAAGGACACATATTTTTTCTAGATCACCAACCGCCTGATTGAACCTTTACGTAACCAGAGGGATGTATTTTTTGGCCAAAGAATATACAAGGCAACAGTGCTGATTTTTATGACTACGGAGTTAAGATGGGAAATATGCAAGGGTAGCAAAGCCTCATAGTGGCTGGCTTTTGATCTAATACACAATACAGGGTTCAATCTTTAAGCGTCGTTAAGCAAAAGTTTTAAAACACCTGCAAACAGTCGCTTCTTTATGTTAAACCAGTCGGAATACTAGTCTACCAGAAATAATGCACTAACAAAGTATGATGACTAAATATTCATAGTATGCACTACCTTGTACCTACCTAAGTATATAAAACGTGCCCTGTACCTACCTACCAATAAACTGCATAGCAGTATATAAGGAAATAATAAATTAAAATACTTGAGAGGTATCGTCAACAAACTACAATTAAATCATTAGATGCTGTAGGTAAATAAATATCGACTCGGTTCTAGTTATTACTATTACTTCTCAGCCATTTTAACGGCTACCAGATAAATGGTTTTTAAGTAATTGCCATTGAAATAACCCTTACATGAGACGAGAGTTAACTGCGTCCGGCGATAGAGAAGTCAGACCTGTACCTGACTTGTTGACAAGATAATCATATCTATAAGACTTGATAGCTATTATCCAGTGTACAGCGCGTCCCTAGAGTCCCTACTTCTGAAATAAAGAAACACCTAGATGCAAAAACATCCAAAATGTGAAATAAAATATGTCTGTCCGTCTGCTACTTGTTACCTCCTTACGTTTTAACCATACTGTACATTTTTTTTTTTAAGGATGGGAAATCATCAAATGACTTCTTCCGCTCTGGGTGGAGCAGAAGGGCGTGTCAGACTCTTACTGACTGAAACCCATCCGTGTTCCTTCTAAAGCCCTTTGCGTTCCAGGGCCGCGGTGACTCTTTCGAACAAATTCCGCAACCCTGGCAGGCTCTGGCCCTAGCCGTCGTCGGTGTGGTCCACATCGGCCACCGCAGATGGCGAAGCCATAGGCGGGGGAGTATGCTCCCCTCGCGAAGGGAACAGAGCGCTCACCACATCCTTCACCAGCTGGGACCCGGGGGGGCCCAGGTGCGGAGTTTATCCCGCATCGATTTGTAAGGGCGTCCCCACGGGTCCCCGTTCAGAGACTCCAGCATCTCCTTACGAGCCAGATCCCTGGCCCGCAGAATCCCCGCTTGGAGGGAGGCCTTCGCCGCTCTGCACTCCTCGTACAGCAACCATACTTATACTAGTACTGAACGAATTTAGAAGAAACGTAACAGCAATATACCTTATCCATCGGAACAAAAGATAACCTATAATTTATAACGTATCGACTAAACTATGCGGGCGTCGTGGTCGGCAGCTAGTAAAAAAAATACATGCAAATAAACACCAAATTCTTGAAATAGAATCGTCAAATCAATTTCCCAGCAATCCGTCGAATTGCCCTAAATAGTCCTTCCGTTCGATGAACCACGGTAAAGCATGACAGTTTACGAGTATCGATTGTCTCGCCGAAATGACCGGCACGAATATTAAATGCACCTATGGACATAATTCTGAACGATCGATATTTCCTTTCGTGCAGCTAACAGATTTCAGCTTGACATGTTTTTTAAAAGAGCGGTTGTATTAGCCAGCTAGGCGTATGTGAATGGAAATATATTACTTGGTTATGGAATATCTGGTGACATTTAAAATAATAGCACAGATCATTGAGATGTAGCGGTCAAGAAGATTGCCAGCGTTGCGGAATTGTACAAAAGAATGAAGAAAAGAAGAAAGAAAAGTATTTAATTGCCACAAAACGACATACCTAATTAAACAAACACCAATTCTAAAAATTTCCATGAAGGTTTTTCGATCACATTACCCGTAACTAATTATATTTAAACACATAATGTATCGATTTTATAATCACTAAAAATAGGCCTGAATTGAAATTTTAAGTGCGACACTTGAAAATGGGCGTCTGTGACTACGCCATAATTATATGTATTATCGAAGCACGACATGCATTTTAGTATGCCTATAAAATATTTGTTTATCCTTTTGTTTGTTCGAGTAGCAACAGAACTTTATAATAGTAGGCTCACATTTGACCAGTGTCTCAAAATGGTAAGCGATGATCTGGTCTATTTTGGAGTAAGCATGTATAACCTATTCAACCTTAACGTGAAGTCTGGTATCAAGTGACACATGTTATGGTCATGTGTGTTTAAAAAAATTGATTTCAATGACGATCTTTAAAAAGATTTGTAATTGATTGGACTTATGAACTACTTTTGAAAACATGACCCTCAATCTAAAAGAAAGCTTAAGCAATGATGCTCGGAGTTCCCCAAGGAACTAACTTTGGTCCCGGTCAATTTTTTTTTTTAAGTGAAATAATATTGTACTAAAATCGAGGATAAAACCACCTATGGATAAAATTGATGGATACATTAAGGTAATAAGGAAAAGTTTATTTTAGATAAAACATACAGGATAGTTGCTAGCCGTTGATAAATTATTTGGGTACCAAAATACATAATTTAGCCGTTTACCCTTAGTGATATTTTTGGGCGTAATTCGTCATTAGTGCGCAATTGCTTCTGCATTGAGGTTAATTATAAATAAAGTTAATTTGGAAATTCTAATTAGGGATTCTTCAGTTAACAAGCTAAATTCGATGTGCTATATTATATTTCTGCGAGTAGCTTTGTTAAGCTAGATTTTAAGAAAAACTTTCCAAGCTTCGTAAAAGGATTTAAAAAAATAATGATAACACGAAATTGAACGGAATTATAACGAAAAGGAAAACTGGAATCCTAAAGGAAAGGTCTGACCTATAAATTTATGTGTTACATATGATAAAGGGCGTCAAAATAAATATTTTAACACCAACTGGTTTGAAATTCGAAAACTTTTCCTATTATAAGATACCGTTAAATTCAAATCAATGTGGTTTAAAACTGTACGATTTAATTTAATCACACATTTCACGAAACTAATTTAAGGTAAGTAAGCAAACAAAATAATTACATTTTGTTCAATAGACTGTGGTTTCCTTATTTGTCATCGAATTTTGTGGGAATAATGTCGGTGACCCATAAGTTATTCTAAAACATGTTTACCCATTAATGGGTATTCCCTAATTTACGATATTTTAATCTATCCACGATATTTAAGGAATTACAAGGTTAATATTTCGAGGTTAACTGGGCTGATAAAGCTACCACAAAACGAGGAATTTTTGAAAAACAAAACCTTATAACAAACTAATATTAGGACCCAATCAAATAACATAGCGTAATCTATAGAGCCCAGTATCATTCCAAGAATGACGACGTTGAAGAAGACACAGTCCTTATACTGGCAGAAGTCCAAGAAACAAAAGATATAAGAAAAAAAAATCAGGTTCAATCCAACCCAACTTACTTGGCGTAATATACTACTCCCAAACATCTTAAACCCAAGAATGATAACGTTAAAGAAGAAGCAATCCATTCACTGAACGCAATTCGCCAAACAAAACAAAAAATACGTTAAAAACAAAAGAAACGCAAAGCTTGACGTTATCATGAGTAGAAATATAAACACGGAAGTAAAACTTAATGACGTAGATATCGATATACTAAATCCATCTTCGTTAGATAACACAGCATTAAGAATTGTTGATGATAGTGTGAGTTTACTTTTTCCTGGTACCCTACACCTACACCACTGGAAAGTCAGAGGAAAGAAAATCGACAATTTCGTTTACTTGGAAGACATATTTTTTCCAGCTAATTTGATTTAAAAACCAAAGTACTAAACCGATTTTAATGAAATTTCTATAGGACTATCGGATCGGAAAGTGTATTGTTTCACATAAAACAAAATTCAAATCAGTTCATAAATGACGGATTTTTGAGGGAACAAACATAAAAAATAAAAATATAACCGAATTGAGAACCGCTTTCATTTTTAAAGTCGATTAAAATTTCAAATTAAACAGGCAGTCAGCACTTTTTGAATATCAATATTTACATAAAAACCACCGCTACCACTTCATAAAAAGATACTAGTGAAAAGGAAGGAACAAGCAGTTGAAGTAGCTGATGAGTGAAAAGTTTAAGATCAAGGTAAGAGGCCTGTGACCAACAGAGGACTGGTATAGTCTGATTACAATGATTCTGGCAAGGATAAGAGAGATGCACTGGGTGTTTTCTTAAATATCGACTCATTTTTCTCTAGAAAATAGCATGAATACTCTTACGTCTTCTTTGTTAAAACACATGACTAAATGTAATTTGGACATCCTCGCTTAAAACAACAAGACACACCGGTGGTGGTGGTGTGACCTTTTCAGTATTTTGACAACCATGCCTTGGACCTTTTTGTGTCAAAAATGCTATATTCTTCTTGTCCCTTATTATTTTACACTGGGGCACTAGTTCTTCCATTTTCAAACAACAAATTCTGTAGTTCTTGGAGGAAACCTATATTCGCATTTCAGAATTGAACGTTTTTCGGCTGAAATGATGATGAAAATTACTCGGTGTTCTCCAATCAATCAGCCAACTGTTTTTCCGTTGTTTTTGAGTCCTGGATGCTGTTGAGTAGTTACAGTATTTTACATGGAGCGATTGCCTATCAGGTATCTACAAATCAGTAACTGGCCAATAAGATATCCCTAGGCTAGACTTATTAGGGACTCGTCCACTGAGTATGAATATCGGACCTCTACAAGTCAGTAACTGGACGATGTACCTTCTCAGCAGGATGATCAAGCCATCGGCAGATGGCAAATAGTGCCATTAAATTGAATGTTTGGCCTAGTACTTAGCAACGGTAACATATGATGATATGAGAACCATAAGGCTGCGCGTCTGAATACTGGATGATAGGTACCCCTTACCCTTAGCTGACTCGGAAGATTTGTCGGATTTAATGACTGAGACTCTTCCACTGCAAGAAAAGGGCTAGTGTATTCTCTGCCGGAAATTAAATCGTCATCAATAGCTTGGCTAGAGTTGTTTATATTACAAAAGTCACGTGTATTTACACTATCTTTTGTTTTAAAGACAATCGGACTTCCTTGAACCGGTGACTATTGAATTTAGTTTAGAGGTGAGTCTGATTCATTATGACGATGATTTATTTTGGTACTAGGACATGTTTTTTTTTGGGGCGAGCCTTTTAGGAAATTTCTCACCTTCAACAATTTTTGTCGGAATTACTGGAATAAACGTTTTACATACATTTAATTCAGTATCGCCTTTTTTTTGTCAATATTCTCTATGGACCTATATGTTTTTGGTATACTCTTCTCTCTTTTGCTATATTGTTTGGTTTCATGTATTATTTTTGTAGATGTTTAATTTTATTGCTTTTTGATCTGAGGGAATTAGTACCATAACCATGTATCTGAATATGGTACGAATTGGGACATTATTATTATTTATTTGTTAATGTAGTACAATAAGTAAGCTTGTAAGCTTCTTACTGTAAAAACATCTGCTTCAATGGATGCCTGTAAGTACCTACATAAAAAATAACTTAATGGTAAAATACTTACTTAATGGTCGTGAAGACACATGTCCCAGATCTTCGCCATTTTTTTCCAATATATCGTTATAATGCTAGTTGCCCAGTAGCTACTAGAAATAATAGTATCACTTCACTAGTTCATGATCAACCTGATCTATGGTCAAATAAAGTAAGCCGGTTTCCCGCCATTCACTAAGTACCTAGGTGCTTGCTGGCGGTAAAAAGTTGTTGAGGCAACGTTATATTTTTCTTTGTTCTTATTTCAATTTAAGAATTGTTTATCCATTAGTAAGTTATTGGTGAGGTTCCGTAAATTAACGAAAATTTAAATTACTTACGTTGTTAGTAAAGATATGACTGGCTGGAAATAAATTAAAAAGGTGGAAATTAAGGAAGAATTAAAAAAAAGGTTTGACTATCAATAGTGTTAGATTCGTCATTGAAACTCCATCGAGTCGAACTTATTATCGCTACAAACCTAGGCAAACTAATAGGTTAGCGTACCTACCTAAGCTGATAGCACGAAGGCCAATCGTGAGCACGCAAGGCGACGCACTACAAAAGCACTCATGTGTCCTAACAAACAAAAATATCTTTCACCAAGTTCGTCAACCCAAAAATAACACATACAAACAAAACAGAACCTATGTTATCTTAAAAATTGTGTCAATAAGCACCTTTTTCGCTCGCAGCGTCCAGTGGGAGCGAAGTTTGCGATAGTCACATGAGTGAATTTGCAGGCGCAATCTAGCAATGCAACTCAATCGCAGACAACTTCACTTCGCTCCAATCATCAAGTTCATAGATTAAGATTGGCGTTCATAGAACTGACTTAATAAATTACAAACTACTTGTACCAACGACGTGATTAATTTATAAAACGTAGGTACTCACCTAGAGTCCATGCAGTTTCTGTCCATATGCACTTGAAATGTTCCTTCTCGTTTGTTTCTCCATTAAATAATAGTTCACTAACACTCTATATCCTAGTTTTATCTAAGTTTGCACTTTGACATCACAATATTCTATAAGTTTTGTACGAAAAGGCACTATGGCTACATCACAAAATTGAGCAAAGTGAAAGAAAAAAATAGTTTCACTTTATGAGGTCATCGAACGCGCGGCGCGACTATTCCACTGCATTCGAAAATGGAACGTTCGGAACACACTCACATGGAGTTCGGAAAGTGAATTCGGCGGGCTCACCTCCGCTCGGGACCCATTCGGAGGATTTTCGTAGATTTTCGTGTCGAAAGACACGCGAGGCGCGTGCGGGGACAGCTCGCGCGCAACTGAAGATTGTCGTAGGTTAAGTTAGGAAAAAAACACCGCTAGCTCAATTTTCCGCGTTACGCCCGCCACAGTTTCTCCGCGCCAAAAAGTAGTTGCACTGTCACACATCACGCCGACCTCGACGGGGTTGTCCCATTAAAACATCACAGTCCACGAGGTCGCTATTGTTTTGACAGCTCCATGAAATACAACCATGTGTATCTATGGAGCAGGAATGGGACAAAGAGGGCGCCACCGGTCCAAACGCAGCCGATTAGAAAAACAAACCGCTATTAACCAAATAAACTAGCACAGCGCGTAAACACAACGAAATTACTGCCACTTTTCATTATATTTCGCTATGCACCGGGCCGACGTCACCTAAATAGCAGACGCTCGAAGTTATGTTCGTCTCTTTCCCGCGCGTGTTGAGCGGACATTTCTAAATTCGAACATTCTGAATTTGAATTTGAACTGTCATCTTTTGATGTGTTTTATGAGTGGTTTTAATTTTTTTTTTCTGATCGTGTATGCGCGCGATATGTGCACACATGCGAGTTAGCGCGCTTGTACTGAGGCAATGAGCCTAGATGACATTCGCAGAGGCTTAAACTCGCAAGTTCAGACGGATACGGCGTCAATAAACTTCGATGCGATGGTGCGTTTGTAATGTGCGAACGATGTAACATTATATCTGTTACAGTCGACGTAGGCTGGACCTCAGCGGTTACGTCATAGAATTTCGTCGCTTCGAATCGTCGAGGAAACTCTCATTGTTCATTTATTCTCATAATTATCTTCATTATCATTGCTTCAATGTCAGTTCGTACTTTGGCCAGCCACTAGCATTTCAGTTTACTTCTCGCTTCTCTAACATCTCCAAATATTTTCTCAGCTATTTCTACATCTGCGTGAATGACATCAGCAATATAATGTAGGCCATAGAAATGTTGTTCTAGCGGAATTTCGAATTCTCAGACACTTTCCGAAAAACTGCAATTTAAGCACCAAACCACTGACCCAGTTGAAAATTATTGAGACTATGCGCCATCACTTGTACTTCGACAATAATTATTGTTTATTGATAAAGTAATAAATGAAGACTTATTCGATATACTTTCTCTTCAGATAAGGCTGTTATGTTAATAATACTCAACGGTCAAGTGTAAACGTGTAGGTATGCGCATATTTGAGCAATTAAGTGTTTAAAAATAAACTTGCTCGATGCACTTATGAAAATTGCACCAAATCCTCCATTTCAGCATCTGAGCGACCATAATTTTACACTGACCTCAGACTCTTTAACAAACCATCACAATTATATTTTTAATAAAACCATACTTGGAAATCCAGTGCCAGCGAGACCAAGAAATCACACGACCAAATTCCCATACCGAGATCCTTTCCAAATCAATCAAAATTAAGATCCTCAATACAATCAAAAACGGCATGATTATGACTATCCAATCCGAAGTAGTTTTCTATTATCACAATATTAAGAAAAACCGCTTCATTCTTTGCCCTTCTTGTACCTACTATCTGGTCAATCTGCCTAGCCTTATCCCAACTATATTAAGGTCAGTTTCCAGTCTAACCGGATGAAGCTGAATACCAGTATTTTACATGAAGTGACTGTCTATCTGACCTCCACAACCCAACTGAATACCTAATACGAGACTCCTTGACAACAAGCAAGCGCGTGCCCTGTGCGCCAAACGTCACAAATATGTGACAAAAAGTACGGCGAATTGGTGGCTGGGCGTCGGGGGCACGCCGATGCGGTTATGCGTTAGTGTTAACCTATATCATTAATACTAGGTTAAACAAAGACCTCACTTTTGTTATAATAACACTTTTGATTGTAAAATATTCACTACGTGCCCTGCTTGAATTGTGTCTATCACTTAGTTTTCTTTCGCCTAACTACCAGTATGTAAAAATGATGGACGATATTTTTGAAATTTTTTAAATAACAGCTGGAGAAAGGACTTTTGCAATTGCTTCACAGGTCCCGGTGTTCCAGCTTCAATATCCAGTCGAAGCATCATCATCATCTTCTTGCCCATATCCCACGTTGTACGTGGCGTTGCCGCGTCGGCGCAACACATTTTTTTTCTCCATTATTTCCTGTTAACCGTCTCGCTGTCACTGACTCCCTTTTCTTTCATATCACTCCACATACAATCCATCCATCCATATTTAAATTCAGCATCTAGTCAGAGCATCCATTGCTTGCCTCAATATTCGCAAATAGTACAACAAGCTTTCAAAGGTGTTAAAACTCAAATACTATCCTTTGCACACGGAACAGCTAGCCTTGATACAAACTGAGCTGACTGATTAATCTTTTCCCACGGTTGTTGAAGTTTCCATATTTTAACAGCAGGTTGTGGATGTGGAGTTAGTCACAAACTATGCTCCACCTCCTATCCTGCCCTCTTTACCCCAAAACATACAGCCAAAGTGCGTTAAAAAAAATGTGCCAGCGATACGAAGAAGAAGAATTGAATGATAGATGAGAATATGTAGATAAAGAGATGAGACATTTGCTTCCTTTTTGGACGAAAGATCTCCTAAAAGTATGATCTAAGCCAGCATCGATGCCCTCAATGCATTAATAATCACAAATTAATAAGATGCTGCTGTGTGCTTTTAAAAGTTGCCATTCAAATTCTTTACGCCTTAAACTTTTTTATTATGTTTCATGTCGTATCCTGGAACACCAAGTTCTTGAAAAGCTTTGAATTCTTTACCCAAATCCCCAAAATCTCCTCAAAAATCCTCAACCATAATCTTAAGACTAATTAATTATTATTATTGTCAAGTTCATCCTCCATCTCCAGAAATAGTAACGTAGATGAGCAAGATTATGTCAGATGCCTTGGTCTTGACGCTAACGTTACGTTTGTCTCATTTATTCCCACTTTTCCTTGGCACATCTGCTGAACTTCTTGGAAGACCATTTATTATAACATATTTAATTTACGAGTACTCACTGACGATTAAGTCTTGATCACTTAGGTACGTATAATATTTAAAAAAAAATCTTTTGTTCATTTTCATTGGAGAAATTCCTTCTGAGAGTTGCTTTGTCAAATGCTTCAGGGAGATCAACGATAGATCTGTTAGAAATCACCCAAAACTAAGTGAAAATCAAGTTGGGCCTTGGAGATCTGACGTAATGACTGATCCAGCACCCAAAAGTAGAAAGGCACCAAAACATTTAGGTAAGTTCGAAATTGCTGCTCTGAGCAATGATAAATTATTATAAAAGAAAGAGACGCTACGTTCATACTGAGCGGGTGTTACATCGTAGCGTCATTATTTCAAATGTACAGACGCCAGCACATCAAGCTACAACAATCTGTCAAATTTCTTTAATAGATGTTCAAGGTTGATTGGGAAAATTTGACAGTTTCGGGTAACTTTGTTGTGCTGTGGGGTCTGTACTTACTGTAAGACTGCAAGTCTGCAATGGATAATACGAAACGATGATATATGATAGGTACAGAAAGACAGATATACGGCAAATTGCAACAATTGTCTGAATTTGTCTGCAACAATTAGCGCGCGCTAGTGCGATATCTACCTCTTTTTTGTATAATATCATTGGCTCTGAATCATAAATTATGTCTCCGATCAGGATTATGAATTTATGAGTCTTACGACCTGCCCAAATTAGTTTTAATCAATATTATTTTACGTACTTGCAGAAGTGGATTGAGATTTTAAGAATATTTTTGTGAGTTCAGTGTTAGTTTACGTTAATCTTCAAGCTTATGGGACACGGATGCGACTTAGACAAGGAAAATATTTAGGCTTCAAGTCATTTTGGTTGTATTAAGTATATATATTGATACTAAGCAATAAATAATTTTAGCAATCGCCACAATGTATGAGGATTTTCAACTTTATGTAATTTTATATGAATAAATTAGTAAAAATGAGAAAGTAGCACAATTACTCTAATATTTGTGAATTCATCCCAACTAGTTATTTATTATCTAATTAATTTTAGTACTTACTTGTGTTAGTAAACAATTTTATTTCCGCTTCATCCAAAAAGCCGAAAAGTCACAATATGGCGCCCAAACATACGAAAAAGCAATATCAGATCAACCGAAAACGAAAATCGAACTGCACTTCCGTAATCAGTGAAAGTGACATTCAACTTTTTTTTTAACTCGCGAATCCTGCCGAATGCATCGCACATTCAGCCTCGTGGTGTCATCGACCCCTGTTTCGGCGACGGCCACTCCGTTGGGAAAGGTCAGGCATACGCACACATTGATAAAGTGTTTGTTTGTGTGTGTCTGCTTTTACTTTCAGTTTATTGTGTATTTAAATTTTACAAATTTAATAAATTGGAGGGTTTCGGTGGCTTTCGGTTTCGTTATTGTTTGTGATGAGTTTATTGAGGTAGGGGACAACCCTACCTCTTTTTGGGATTATGTTTTGAATTGAGAAGCTAGTGGTCTCTTTCGACTGGTGTTTTGACTTTTAACTATTTTGAAATTTTTATTTGACATTTATTCATTTAAATATGAACTCATGATTCATGTATAAAGGTAAGTAACATTTAAAGATAATATCAATAAAATTAACATAAATTATTTCAAAATATATAAAATAGTATCAACACCGGTATCGGAGACATCTAAGTTACTTTTATTGTATTATGTATTTGTTTTTTTTTTTTGTTATTATAATTTACTGTCATATGTAATTTTTAACTTTAATTTTGAATCGTTCATTTAATTTCTAAAAATATGTAAGAGTAATTTGGAGGGTAAAAAAAAACGTAAGTCAAACCAAAAACTGTTCTCGTTTCCATCAAATCCTTAAGAAAACCACATCCGTTCCCAAACTTCAGAAACTGCAACATCCACTTTATCATTCGTAAAAAAAAACTTAAAAACTGCACCAAAATACTGATACAATATCCACACGACCATTACCTTGATATCAAATTATGTCACATTATCGGTCACGCAAACAAAGCCATTAACAAAAAAAAAACTGCCAAAATTGTTTTACGACGAAATTCACGATAAGTCATATCTTATCGTGACTGACCATGCTAATTCCGACACTGTTGTCTGGGGTCAGGGTTTTTCCCTATCTCTTTCACTCTTACACATATTATAAAAAATAATATTGCCGTTTCTCTCACACGTAGAATATTTTACCTAATGTGTTTGCTCAGTTGTTTCTGAATGTAATTTAAAATTTTAAGGGTATTTTTCATAATGTCGTTTTTGCATGTTGGAATGGGCTGTAGTTTGTAATGTATAGAGGTTAAGTTAATATAACAAGGGGTGAGCAGTGGTCTTAGTAATTATTCGAACATAGTGAAGGTTTTTCTATGGGAGTAAACCTGAGTATGTTCTATGCCGAATATGACTTGAAATACTTCGCTCCGATGGCCTATACTGCAGGAACAATGTATTTTTCCAAAATAAAACTAGCCTATGACACTCTTTAGATATACTCTGAGCTTTCGAAATCTGAACAAAAATTACTCTTAACAAATAAAATAAAGTCCTTCTAACCGATTTCGGCCATGGCGGCCAATCTCAACCGAGACTAGCCATCGGCGCAGGACATATTATGGAGCACAAGTGTGTGCGCAAACACAGATGCACTCCCTCTTCCATCACTCTTATATTCCGATGGGACGGCAACCCGATACTACCGGAGAGAGATCTGGCACAAGACCAACGGCTTAACGTGCTTTCCAAGGCACGGGGTTGTCACACCACCAACTTCCAAACTGCCCGGAGTTTACTGGGAAATTCCTATTGGTAAAACCCAATTACACTTTGTGCCCGACCTGGGAATCGAACCCAGGACTCCACGCTCGGCAGTCGCGCTTGCGATCTCGAGATCAACGGAGCAGTCTTAACAAATACAAACATAACGTAACCAGTATATTGATGTAGATCTGTTCAAATTGAATGACGTCTTTGAAGTTGGCTTGTCAATACACAAACCCCTCACTACCGCTGTCACATGGATGTGCCACTGCGCAGAGACTCACGGAGTGTTCCGAGTCCCCATTAGCTTTGATACTAGCTGTACCAGCAATTAATAATACAAAAAAACTTTTTACATAAAAATACTATTGACTTCCGAAATTAAAGTAGTTTTAAACTTAGTAACTAGTATTTTTGTAAAAAGTGGTACCGATCTACAACAATACCACTGGAAAGTCACAAGAAAGCAAAACACGCAACTTCGTTTACTTGGATGATATATTTTCTATTTCCTCCAGCTATTTTGATTTAAAAACCAAACTACTGAACCGATTTTGATAAAAAATTTTGGAACGTATATCCTTACACATTGGTTCATAAATGACGGAGTTATGAGGTAACAAAAATAAACAACCGAATTGAGAACCTCCTCCTTTTTTTGAAGTCGGTTAAAAATAATACAGAATAAACTAGTATATCATATGTGAATCTGTCAATCTTGGGTGACGATTTCGGTTGTCAAAAAACCAGGTATAGTACCAAAATATCACGTGGGCAGTCTATAACAAGTTGGACTATTTGACAATTGTTAATGCCGATTAAATGTCACGTTGTCTAGAGCCTTTTGTCAATTCATAACACTCTCAATTTTAGTAGGAACTTTAAAAAGATCAAAAAAATGGCTGCCGGCCCAAAATTCTCAAGTTCAATTCAAATCTCTAAACATAAATCAAATAACTTTACGACATCTCAACACTCACTTGTACAACGCAACCGAACGAACGAAAAGTTCACTTTACAAAATATAATATTTAAACAAATAAAACAAAGACCAAAAAAATCTGTTGTTTTTGTTTTCAAAGGTCAAGGCGAAAACCGCTCGCTTCCTACAAGTTATATTTTTGTACATGACAATTCGGCGATAATTTTGGTCGTATTTTTTATTAAAATGTCGCTGAGTTTATGGAACCGGCTTTAAAATGTGGCTTTTCAATGTGTCAAAATCTGTATCCATACTAATATTATAAATTCGAAAGTGTGTTTATCTGTCTGTTACCTCTTCACGCTTAAACCGCTGAAACGATTTAGATTAAATTTGGTATAGAGATAGTATGAGTCCCGGGAAAGGACATAGGATGGTTTTTATCCAAGAAATGATTCTTTGAGGGGGTACAAAGGTGGGTGGAAGATTGTATGGGAGTCCGTCATTATTGAAGATAAAACCTTTGTATTTAGACACTTGATAAAAAATAAATAAATACACGTTTTAGCGTTTTTGAAAATTAAAAAATGGCTGCCGAAAGTAACTATTCCACGCGAACGAAGTCGTGGGCAAAAGCTAGTAATTTATAAAGAAAACATCGTGGAAAATATTAAAGTGCTATTGTATAAAGTTTACTTCGAACATTCTGGAAAAATAAAATGATGCGCATAATTTGTTTTGTAGTAGGTATGTTTCATCAGTCCCATGCTGGGTAATGGGGGTCCCCCAAATTCTTCCAGTATACTTTCCTGAGCCACTATAAAACGACCCTTGTGGTAGAAGTCTAAGAACTAGAGCAAATCAAATCTTTCAGGGCAGCCCTCGGGCGGCTACATGAAGAGGAATTCATTTGCAAGTAAATCGTAGCGGATTCACGTTTTCATTACGACGATAAATATCGTTTTGGGAACATTGACTTGACAGGTAACACCGCCATAGTTGTTCCGTATAGTAGTACTGAAATTACGTAAATATTGACTTGTAGAAAATAGATATTATATGACACTAATTAAGTCCAATTTTGTGTATTTCCGATTTAGAGGTTTGCGCAGCGTCTACGAAGCCTACGCGGCAGCTACTCACCATTTACGAAGTCAACATAGATTCTACGCAGAATTTACGAGGCCTGCGCACCATCTACGAGATTAACGCAACGGTATCTATCATCTACGCCTGCGCTTGACAAGTCCACTCTAATTTTCCAGTGAAAAATTTCGGTTGAATTCATTTCTTAATTTTAGCTGGAAGAAACACAATACATGGAGAACTGTAACTCGACATTTCGACAGCTCGAAGTTTTCTCTGAAGGTGCTGCCCCTCACCTTGAGCGTTCGTCTGTAATGTAACAATTAAGATTCGATTAAGAGCCTTGCGTTACAGTACTGCCTCCCTGACTTGACGAGCATTCGTCTGAAATGTAACATTTCAGATTTGATTTCACACGCTGTATCATCAAGTGGCGCATTTTAATGCTCGGTTCTCCTCCCTAACTGATGAAAAGCTCGACTTGTGGGGGCTACTCTTTAAGCCCGAAGTCCGTAGTTTCGGGCTAATTTGCGGGCGTTTTCTAGTCCGTATCACCTTACCACTAAGAATGAATGACAACACGATTTGACAGTTACTGTCAAATCGTTGTCATTCATTCTTAGTTCGGGTTCGGAACTAATCGTAAGTCCGTAGGTGATACGGAGTAGAATACGCCCGAAACTACGGACTTTGGGTTTAGAGAGTAGCCCCCTGTAACGTTACATTACTAGCGAATGTTCCAAGTGAGGAAGTACACTAAAAGGCATGATAGCATGACCTATGTACCGGTTGTAACAGCCAAAGCCAAAAGCTGTCAACAAATCTAGAATTCTAGATTATCGAAATTTTCCAGTTCCTAATTGGGAGGTGGAGGTCAGGTGGTCCTTGTCAATCGCTTTGACGTCAAATGGTCTGCCGGTCGATGCTGTAAACATGTCGATGTGACGGTTTGGGTGAAGTGATCATGAGGTGAGCTGTCATATCCGTATAATCAAGATGTCACCTGATCACGAAGTGAGCTGTCATTCCATCTTGATTATATGGATTGACAGCTCACCTCGTGATCACTTCACCCAAGCCTTCTGGCCAGGGCTGGTCATTGTCAAAGTAACTGTGTGGAAATGTGAAATAAACTATTTGTATTTTTTTTTTAAAGATGGGAAATCATCAAATGACTTCTTCCGCTCTTGGTGGAGCGGAATGGCTTGTCAGACTCTTACTGACTAAAACCCATCCGTGTTCCTTCTAAAGCCCTTTGCGTTCCAGGGCCGCGGTGACTCTTTCGAACAAATTTCGCAACAAACTATTTGTATTACAGTTTTTTGTTTGTCTTAGTACATTTCCTAATTAAACTTTTCGAATATTGGACAACAAAGGAAAACTTCGTAATAAACAAATATTATCTATGCTAATATAATGAAGCTGAAGAGTTTGTTTGTTTGTTTGAACGCGCTCATCTCTGGAAGTGCCAGTCGGATTTGGAAAATTCTTTTTGAATATGATAGCCACATTTATGAGGAAGGCTAATACGGGAACGGGAAAAAACGGGATATGCGCGTACGAAGTCGCGGGTAAAAGGTAGTTTATATATACCAATATATTATAAAGAGGTAAAGTTTGTGAGTTTGTGAGGTTGTAGGGGCCGGTAATATCTGGATCTACTGAACCGATTTTGAAAATTATTTTTCTATATGACAGCCACACTCATGCGGAATGCTGTAAGCTGTACGGTAGCGAGAAGTTCCTATGGGAACGAGAAAAAAATAGTATATGCGCGTACGCAGTCGCGAGTTACAGCAAATTTTAAATAAAACTAAATAATGTTAGTGACACATTAACTTCGCATTTAGGTACTTACATACCTACAGTAAAGTTTAAATTTTAAATTTGAACAAATAAATAAGTCAAACCTCAAACAATAAACATTAATAAATACGCAGATAAAATTATTCATACCTTTATACGTAATTTTAGAAACATGTACAAAAATAAACCGAAGATTAATCGTAGGTATAATTTCGTTCGGCTCCATTCGGTAACACACCCGAACACACGAACCTCCGATGGGTCGAAAGGAATTTCAATTGGACTTCAGAATTACTTCATATTATCTACCTATCCTAATTAATAACATTCCATCTGCCTATTTTAACGTGGTGACCTCCTCCAATAACTGAGTAACACGGCACTTCTTGGGAAGACTGGTGTCAGATTTTCTGGTATCTGACAATCCATAACCACTGCCAAAGATCTAATGACAGTCAGGACCAACGGCTTAACGTGCTTTCTGAATTACGGTGGAGTCTCGGTATGTAACGATGGTCACCCATCCATAGACCGACCTCGGAAAGTGTTGCTTAACCTTGAAGATCGATCCGAACGCCTGTTATTATTTTACCACGAGCTCTTCCTTCTTTTGAATAATATTAATCATTAATTATTCATTCTCAAAGCGACACTTAACCGCAAAGTTTGCTTGGTCAATTAACTCCCCGAAAACCCAAAAATTAATACACGAACTCCCTATTTAAACTTAAACAAACAACACGTAATAACGACATTGTATAACCTTTCCTCTGCGCTCATTATTTAA
Organism: Mamestra configurata; assembly: GCA_002192655.3. NCBI lineage: Eukaryota > Metazoa > Arthropoda > Insecta > Lepidoptera > Noctuidae > Mamestra > Mamestra configurata. Next base: position 102,139 of record NDFZ01005233.1, on the reverse strand, counting down.
TGCTTAATTGCTTGAAAATGATTAAAACAGTGGCCCTTCAGTCTGTTAATTATTAGTTAACTTTCCTTGTTTTGACCAAAGTTACCAAATTACTTTACGTAGGTATACCTATCAATATAACCACAGATAATTTTATACTAGTTAAAACATAATATAAGGTCCCATTTAAATAGATTGACAAACTGTTAGAAATCATTCAGACCACCAAAATAAGGACAATGGTAAAAAATAATAAAATGAAAAACGCATTAGAGGGCGTTCAAGTATTACGTAACGCAATTTGGGGGGTCTTGTAAAACGTTACGATGCGTTACAGGGGCGGGAGGGGTGTTCGAACAACGCGTTACGTAACATTGTTTTTTTATTTAACGCTAGCTCACTAAACATATTTTCGAGTTACACAATCACTAAACAGTAGTCATTTTGCCAAACAAAAATAAACATCAATATTTTTCTTGAAATGACATTTATTAATTAAAAAATTTGGTAACATGAGAGTAGTAGACATAATTGTGACTTTTAGGTAAAAATTGTCATTTGTATGATACGTAACGTTTCGGGAGGGGGAGGAGGGTACAGATAAACGTTACGGCGCGTTACATGGGGGGGGAGGGAGGGTCAAGAATCTTCAAAAATTGCGTTACGTAATACTTGAACGCTCCCTTAGATACTTACAAGAACTAAAAAATCTGTTTACGAAAATACACTAATAATTTAGGCAATTTATAATTTTAGGTAAAAAATAAATCACTTTAATCAGTGTATTTTTTGCTTGGATACTTTTGGTTGGACGTAATGAACGCTGTGTTAAAATTTGTCCATCTATTTTAATTAGACCTTTTATTACGTATTACGTTATGTTACAAATTCTGACGCATTGACCACAGCCATAAGTTGGGACATAAGATATAATAAACTAGCGGACATCACGCGGTTTCACCCGCGTATTTTCCGTTCTCGTGGGAGTACGGGGATAAAATATAGCCTATATTTCTCGCTAATAATGTAGCTATCCATTGCTGAAAGAATTACTCAAATCGGTCCAGTAGTTTTTAAGTTTATTCGTTACATACAAAAATACAAATCTTTCCTCTTTATAATATTAGTATAGATAGAAGTATAGATATGGACAAAGTTGGGACTGAATTTTGGGAACGAAGCAAGGAAGCGAAGGCAGCTAAAACACTAGGAAGTGGTGACGGGCGGGCGTTTTGGGGGACTGTCTTTATGTAGAACTTTGACGTTCAAAAAGTGTTGACACTCAGCCTAATTTGAATAAATGACTGTTGATTTTGATTTTGAAGAAACCAATTTGTTTATTTTAACGGCTTATAAACCAATCTCCACTGGAAACTGGATACAGCTGACTAACAGTATTTTAGATGGAGCAAGGTGGAGGTGCTTGTCTGACCTCCACAACCCATTTACTGGGAAAAACAGTACCACTTGGCAAGACTGCTGTCAGATTTTCTAGCATGTGACAGTCCGTAACGACTGTCAAATATCTACAAATGACAGCCGGCCCCAATGGTTTAACAGCTTTCCAAGACACGTAGAAGGTGGTATGTAATGGATCGTTGTCTATCCCCAGACCTAGCGTTGCCAGGCATCCGGATAAAGCCGGACACAGTCAGGTTTTTTGATTGTGTGTCCGGCCAAATTAGACGGAGACCGGCCAATCCGGCTTTTGTTGGGCTTTTTGAATTTCAGATTTTTTTTTCATTTTTCATGTTTTGATTTCCGCTCTGCCTACCTCACCTTGTATTGTTAGCTAATTATTTTTATTATTTATTATTTTTTTAGTAATGTAGTAATGAATATTGAATTATCAAAAATAAAAAGACTGATTCATTTAATTTTATTGTTGTTTCAATAGAATGTAAGGTAAATTTAATGATAAATGATAAAAAAGCTTTGTTTTACTTCATAAAAATTGTCGTATTACACTAAAACTAAAACATTAAGGGTGTCCGGCTAAACTGGCTGGTCTGTCCGGCTTTTCCCAACCCATCCGTATTCCTCCCAGAGCCCTTTGCGTTCCAGGGCCGCGGTGACTCTTTCGAACAAATTCCGCAACCCTGGCAGGCTCTGGCCCTAGCGGTCTCCGGCTCCTATGCTGCCATCTCTTTGAGGCGCGCGTTGAATACAACGCGCCATCGACCTGGGCCTGGTGGTGATCGAACAGCGAGCCACTAAACGCTCGCCGTCCGTAGACCCGGGTCTATGGTGGCCGGGGATCGCCCTGCGACTCCCGATGCCCTGGGCGTCTTCTTCGGTAGCGGCGGTTGGGGCGAAGGCCTTGTCTTTCCCTCGCGCGGTCCGCCTCCTCCTTCGCTAGCATTACTGCTTCGCAGAAGGAGGTGACAGCAAATACTTCCATAATAAATTGATTAGTACAATTGCGCAGTAAGGACACACACATAGATTAAAAGTTACCTTATTGTAATAACGATATATGTAAATATATTTCGTAGAATTCTCAAACTAATAAACAATACCAAATAACTTGCGGTTTCATTTTAAATTTACGTACCTATGTAATACCTACATTGACAGTACCTAAATTGCATTAAAAGCTCGCGAAACGAAATACTTATTATTCAGCATTATTCATCATGTTTCAGCCGAAAGACATCCACAGATGACATAGGCTAGGCATATCCTGAAAGTGTCGCCACATCGAACGGCCCTGTGCGTCTTGCATCCAGCGGATTATCACAGCCTTACCCAGATCATAGGTGCACCTAATGGTCCTTCCAATGCTGCATCTTCCGGTATGTGGTCTTCACTCCGGAACCTCTCCGCCTCATCGACCATCTGTTCTGCGAGCAATGTGCCCTACCCACTGCCATTTAAGTGTGTCGATTCCTCGGGCTATGTGGGTAACCTTGGTTTTTCTGCGGATTTCTGATTCGATCACGCGCAGAAACTCGGAGCGTAGCCCTTTCCAGAAAACCTAAATGAGTTTATCTGTCTGGAAGCCGACCCCAAAATAGTTCGGAAAAGGATCCTACTCTCTCATTTTATACTCTTACTACCTTTTGGCCGTGACTTTGTACGAGCATATCCCGGATTTTCCGGTTCCCGTAAAATTTCGGGAAATCCTCTCTTCGTAATGGGAAGTACACTCCCCAAGGAACCTACATGCCAAATTTCAGCTTTCTAAGACCAGTAGTTTCAGCTGTGCGTTGTCTGTCAGTCACTCAGTAACGGAAGATTTTTATATAATTATTGATTGATGTAACAGAATAAAAAACAATCCCTGATTCTGTAAACATGTCGAAGTGATGCCTTGGGTGAAGTGATCACGAGGTGAGCTGTCAATCCATACATTCAAGATGTCACGTGATCATGGAGTGAGCTGTCATTCCATCTTGATTGTATGGATTGACAGCTCACCTCGTGATCACTTCACCCAAGCCTTCACTTCGATATGTTTACAGAATCGATCGTAGTACACTTTGTCGAGTTATTCACACATAAACGTATGGGGCTGTTGATTTTTTTCCCGATTTCTGTGTTGGTCCCATAGTAAAAGTTGTTCATATTGATGAGTGCAATGAACAATTTTTACTGATGTAACAGAATAAACACAATCCCTAAAAAAGGGTTTTTTCGGGAAAAAAATCGACAGCCCCATACGTTTATGTGTGAATAACTCGACAAAGTGTACTCCGATCGATTCTGTAAACATATTGAAGTGAAGGCTTGGGTGAAGTGATCACGAGGTGAGCTGTCAATCCATACAATCAAGATGGAATGACAGCTCACTCCATGATCACGTGACATTTTGAATGTATGGATTGACAGCTCACCTCGTGATCACTTCACCCAAGCCATCACTTCGACATGTTTACAGAATCGACCGGCTGAACAGCTGATTTTTTTCCGCGATTTTGGGTTTGTTTTCAAAGTAAAAGTTGTTCATAATCATGAATAAAATAACCCCTTTTCAGGTATTGCGTTTATCCTGTTAAACGTTGTATATTAATTACCTATTTTATTTATTTACTTACTTATTCATTTCAGCTTTAGGTTGTGTTAAAGAGGATGAATAAAATAATACCTAATGAAACAATAACTTATTTCGGCAAAGTCACTAATAGGGACTTAACCGTAAAACTTGATAAATTACCATTGTTGTTTAAGTAAATAAGAGAAACCTCAAAAACATACCTAACCTTGCCAATTATCCATGTACGAATAGGCTTGAAAACAATTAAAATTGTAAACAATTTAGACGAAGACACTATATTACTAAGCAGATGAAAAACAAATTATTATTGTGTAATTTATAATCACCAATTTATATATATTACTGGTGCTTTATACATATAGTTACCTATTATGACACAGAAAACAATGATAGATGAACAATTATTGTAAATTATTAGTACCTAGATTTTTCCTGAAAAAAACCTAACTTAAAGACCAATGGCCCGACCTGGGAATCGAACCAAGGGCCCCACGTACAGCAGTCGCGCTCGACTACGAAACCAATGGACTACATTGGCAGACTAACGAAGAGGTACTTGTGAGGAGGTCAGAATCAAAAACTCACATTTCCTCTTTGACAATTTTTGTATTNAATTTTTTTTTTTTTTTTTTTTTTTTTTTTTTTTATTCTTATTATTTCTCTTGAACTTGACATGATGGATTATTGTACGTACTCGTGTCCTATTTAGGTATAACGTAAGAGGCTTATACTATACTCAAATTTCGAAGGTGCACTGGCTTCTAAGATATCTACAGGTACATAAACCTAGTTTAGAAGTCAGGGTTTGATTTTTTTTAATATAGTCTTCTATTAGCCATTTATTGTTGGTGTATAAATTTTTATGTTATATTTTGAGAAATAAAAAAATATTATTATTATTTTCGTTTTGTTCGTTCTTATTCGACTACAAATGATAAAATTTATCATTTTGCAAAACATTTTTGATCAAAAGGGCACGTATCCTACTATAGGTATAGAAAATAAGAAAAATAATTAAAATTGACTGACGCACAGAAACACTTAAAGATAAATAACTTATCAACTAGAATTATAACAAAACCAAAAATAAAAAAACGCATCACTATCAGCCAATATCAAGAGTTTCGTTCAAAAAAACCAAAACCATAGATCCTAATGTAAAATTAAATTTATAATGATAAAATACAAAGCCATAAATCCTTTGATTTCTACAGTAGGTCATATTATATCAAGTAGGTCCGAGTTGGATTTATCCATGCTTCTTGTTCACCAAGTTGTCAACAAGAACCACACAAATCCAAATAGGTTCGTTCAAAACAGCATTAATCCAGAATGATAGGGAATGGTTTTGACATAACTGCTCATATCCATTCGGATTTGTTATGATAGTTGGAAAACGATACCATTTCAAAATATATGAAACACCATTTTCAATAGCCTATTTATGGCTCATCAAAATGACATACATTGAACATCTCTCTTATCAGTGTACTAAGAATAGTTTGGTTTTAACAAATTACTCTTATATGTTCTGTATGGTGTCGGACGTAAAAGAATAGCACCACCCCAACACTTCCCGTGGGTGTCGTAAGAGGCGACTAAGGGACTCACCAGTGAATGGGCAGCAGCATTCTCTGTGCATTGCAACAGCTACACTGGGGGTGGCCTATGTCCAGCAGTGGACGTCATGCGGCTGATATGATGATGTAATATGGATATGTGGGCTTTTGATCGTTACCTCCTCATATATTACATAGTAGTTGGATAGTAAAGGTCAGGCAGACAGTCGCTTCATTTAAAATACTGGTATTCAGCTGCATCCAGTTAGACTGGAAATTAATTTCAACAAAGTTACGCAAGGGCAAGATTGATTCATTACAATTCTATGTACAAACAAAATCGTAGAAAAATACTTCTAAAACCAGACTCAATTTGATTAAATTTTCGGTTCAATTTATTACAATTCTGTCATCAAATAAAATCGTAGAAAAATACTTAGAAAGAAAAGAAAGAAAAATAAAATAAACTAAATTACAAAAGTTATGTCAGTTGGGAAGATATGCGTCACATTCGCGCAAAACGGCCATCGCTCAGCATAATGCTGGGACTCGTGTGCGAGACAGAGCCACAGCGCTGTCAATTGCAATTCTGTGTTCAAACAAAATCGTACCAAAATACTTCTAAAACCAGACTCAATTTGATTACATTTTCGCTTTATCAGGGGTTCTTCGACCGATTGGCAATACACAGATATGGGGCAACCAGACTATGCGTCATGTTAGGTGGGCTGACGAAATGCGCCCAAGGGTGTGCAATGACATCGATGAAAAACAGTTGTACAAACGGTAGAAAAGTGTGTAATTGAGTGGCTTCTGTTAGAAAGCAACAGAAACGTCTTTTTAACAGTTAACAGAACTAAATTCCTCTCTAGATTTGCGGAATTTGTTCGAAAGAGTCACCGCGGTCCTGGAACGCAATGGGTTTAAGAAGGAACACGGATGGGTTTTAGTCAGTAAGAGTCTGACACGCCCTTCCGCCCCACCCAGAGCGGAAGAAGTCATTTGATGATTTCCCAACCTTAAAAAAAAAAGAATTCCTCTCTAGATGACATCCTTTTCTTCGTGAAGAAGAAAAAGAAAGATTTTTATTTTTATTCTGGACAGACAAGTCGTGTAAGAGTTATTTTTGGGAGAGGTACGAGTACATAAGTGATAGGTATTCCAAGATAAATATTGATGGATGTAAATAACAGATGCTTTTAATATTATGTATTCCAGTTTATCGTTCTGGAAGACGATGTTCCTTTATAATCTTAATATTTTTCGATAACATAAAAAAATCAGGGACCAATACAGCTGGCCGAGTCTTTAACATTAACCCAAGGATTAATCCAATTCTTTCTTAAGTTCAAACTGAATTTGTATTTTCAATTTTAAATTTAGTTTTAGCAGCATCTCCAAATTATTTCTTGAACATTTTTTACTCTACGCCTAGTACTTAACACAAAGTTGCAATTAGGGTTCCGAACGTCCGTATCCCACAATCCGTTAGGAACTATTAAGGACAGAGTAAATTAGCACCTATTCTACTAAATTATTAATTTACCTTTAATCATATCAAATAAAAACGGAATGTCATCCGAATATTAAAAGTCAACGGTTTAATAGCCCGCTGAACATCTGGGTCAATATCGACTGTTTATTGATTACGTTTAATAACAATAACAATACGATGTTACTAGTTTTATAGATCAGACTAACTCGTACACAGACAGACAGGACACTAAGTTAAAAAAATAACTTGTGTCAAAACACGACCACAAAGAAACGTGTGCGTCTCGGGACGCCCGACACAACTGATGATTAAACTAATCTAAGTTGAACTATTTAATTTGAGAAGCGTCTTTCCGAAATACGACTAGAGCTGTGGATAAGAGTGAGAGAGGAAAAGCCTGCCTACCGCTACCGTATGGGTGAGAGAAGGGGAAGCCAGACAGACTGGCGCCGTAACGCGTTACGTTACGAAGCGGTTTACCCTCCCATAAGAAGTTATCACTTCAAAAACGACTAAAATTTTCCAAACAAATCACTTTCGAGCAGTCTGATGCAGTGGGTTGCCTTTATTTTAGTAAATTACTGATTTGTTACGTTTAATAGTTACGAGCGGACAAAGGAACGGACATGCATATGTCACCGGAAAATTGCAGACTCCGTAAGATTGTAATAAATCTTTATTACATTATAATTTCTCGATATATTATGAAAAAATAGTTTTGTTAACAATAAATCCCATCCAAATTCAATAGTTTCCAATACCTATATCCGTGTCTTATTGAGAAAAAATAGTAAGTAATTTAATGTTAATATTTTACGGTGTCACATACATTCAGATCAAATACACAATCTCTTTTTGGGCTTAGCCGCACTTAGCTAAAAATAGGGTTTTTTTGTTGTTTTAATATTTCTCAAAAACCAAGAGAAAAGACAATATGCAGTAAAAGGTATTGTGAGCGTTTAAAATTATATCAATAAACAGTGACAGAATTAATTATGTGAGACGGTTGACGCTATTATTTGTAGAATCCTGAAATTCAGATAAGGGGTAGGGTGAGTTTTATACTAAAACCTCCCATTACCCAAAATCAAGTTATTTTAAAATTTAGATCCTCACGTGATTAATAGAGGACCAGTAGGTGGCCACTGGGTCGCCAACCCGCCTGCCAAGCGTAGCAATAATGGTAATCCTCCCTTCCCCTTGGGTCCAGCAGTGGACGGCTTTCGGCTGATATGCCAACATAAGCTCTACAGTGCGATTCTGGTCACCTACAAGGTGAGATGTTTACTGAATCGCACCGTAGCTTGGGTGAAGTCAACATGAAGTGAGCTGTCAATCCATACGAACAAAATGGAATGACAGTTCACTTCATGCTTATTCCAACTAAGTTCATAAGGTGAGATGTTGACAAAATAGACCGGCTGATGACGATGAATTGGTTTAATTTCCTCAAGCCAGTTTCTGCACGTGCCATGGTACATGAGGAAATTGACAATAGAATGGAGGGGAATTATGTCTAATTCTTCAATGACGCCACTCAATCTGTTTTTACCGCAACAAATTATTACTTTTTGGGAAGTCCTGCAAATCATTTGTCTTATTCTTACGCATGCCTGAAAACCTTCACGGACGATATTATTTATTTCGTACATATATTTATTATATATGTGAGGAGCTCGTGGCTAAAGAATAACAGCCGCCCGGGTCGATCTTCAAGGTTAAGCAACGCTTGCCAAGGATGATCTGTGGATGGGTGACTATCTTTTTTTATGGATGGGAAGTCATCAAATGACTTCATCCGCTCTGGGTGGAGCGGAAGGGCGTTTAAGACTTTTACTGACTAAAACCCATCCGTTGCGTGTTCCTCCTAATGCCCTTTGCGTTCCAGGGCCGCGGTGACTCTTCCGAACAAATTCCGCAACGATTACGTTCCCGTTAATTTATTTGACAGATTTAAATTCGAAAATGGAACAAAATTTGAATGTAACTTATTAAAATTTTGTTCCATTTTCGAATTTATTCGGTGATTAGTGGCTGTTCGGAGTACGTGAAACAGGCCCTCAGTATACGACTTGTTCCTTTTGGTATCCCATACAATAACTCTAGGGTATCAATGAGACCATGTTAAAGAATTACCTGGAACATGAATTATTTTTCAATTTTTTATTTTTTATTTTCATTTTTCATACAAAATAATCCAGCAATGACACAATTATTTATGTAAAACATCCTTAGGTACGTGAAATATGACAATGTCGCATTTCCTTAGCTTAAATATGAATGATTGATTTGAATGAAAATGATTTACTCGTACTTTTCAATGAAACTTAGATATCGAGATCTATTGTTAGTATTATCTTCGAAACTATGTATTTCTAGGACTTTCAGTATTACTTTTACATAAAAGTCAAAGTCAAAGTCAAAACGTTTATTCCAATTAGGTCATTAAAAGGCACTTTTGAACGTCAACATTAGGTACCTACAGTTAAAAGAATATGTATAAAAGTAAAGCGACTCTACTGTCCGTTCACAAAGGTAGATTCTTATGGAGAAGAACGGACAAGAAACTCCAAACCTTCAAGTTATGGGATATCAAAACGAAAACGTTGTATAATGCTTGGTCACCCATCCATTGACCGACCTCGGCAAGCGTTGCTTAACCTTGAAGATAGACCCTTTTATTACTAAGTTAAGAAGAACTCGATCGTACTTTAAATCTTATTTAGTTATTATATAATATTATTTAAATGAATCTTAAATTTACTTTAATACTTACTGCTTCAATAGAACAGGAAATGAATGTTGGTATTTATTTATTTATTAACCACACGCAAAATATTTTGATGAATTACTTGGAACCTTTTATCAAGTGTACCCATTTTCAAACAAAATACCCGGAAAATGTGACTGAAAATAATTTATGTCTTCCTCAAAATTCGTCCCAAGTACGATGCGGTCAAGTCGCCATACCTTATTTGTTGTTAATTGGCTCCCTAATTTGTTTCTACAGATTATAAGTGTTTATTTAAATAATAATTGGTCAAATAAGCGTGGTTAAATAATAACAGCCGCACGAGTCGATCTTTAAGGTGAAGTAACACTTGCCGAGGTCGGTCTGTGGATGGGTAACCATCTTAATATATCGAGATTCCTCCGTGACTCTGAAAGTACGTTAAGCCGTTGGTCGCGGCTGTCATTTGTAGATATGGATTGTAAGAAGCCAGAAAATCTGACACCAGACTTGCCAAGAAGTACCGTGTTACCCAGTTAATGGGTTGTGGGTGGAGGTCTGGTAGGCAGCCGCTCCACGTAAAACACTGGTATTCAGTTATTCAGCTGAATCCGATTTGACTGGAAAGCCTAAGGCTAGGCAGATATGATGGTTGTCCTCGATTCCTCAATGCGTCAAGGAGTAAACTTAAGTAGATACTAGTACAAGTTTTTATTCTTGAAATTGACTGAACCGATTTTTATGGTTCCGTACCCAAAGGGTAAAACGGGACCCTATTACTAAGACTACGCTGTCCTTTCGTCTGTCACCAGGCTGTATCTCATGAACCGTCATAGTTAGACAGTTGAAATTTTCACAGATGATGTATATCTATTGCCGCTATAACAACAAATAATAAAAATGAAATAAAAATAAAAATTTAAAGGGAAACCATACAAGGATATATTTTTTTTCGGCTTATGGTACGGAACCCTTCGTGTGCCAGTCTGACTTGCACTTGGCCGGTTTTTTAATTAAACTTCACAATCATAAGCAAGATACGAGTACTTAGGTTTAAAAAGTTGGTTAAGTTTTTCTTCGAAAAAGAGTTTAGTTAGTTGGATATTTTTCCTTGAGGAGTAAAACGCTCTTTATAAAACCTACTATGCATTAAGCTTTATAAAATACAAACTTTTGCCCGCGACTCCGTACGCGCATATCCCGGTTTTTCCTGTTCCCATAGGAATTTCGGGAGATCCTGTCATGCGACTCCCCTATACTCCGCAAGGAACTTGCCAAATTTCAGTTTTCTACGACCGGTAGTTTCAGCTGTGCGTTGTCTGTCAGTCACTCAGTCAGTAACGGAAGAATTTTATAGATAGTATTGGAATTTATGATTTATTTACAGCCTGTTCTGTCCCACTATAGGGCAAAGGCCTCCCTTTCTTCCTTCCATTCTTCCCGGCTCTGGACTATTGTGGACCAATCCTGTCGATAGGCGTCAAGCTCGTCTCGCCATCTTAGCCTGGGCCGAGATGACGCCGGATATTTTCATGAAGCTTTAATAGATAAAAATTGTTACCTGACATATTACATAACTCCATGATTATGAATAATACATCGCCTTTTTCTTCCCTGTTTAGAGCCACGTTGCCGTCTGCACTACGTAGGTATCACAGAAAAAAAATAACTTCACTCACCACAAATTCGAAGCAAATTTAATATTATTTCTAAATTCAGGTGAATTATCGCGGATTTGCACCTCTTTACCGGTCAAATTTTGTTAATAAACTAACTCTTATTTTTTCCGGCGACCTAAATTAGGTGCTTATAGTTACCTAATATTCATGTTATCCAATCATTTGTTTTTAACCTACTAAATTCGACATCCTTCTGGGAATGAGGAACTCCGTGCTTCGAAAAGCACGTTAAGCCATTGGCCCCTGCTGTCATTTGTAGATCTTTGACAGTCGTTACGGGTAGTCAGATACCCAAAGGTCATGTAACCTACCCAGTTGTGGAGGTCAGATAGGCAGCCGCTCCATGTAAAATACTGGTATAGGTACTTATAAAGTTTGTAATTGTATAAATACTAGTTCTTCTAACGTCACAGACAGGTGAGTTGCTGAGGAGTTTATTGCGCCACTTCTTCCCAGCTAGGAAGAGGTGACGGGCGGGCATTTTGGGAGACTGGCTGTCTATAAAAAGTGCTGGGCACTTAGCCTAATTTGATTGAATGATTTTTGATTTTGGTATTACCCTGCATACGTTTAGCCTGGAAGCCGACCCCAATAATGTTCGGAAAAGCAGTAGTAGAGAGAAAGAAAAAGAGTTTATTATTTATCTAGTTATAACGATGACTAGGCATAAATTGCGCTCCATTAATCAGTTTTTCGAAGTGACCCATCTGTTTTTCCAACCATAGCATACCCAAACATTATCATTCAACAAATAAAAACGTGTGTATGTATGAATTGCATACAAAAACGTGTTTTTTGACATTGAGGACAAACTGGGAGCGACTAACACTGATAATCTGATATCGGTGGCGATAAAAATATAAATTGGAGTAAAATGATAAGAGCACATTGACTCTGGCTTGCCTTTGTTTTGATAACAGAGGCTTTTAGTCTGGGAGGTAAGAGGCTTGTTGTCGTTGTATATTTTGTAGCATATATAACATCAATATAATCCTATTATTTTTAATTCTTCCGTTACTAACTGACTGACTCAGTGAGTGACTGACAGACAACGCACAGCCGAAACTACTGGTCGTAGAAAGCTGAAATTTAGCATGTAGGCTCCTTGGGGAGTATAGGGGAGCACTATGAGAGAATTTCCCGAAACTCTTACGGGAAAGGAAAAAAACAGGATATCCGCGTACGAAGTCGCGGGCAAAAGCTAATATATTATGTACCTATAGCTTGACATACGGTATTTGAATGTTGAATGTTGATTTGTTCATGTTCAATCAGTTAACATGCCGAGCCTTTCCCCAACTATTTTGGAGGGGGGGGGTGGGTCTGCTTCCAGTGTAAATGGACGCAGCTAGTACCAGTATTTTACTTGGAGCAACTGCCTATTTAATCACCACAGCCCCTTGGGTAGTACGATACCCCTTAACAAAACTGTAGTAATATTTTGCTGATTTCTGAATACCCGTAACGTATTTCAAAGATCCGAAGTCGAACTGTTTTGGTCCTGGAAACTTTGACTCCATACTGGCCAGTCCTAAGGAGACTCACCGATTTTTGGTTTTGTTTCTTAATTTTCCAACAAATTATTTTTGAATGAATATGTTTAGGACCTACTTCTACCATGTAGGGCGAGACTAAGGGCCGGTCACAATAACGTATCTACCTTTGACCAACTGTCAAATTCAAGCTACCAAAAGTAGCTGAAACGTCATGAGTGGCTAACAAACGACGTTTCAGCTACTGTTGGTAGCTAATTTGACAGGTAAATACGTTATTGAAACCGGCCGCTTATATACATAAAAGTCAGTAGCAGCATGCCTTTTGCATTAGGGACACTCCTGCCAGGGTTGCGGAATTTGTTCGAAAGAGTCACCGCGGCTATGAAACGCAAAGGGCTTTAGAAGGAACACGGATGGGTTTTAGTCAGTAAGAGTCTGACACGCCCTTCCGCTCCACCCAGAGCGGAAGAAGTCATTTGATGATTTCCCTTAGTTAAAAAAAATTAAAAAATAAAAATAAAAAATAAGTCTGAGGATTTACTACAAGTGCAGGTTCTTAACCTCTAGACTTTCAAAAAACCCTCTTGCTCTCTAAACTGACTAACAACCTGTGACAACCATTCTAAGAATCACTATGAAACGAATTGGGCATTGAGGAAACTGCTCGAAACTTTTGATGAGGTCACTGACGTCAATGTAGCACGTGTCCCTTGTGTGATCTAGAAGTTTCCATTATTTGAGTGGCCCTTTTCCTTGTATTTTACGTAGTTTGGTGGGTAAAACATGGTCCATAAGCCAGAGGAAATATGCGTTATGAACGAATTTTAGTGGGATAAAACCAATAAAACAAAAGGCAACCTTCCTTGTCGAATAGTGAAATAGAATAACCCGTTTATTTTAAGTCTTTTACTACGTAGACCTAAAAAACTGTTATAATTATTTTTGATTTTTTTTTTGACAAATCACAGTCGCTCTTCCGATCCCAAACTAGGCAGAGCCTGTGCTATGGCAACCAGATAACTGATAAACATACTTATATATTTCTAAATACAATACATGTTATAGACAAATTACACCCAGACACAGAACAAATGATCATGCTCATCACACAAAGATTTGTCCTGGGTGGGAATCGAATCCACGACCTCCAGTTTATCAGTCAGGGTCACTAACCACTCGACCAACAGGCCAGTCAAATGTATGGTAGGTAGCTGTGTTAGTTGATTCTAGAGTGACAATTTTAAAATTTGCAAGTTCAGAAGAGTTTTCAATATATTTATATTACTATAGGTATTATTATATTTTTTTATAATACTTATTGTTAAGCAATATTTGCATTCGCAAGTCAGTCGTAATATGTCAAAACTTTTTTTTGACTGTCAAGCTTTTTTGACAGATTACGACTCAGATGAGAATGCAAATGTTGCTTAAAACGGGCCAAGTGCAAGTTGCACTTGCACACGAAAGGTTCCGTACCATAAGCCGAAAAACTACCCAAATCGCTTCAAGTGTGCCTTTAAAATTTGAAGAGTTCTCTCTATTTCTCCAGGATCCCATCATCAGATCGTGACTTGATAATCATGGGACCACCTGGGAAGTATACAACCAAAAAATAAAATCCAAATCGGTCCAGCCATCTTCGAGTAATCGGGGAACATACATAAAAAAAAAAATATATAAAAAGGGTTCCGACGAATTGAAACCTCCTCCTTTTTTTAAATCAGTTAATGAGTAGAATTGGAAACTCTTCTGAACTTGCAACTTGCAAAATTGTCTGATTAGTGACAATTTTGCTAGCACCTACCATACAATTTTTAATCATAACAGTTTTTTAGGTCTAGGTAAGTACCTACCCACAAGATCAAGGACCTCATTAATTTCGTTATCTGACGGTCCAATTAAGTATATTGTGCTAATCAGTAAAAACACGTATATAAATAAAAACTAAGCCTGCTTGATAAGGCACGTGCTAGACACAACAAAGTGCGTCAAAACAAAACGACATGTCTCAACCAGTCCGGGGTTGCGCTGGTTAGTTGCACGACAGTGGCGCAACCAGAGGCTCTACACAAAGTGCAATTACATCTAAATATATTTATATTGTTACTGGCTTGGGGTTCGTGACAATAAAAACAGCCGATTAAATAACCAAAATTACTCTTTAATTTAACAACACTAATTACAACTTTAAACTCACTAATTATAAAACACAACTTCACCACTGATCAATTTCATCGCACTTGAAGATCGCTTCCGAAGTATTCGCTTGTATCGCAAATCCAATACTGACTCGGTCGTAGACTACGCGCTCCTTACGGTCAGTTAATTCTCGAAACTTCTACTGTCGAAACATCTGGAAAGTTCTCGTAACTACCGGTCCCGACTGACCAGATGTCGAGAACTCAGAATGTACTAGCATAGAAAATACTAGAAGGTACTTGACTCTACTGGTACCGCTACCCGATACCAGATGGCACTAGTAGTAACTAATTTCATCATGTACTATTCATTCTGGCGCGTAACAATATTTTAGCCAATTGTGTCCCACTGCAGGGCAACGGCCTCCCTTTCTTCCTTCCATTCCTGCCGGCTTTGGGCAAGTGTGGACCAATTTTGCCGATAGGCGTCAAACTCGTCCCGCCATCTTCGCCGGGGGTTCCCGCGATGTCGTCGGGCATTTTCTGGGACCCACATTCATATCATCTAAATGTGATATCGAAATGCCAAGATATCGGGATTGATCACGTGACATTTCAGCAGCGTATGTCAATGACATCCTTATGTGGCGTTTTGACAATCGCCTTCGTTGACAGAATGTCACTTGTCTACAGGTGTTTCAGAAGTGTGTGGTTATATTTAAGGGTGGTGGTCTGTAGCTTTTATAGAATAAAAAAAACAATAAGTATAAAATAAAAAATATTGAAGCTTTCAAAAAACCCGACCTCGACAAACGACTAAAAAGTTAAGAAATATTTTTCAAGCAGTTTAATGCAGTCGGTGGCATCAAATATCTGTGATTGAACTAAAATAAACACCACTTAATGGTAGCTTTAAAATTGATTTTTAATCGACTTAAAAAAAAGGAGGAGGTTCTCTATTCGGTTGTATTTTTATGTTTGTTACCTCATAACTCCGCCATTTATGAACCGATTTGAAAAATTCTTTTATAATTTGAAAGGATATACTTTCTGATTGGTCTCACAGACATTTTATCAAAATCGGTTCGGTAGTTTGGTTTTTAAATCAAAATAGCTGCAAAAAATACTACGTACTACGGTTGTAAAATGCAACCGACTTCCAAATAACAAAAACACTACAAAGTATAACATAACTTTAATTTCGGAAGTCGGTGTTAAAAACGCAGAAACAACCACTCCCTAGGTCTGCAATTCTGTGTTAGGGTATCTATTATATGAGAAGTGAAGTACATATCTATACAAGATATTATAGGTCAAGTTTTTAGCTTGCCTCAAACACTTACCCAAAACTGTCTACCATACCAGCTTTCGGACCATAAAGGAACATACTCCTGGGGATATAAAGTATCATATGTCCTGTTCCAAAAGATGATCTACCCGTGTGCCAAGTTTCGTCTTAATCCGGAACAATAAGAGTTACCTACTTCCTTCAAAGTCAAATTTGAATGTCGTGCGATTGGAGAGGCAGTGGACTTCTATAAACATGATATGCGTGATAACGTGGAAGACGGTAAAACTCTGTTACTGATCATTCATAACACTTAGATAGGATCAAAGAATAGCGCCATCCCATCACTTCCCGTGGGTGTCGTAAGAGGCGACTAAGGCACTCACCAGAGAATGGGCAGCAGCATTCTCTGTGCTGAAGACGCCCCGGGCGTCGGGAGTCGTAGGGCGATCCCCGGCCACCGTAGGCACGGGCCTGCGAACGGCGAGCGTTGGGTGGCTCGCTGTCCGGTCACAATCAGGCCCGGGCCGATGGCGCGTTGTATTCCACGCGCGCAAAGAGATGTCAGCATAGTAGACGGGGCCCGCTATGGCCAGAGCCTGCCAGGGTTGCGCAATTTGTCCGAAAGACTCACCGCGGCCCTGGAACGCAAAGGGCTTTAGAAGGAACATGGATGGGTTTTAGTCAGTAAGAGTCTGACACGCCCTTCCGCTCAACCCAGGGCGGAAGAAGTCATTTGATAATTTCCCATCTGTAAAAAAAAGCATTCTCTGAGCATTTCAACAGCTACACTGCGATGGCCAACCCGCCTGCTCAGAGTGGCGATTATGGCAAACCCTTTTTTGGTAGGCCTATGTCCAGCAGTGGACGTCTTTCGGCTGACATGATGAGATAGGATCAAAGACAAATAAGCTACTTCAAAACATTATCATGAGTACTTATCTTCAGCATTCCTTAACCAAAATACGTGATACAAACATTGTTTTTAAGTAGGCATTTAGGTACAAACGAAAACCTTGAAACTGTACCACGTGTGTGTGGCTCGCTGTGGCGCAACGCTGGCGCGACATTGCGCAGGTCAGTAACGTGATGATAGCGACTAAGGTACTGGTAGCATGCAAAGTGTCTACCATTGACATTATTTATTAGGAATAGTATGACGTCGAGATCAAGGAATAAAAAAATATGAAAACGAGAACCCGGGTGTCTCCGTGGTCGAGGTAACAATCTGACAGAGAATTTAGTAATCCCTTGTCGGATGGAAAAAGCCATTAGTAGGTCCTCAACTCCTGACTCCTGATGGTTTTATATTTATTATAATTTTAAGTAGGAATGCACAGCTAATGACATATTTGGGGCCTGATGTGTCCCACTCCTGGGCAGCTTAGAGGCCTCATCCCATTCCTTCAATTCCCCTCTTCTTTTGGGTTTATTCACACCAATTCTCTAAGAAGCCATCCCGGCACCCTGCCATCTTCTTTTATAAAATTAAATAATAATAAAACACCCAAAATATAAGTCCAAACAACAAGCTAACTTAATTGCAAACCATACATCTATAAATAAATGTATGTCGAAGTCTGTATGTATGTGTCGCGATGCATCATCAAATCCAAGTTCATTGCCCCCGGCTGATTCACGACTCTTTTTGTATGCAGCTGTCTCTTGCACACCCATCTTATCATACATATCGCCTTCTCTGTCTGCCGTATGACAAATTAGTGTAGACTGTTGAGATTTTGTGATAAAAACGTTTGTATTAATTTTTGTTTGTTTTTCGCTTTTACAGATGGCCATGTTTGTCTGAGATTAACGGTGTGCGTTGTCGACGCAAAATTGTAAATAAGCTTGCTTAAAATGGCGCAGTTATTCGTGTACCTAAAATTAATAACTGACAGCCCATCTCATACACATTATTTTTTTGTTACTGATGGGCTCGCGTTTGACAGCAACCTCACCTGAAAGTGAATCATGTGTTAGACGATGGATACGCTTGCCTAGAAGTAGATAGGTACCTCACCTATTTAATCTTGACAGGTTGTAGATATCAGGAAATTTTCTGATCCTGAAACTAAAATTAATTTTTAAAGAGATAAAACTTTTTTGGAAGTGAGGGCAATAGCTATTTTTAAATCAAAGTTGCTTCCTGGACTAGGTAACCCAACACTTCAACGATGCTACCGAATACCTATATGCAGAGGAGTAGAACAACGGTTTTCAAGTAAGACAAACCCATAATCGTCGTAGTTTTTGAAGTTCAGCATAAAAATATCATCTGAAACGTCCCCAGATCCTGTAAAAATAAATATATTTCATCAAACCAGCTGTCTTTTCTCATAACATAGTCTCTCCACTGATTACACCACCAATCGCAAAAGCTTCAGAAATAACAAAATTTGACAGCAAATTTGAATTTGGAAGACTCAAGTGAATCCATATTCATTGTCCTGAAAGATCCTTAAAATCCAAAATGGCGTAGATACCAAAGTAGGTGTAGGCACCGCGCACAATTACAATATTATTTTATTTGCACATTATTATTATTATTTTATTATTACGAACTTCAAAAACTCAAACTGCATTTTAGAAGGAAAACTGCATCGTTATTATTTAACGCAGAACCGCTATTGAGTTCAAAATATTTAGTTATTTGTTGTACAAATATTGGGCGTTATCGCAAGTCAGTGACCCTTTGCGATAAGGGTTTCAGCTATTCCTGTAAATAACGGTTTGTTTTCAAGGCGTTGGCTCGGTTTGATTAGTCGCAGTTATTGAACTGAAATAACTTTGATAGATTGCCATTCAACGTGGCAATCTATCAGCGAATTGTCAGAAATTACAAGTGTAGGTTTGTTTGACCTTTTATACTAGTCTGTTATTGATTATTGAAAGGGCTAAATCATAGTTTAATCGTGTTAAGTATAACAAAATAAGAACTCTTTAAGTAAACAGTGATTAGTATTAGTTACTAAATCTTCTAGGGAAGCGTGCACTATCGTCAGCCACATCATCGCTTTCCATCAGGTCATCGAACAAACGCTGAATTAAACGCAAGCCGGTCAATAGTATAAAAACCGCAAATCGAATTCCAATGTCAAACTCAAACCAAAAACAAAACCCAAACATTTAAAAAATCGAGTCACCTCGAACGCCGACCCCGAAAGCTTCCAAATTCAAATCACTTTCACCGCCAAAATTGTGTTCCATTTACGAATTCCCCACAATCATCCGTCACAATTTCGCAGAACGAGGACAGCCGAATTCGCTTCAAGGTCGTTGCGGCAGGTCAGTGCTGTGACGTCAGAGGCGCCCTCCAAAACGCGGGGTCGTTGCCCTCGCGCGGAAACTGTGCTGAGCGCGGACCGCATGCGAATTGGGAGCTCGTTGTGTGTGTGCGTGTGGTTGGTACACACGTCGGGGTGGCGAGCATTTTTATGTTCTGATTTTGGTTTTTTGGTGAAGTTTTGTATTTGTTTGGGAAGTATAATTTAAAATAACAGTAAGATTGTATGGAAATCTTGCCTTCCTACCAGTTATATTTCTTGATGTTTTGAAAAGCTATCGCAGAAGAAAATATAAATTACTGCCTCGTAGGTACCAGGCGCAGATTCATAAATAAGTAAACTCGTTTTCAAATCTTAAACAAAAACTGTTACAGATATTACAGCATCTGAATCCAAAAATCCACGTTCGTCGAGCAATAACCCCAATGCGTAGCCTCCCCATTACTCCGTGTACCGACACAATGTCTCTGTGTGCGCAGAGTCGTCTAGACACGCGTGTGTGCGTGCAATTCGGCTAAATGGACACACTTGAGAAATTTTGTTTTATTATTTTTATGTAACGAGTTTACGACAACATGTTTGGGGTTAATTTTGTTGCTGTCAGGTTGTTCATCCGTAATTGTTTTGAAAGATGTTACGACTTGTTTAGTTGTATTGTTATGCTTGTATTTAGTATGTAAATGGAGTAGGCTGAAAATGTTCGCCATACGCTGAATGTCTGATTTTTTCTTGTTTAGATGTTTTTAGACTAAAAAATTGAGGTCAGGTTTCTGAAATAACTATTTGGAGTTAAAAACGTGTTAAATCAGTTTGGCAAACAGAGTTTGGCAAGTTTTCAGGCTAAAGTAGGTAGGTACCTAAAGTTTGACAAATACTCAACTTTAAATTCTTAACCCAGAAATTGGGGGTAATTTACAGCAAGCTTATTGCCCTAAACAGAGTTCCAGACTCCAAGCTGCAGCAAGAAAAATGAACAACCTTGACCAACAGTGCCTTGTGACTAGTAGAACGATGAGGATATCATGTAGTAGGCAGGTAACTAGGACCTCGTGGCTAAATAATAACAGCCGCACGGGTCGATCTTCAAGGTTAAGCAACGCTTGCTGGTCTGTCGATGGGTGACCATGGGTGCCTCGAAAAACATGTTAAGCCGTTGGTCCCGGCTGCCATTTGTAGATCTTTGGCAGACGTTACGGATTGTCAGAATCCAGTAAATCTGACTCCAGTCTAGCCAAGAATCACCGTGTTAGCCAGTTGATGGGTAGTGGAGGTCTGGTAGGCAGCCGCTCCACGTAAAATACTGGTATTCAGCTGAATCCGGTTTGACTGGAAGCCGACCCCAATATACTTGGGAAAAGGCCTAGGCAGATGATGACTAGTAGGTAGGTACCTAATAATTTCTTGTATTCAGATAACGTTTTTTAGCGCTTACTCTACTTGGAAGCATTATTTTCCTTATATGTCCAGTATATCCACGTCCACACAATATAGACTTTGAAGAATAAATAAAATTATTCTATCACAACCACATTTGTGTACATTGCTTTATTGCAGACAACATTCTATAGGTAGAAGTTTATGGAAGTTTGTTTGTATCGTGTGGACACGGTCCAATTTGACAGTTTATGAAATTGTTGCGTAATACTTAATGAGGATAATAAAATGTAAAATGGCGAGTTTGAGTGTCTTTATACCTTTTATTTGTGGTTAAAATTCACGTGGTCTTGTATTATGATAAATATGTTTAATATAATGTGGTTTTGATTTTCATTGTTTAAATAGCTTAAACCCCGATTTAGGCCTCTTGTTATTGTTTCTTTGTGTTTTAATTGGTTAGAGAACTGCCTACCTAATATTCGACAATTTGTCTTTTATTACAGATTTGATGTCACTAATTGCAACAGACTGCTTGGAATATTTCGTCAGAATAGTATCTAGTCACTATCCTCAAGGATAGTGAAAAAAAGATTTTTTGACGGATACTTTATTTTTAATTTCAGTGACAGTATGTACAATAGTTTCAAAATGTTCCTGCGCATAATAAATGTCGAGGAGAAGCGCTGAGTACGACTATAGTATGCGCCAGATAAATGTGGAATAAAGTATATACCTTTCCCTAATAACTGTTCATAGGTACCTGAACAATTAAATATGAATCGTTTTTATTATTAGACAATGTTAAGGATCACGAGAGATGATGATTCGGGACAGCTTTGTGTCATTAATTCCGTTTTTCAAATTAAAAATGTCAATAATTGTAGGTGGGTCAATGACCGTTATTCCACGATTATCTGGCGCCTACTATAGTCGGGATATCGACCAAAATTCTTTCGCCCATCCGATTCGGAATTCAAATATAGAACTAGTAGGTAACCCTTTTATTTTAAGTCGTCATTAACGGCTTGCGCAATAAAAAAAACAGCTGTTAATGAAAAATGGGATTTCTTTTTTTTCTTTTTTCTAGTCTGTCCACGGACCACGTCATTGCATTGAATTACTGTTAAAGCGCTATAGCCTACAGCTATTTAATTATAACTGAAATTAACTTACATAAGTCATTATTATCATCTGCCTAGTACTAGCTTCCAGTGTAGCCGGATGCAGCTGACTACCAGTATTTTACATGGAGCGACTAGGAAGTACCCAGTAACTGGATAACATGTTAACTCTTTAGACTTTCAGGCATCTGATATCTATTGACGGATATTTTTTGCTCGGAAAAATATAGGGAACAGCAGATTTTTTATTTTTTGCATAAATCGTGTCTTTAATTTAATACCTGATGCCTGAAAAAAATAGCCCAATATAAATAAGTGCAATAAAGTTCTAAAAATTTGAATCCAACGTAAAATATTTTTCTCTTTCAAAACCCTAACTACAGTTAAAAATAACAAAGATCCATCTAGAACTTCAATTTAATTTAACAAAACCATCTAAATAATTCATTCGCATTAAATATGAAACATCGGCAAGTAAACTAATATTTTATGATGGCAGCCATGTTACGTTATAATAAAAAGCATAAAAATAAAATTGAAGAATGTAACGAGTCCGGTCCGTCTAGCAGGTTTTTAAAATCCAAGATGGCGCTGGGCCAATCGTCTAACGCGGTTCAAATTTCGGATGCGCAGGAGTGGGGAGTATGTTAGACGTACAATAGAAATGTGTGCGGGATTTATGTGTTTTTAAATTAGGGTTCGGATTAGATGGAACTCTGTGATTGGGCGATGGCGTCCATTTTGGTTGGTAGTGGATTTGGTTGTGTTTCTCTTTGTTTAGAAGTTTTGGTGTTATTAGAAGTTTTTGTATTTTTATTGGATATTTTGGTGTTGTCGTATCGTAAGATTTGGTACATATATGTAGTTGTGTAGGACATGAAAACTAGAACATTGATGTCTTAATTGATTAAAACAGAATTAATTAGAAAAAAAAACAAAACAGCTTGACAATTAAATTAAAAGCCGATTAAATAAAAATCTAGAAATATTTCGCGAAAAGTAAAAACAAATTACCTATTCTTATTCGTACCAACCAAATAGATTATAAATTACCCACACAGACGCATCGAGTAAATAAAATAAAACCACCAATAGCAACTACACATCACTATCTAAAAATAGACTCAGCTAACGAAACCAATTTATCACTTTATCAGTGACAGCCAAAAAAACCGTCCACTCACAGTCCGTAGCGCTAACCTTCTAATTTTTTCTAACACGACAACAGCCAATGGGAAACGCCCAAATTTCGAAGATGCGCTTGAGTGGACGAAATTTTTAAACGGCTTAGACGCACACATACACACGCCCGTATCTGAAGGTTAGTTTTACACTGTCGTGCGTATAAAGAGGGTCAATGTGTAAGTGCGTTTTGTGTGTGTGTGTGCCATTAGCATTTAGTGAATAAGTGTCAAGTGTGAATGGTGGTGAATAATTTATTTTATTTGGTTTTCGGTGATTAAATATGCATGCGTTTATTTAAATATATTCATGTAAATTGCTTTGTGTACAATGATTATGTTCAAGTATCTACGTTATTAAGGCGCAAGGTTATTTTAATTTGGTTTTAATTGATGATTTTTATTCACGTTTTGACGTCAGTATAAGAAGTTGTTTAATAATAACGGTCAAGGTTAAGATTGTGAGGAAATGGAAGCGCCAACAATAAAATAAAGTGATCAACTGGAACAATAAAATTGCAGGTAGGACCGCATTCACACGGGATCCATTATTGACGATTCGTCATAAAACACGATACGTCATCATTACGGATGTACGTTCACATTGCATATGTAATCGTGTTTTTTCATGATTCGTCTTGGATAAACTACCAACCAACTGACGATCGTCGCCTTTTGTATTTGTTCCATATTTTAACTACTTCAAAAAAGGAGGAGGTTCTCAATTCGGTTGTATTTTTCTTTTTTAGTATGTCTGTTACCTCATAACTCCGTCATTTATGAACTGATTTGAAAAAATATTTTACAATATGAAAGGATGTACCTACTTTCCGATTGGTCCCATAGAAATTTCGTCAAAATCGTTTCTGTAGTTTGGTTTTCAAATCAAAATAGCTAGAAAAAATATGTATCCAAGTAAACCGAATTGCGTATTTTGCTTTCCTGTGACTTTGCAGTGGTGCTGTTAGATACCTATAAGTTAAAAGTGAAAAATTAACAAAAAAATTGTAATTATACACTGGCATTTCCATAATTACTGGTCTGTCTTTTACCGTAGAACCTTCTCGATCAATTTGTTGGTCAAACAATTATTCTACCTTTTTCGACATAATTCAAGCGCAGTGCAGCACGTCTTCACGTATCAAATGAATGTACTGGGAGGGCGCGATCCGTCACAAAAAAATCACTTCGTGCTAATAAAAAACACGAATCGTCCTCATGTGAATGAGCCCTTAGGTTATCTACGGGCTAAAAGAAGACGATTCGTGTTTTTTGACGAATCGTCTTTTTTACGATTCGTTTTTATTTTTTTTACGGTGGCAATGCTTTTTAAATACCCGTATTCACACGCATCACAGCATCACGAATTGTGAAAAATTAAATTTATCACGTCTTCACAAACAACCGTTTATCTGGCAGAGGGGGAGCACTTGGCTCTGAAAAAAGTAGCATTTTAAAGCTTAATATTTCGCAAACGGATCCTTGAATGGAATTATTATTTCGTTTATTAAATTTTGTTTACTTATACATTTAAATTTTTAAATATATCATTTAAAAAAACCATTGTAACAAAAAAAAAACATTTAAAAATATAAAAAATAGTAGTCCGCCGTTGTCGGGAGCAGGGTCCAAGCTACCGGTGGTAATTATTATTATTTTTTAATTTTTAACGACCTATCCAACGACACCCCACACCATGGGATAGACTATTAAAATAAAAATCATCGCCACTTAACGTTTCAAGATTTTATTTTACCAATTTGTCGGCGTGGT
The DNA here is from genome assembly GCA_002192655.3 of Mamestra configurata. Lineage (NCBI taxonomy): Eukaryota > Metazoa > Arthropoda > Insecta > Lepidoptera > Noctuidae > Mamestra > Mamestra configurata. The sequence continues at coordinate 77,041 of NDFZ01005233.1, read as the reverse complement.
TAATATGTAACTATAGGTACTAAATTCCAACTTTATAGTGCTTCCTAGTGTGTCTCTGAGCTAAACCGCGGACAGACAGACAGACATGGCAAAACTATAAGGGTTCCTTATTGACTACGGAACCCTAGAAACCAATATGTTTTGGTAATCTATTTGATGGACTAGGTACTTATAAGTTTTTAGAGACTACCTTATTAGACTAAACTTATCTATGATGGGCATTTATTAAATAATCAATTAGTGAAATGGTCTCACCCCAGAGGGGCTGGGGAGGGATGGCTCTAAGAACGGACACATTGCAGACCTTACACAGCGGCGGTACGAGTACAATTTAGTGCGCTGAAGTGTACAGTGCAGGTAAACGTTAATGGGACACCTTTACTCATTTTTAACTAGCTTCTTGCCAGCGGCTTTGCTCGTGTGAAAGTTGGAAATGATCCTAAGGAACTATAGTCTTGGAAAAAAGTATAGTACCCGAATGGCAAGTTTTATCCGAATCAGTATGTAGCAAACCAAAGTGCCAATTCTACTGAAGTCGCGACCAACACTAAAGTCGAGAAACAAAAATCGACTGTCCCATACATTGATGTGCGCATAACTCGACGTACTGGTGCCCTACTCCGTCTCCCTCTTAGAGCGGAATCATGATCGTTTTAACACTTCATTGTAGAGACCCTGAACAGCTGATTTTTTTCATGATTTCGCATGCGCGTGCAGTAGGCTACAGTAAGGGCAGGCCAACCCATACATAAAACCCAAAAAAAAAATTCGCATCGTCAGTATCGTGATTTCAACCCTGAATAATGTGGTGAGTTTTTTTTTTGGGGATTATGTATGGGCTGGCCTACCCTTACTGTAGCCTACTGCACGCCCGTGTGATTGCGGTGTAGTGCCAAAGCAAAAGTTGTTCATAATGGTGAGAACAATTATCCCTTTTCTGGTATTGCGTTTATTCTGTTAAACGTTGTATATGCGAAAGTTATTGTCTATCTGTCAGAGAGCCAATTCTACTCATTTTTAAACAACGTTCGCATTCGCATCTCAGTCGCAATCTGTCAAAAAGCCTCAATTTCCATACATTTGTGACAAGCAAGCTTGGCAAGTGTAGCGTCAGATTTCCAGGCATCCGACAATCCGTAACGACTGCCAAAGATCTACAGATGACAGCCGGAACCAACGGCTTAACATGCTTTCCGAGGCACAGAGGAGTCTCGGTATGTTAAGATGGTCACCCATCCACAGACCGACCTCAGCAAGCGTTGCTTAACCATGAAGATCTACCCATGCGGCTGTTATTTAGCCACGTGCTCCTCGGCTATCTATAAAAAAAATCCTATCGTCATCTCTCTCTTACACAATCCACGGTGTCCCCTTCACGTTGTCCGCCAGTGTACGAGTGGGTACAGCGGGCGCGCAATTTTTAAGACTAATTATCGCAGTACGTCAGTGTCGCGCGGTGACACCACGCATTTTTCTGCTGACTGTACTTGCAGCACTCTTCCCAACTTAGTTTTGTTTTAAGGGAACTTTCGAGTGTTTTTGACAAAAAGTTTTTGTTGCAGCTTAAATTAAGTACGAGACAGAGATGTTCTATGTAGAAGAGAATATTTTAATTGGTGCTGTATCTACGACAATAGTTTTTATTAATACATATTTTGTTTACATTAGGATAGGCTCGTGTTTGAACAAAATCACACCTCTTTTTTGATGAAGAGTGAGAGAGAAAAGAGAAGAAAACTGAACAATTTTCCGTAGTGGACTCGAATCTGATTCATATTATTCCTATTAAGATTTTTCCCCAACAGCTGAACAGATTTAGATGAAACTTAGCACGCGTGAGAACACTATGCAGGTAAGTCTGAGTGACAATCTGTATACAGCGCCATCTATCGTCATACGAAGGAACTATCTTGCCAAATCGATGAAAAATGTAAAATAAATCATTCCGATACAATTAATACTTAAAACATACTAAAAATAACTACACACCCTCAAATTAAGATTAGTGACTACTTATTCCAACCAAATTAGCACCTTAGGCACAATAGGCACACAGCGCAGAATTAGCGACTTAGCGACCCGTTCCCACAATAAACCCGTGGGCACACTTACAGCGCATTATTTGCCGTTATTATTAATAGTATGTCAACACTACGCTGTGCGGAATGTCCAGGGGTCACGATTATTGTGTCACCGGGGAGTAGGGACGTCATGATTTTGATGTTATTGGAGACTGTCCCGCCACTTGACGTTTAGGTTCAATGCAAGTCAGTGGCAACAATTGGACATTGACAGCGCTTTAATCATGATAGTATTAAGGGCGATTTTCGTAGAGCAAGTGTAGACACTCATGTGTAGACTGTTACTTCATGATTTCCTTTTACATGTAGTGAAAGGATTGCCGGTGAGGTGAGATGGATAAAAAGTTGCCAATGGAGATTCAGATTACTATTTTATTTTTTTCTTACAGGCTTGCGTTTGACTACTATGATGTTTTAGAGGGTATGCGGGACAGGGTCCCGCAAACCTCCATTAAAAAAGGAGGATCCTCCGATCAGACGGTTGATGTGTCTGGTGGCCATTGCCCAATGGTTGATCTCTGGGCTGTTGTATATGTTCAAATCGCACGGAATGTTCTGATACCGCGACGCAGGATTTTTTGTCGTAATTCGTTGCTGGCGGTAAAGATGTCGTTCTGTTACTTTTTGCCGTGGTACTGATTTTACTACGGTAGCTTTTGCTGTGGTATTGATTTCGCTACGTTAGTTTTTTGTTGTGGTATCGATGCCGCTACAATGTGACCACGTACTCAGGATGTGCTGAAAATATTAATTTTCTTGGTTTTTTTAAAAAAAAAGCGTTTCCCTACGCTTTGATTTTGCTCTTGTATCGTGGGTGCGTTTACAAACATACAAACTCACTTACACAAACAACCAGACCCGGAACAACTATCTGTAGGCTACACACACTGGCATAATGATAATTGTTAATAATGATACTGTGATAATTGTATTACCATTTAAGTAACGTTTTAGAATAATTTGCTAAAGTATTTTGAGCAGGCGGTAAAAAGCCTTCATTTTGAGAATTAAACACTTAGTAATGTATAGACGATTCTGGAAGATTCAGATTCTGGAGTGGCGATCTCGTACCGGAAAACGAAGCGGTGGAAAGCTTCCTATAAGGTGGACCGATGTCTTGGCGAAGGCCGCGGGAATCCACTGGATCCAAGACACATAGAACCGGTCGACGATGACTTTCATGTCAAAAATTCATGAATAATTAATTTAGAGACACAATAAGTTTGGTGGGATGTTAGTGTAGTCATTTTGAGGAAAACCGATATTATTATGAGTAGGGTATACCTTATTCATATGGAAAGTACTATGGTACTTAGTATTTAAAAATTCAATAAGGTTTCTAACAACAACATTTGGTTTTGGCACAATCATGCCATTGTCTGACCATTTTCCTCAAGTTAAAGGTACTCGCTTAATTATTGGAACGAGTTGAACAGCCTACCTAAATTTCAATTGTTTTGCCAAGCGTTGGTATTCCTTCGCCCGCATTAAAGTCTGAAATTACCCCCAGAACTATGGGATATAAGTACACTTTGTCCTTATCCGGGTCATGGTCTAACGGTGTGCCAAGTTTCATCCAGATCTATTCAGCCATCGAGCCATGATTGTTTGATTAAACATTAGACACCTTTTCGACATACACTTATAATATTAAAATGACGAGTCATATTCGACAATGGTCAAATAATGTACCTAATTGTATGCCTAAGTATGAATCTCACGATTAATCATATTTGTTTAACCAAGCTACCATGTATTTGTATAGTATTTTAGGTAATTTCATTTTCCTTATTTCTTAAATAAATGCAGTGAAACAATAGGTCCTATGTTTATAATAACAAGAAAATTTACAAGAGATATTTAACAGCTGAAGCCTTATTCAGAATATTTTCTCAAAATTACCATTTGCTTCATGGTACCTAGTATCAAATGGTAGTTTTGAGAAATTATTCTGAATAAGGCTTCAGCTGTTAAATATCTCTCAAGGGGAATGTTCTTGTTATTATAAACATAGGACTTATTGTTTCACTGCATTTATTTTATTGTATACATAACGCAACACCCGGTTAATTGTCATTGCAGGTTCCTTGACTGCAATTAAAAAGTTTGCCCACTTGAATAAAAATGTATAGTACAACTATTTTCTTAATGTCCCTCGGCAAACTTCGTGTTTCGTCAGTCGTCGGATTTCTATCAGAAATAGAATATAGAAAATAGTTGTACTGTTCTAATAGGACAGTCCCCCAGCCTCCGCCAACATGGTCACCCGACGGGAGAAAGTCGCGGCACTAGCGCCCAATTAGTTCCCGCGCGTGTAGCTTGCCTACATACTAACAAGTTATTATTTTGATAGTGTGTGGAATGGCTTTAATTAACTTTTAACTTCGAGGAGGCGTTGGGTGATATTTGGTGGTACTGACTGGTAAGCGTATCTATCTGGGTAGGTAAGCGTATCTCTCTGGGTAGGTAAGCTTTTCTCTCTGGGTAGGTAAGCATATATATCTGGGTAGGTAAGCATATATATCTGGGTAGGTAAGCTTATCTCTCTGGGTAGGTAAGCATATATATCTGGGTAGGTAAGCTTATCTCTCTGGGTAGGTAAGCATATATATCTGGGTAGGTAAGCTTATCTCTCTGGGTAGGTAAGCATATCTATCTGGGTAGGTAAGCTTATCTATCTGGGTAGGTAAGCATATCTACCTGGGTAGGTAAGTATATCTATCTGGGTGGGTAAGCATATCTATCCGGCTACGTAAGCATATCTATCTGGGTTTTTTCTGATACGACCTAGGCAGTGCCATTCTATCAACCATATCGATGGTCGAGAACTCTAAAATGTATGATGAGTCCAAGATTCCAGAGCCCAGACGTTACTTGTTTTGCGATTAACAGAATGTGTAGAATAGAGTAGTGTTAGTAATGTTCTTTGACTTGCTACTACGTACTTTGACTTGCTAGCTTGAACCGACGACAAATTTTAAGGTTTCGTATCCAAAGACCAACGGGACTCTATTACTAAGTCTCCACTGTCTATTCGTCCGTCTGTCCGTCCGTCCTTCTGCCAGTCCGTCCGTCTGTCTGTCTTTCCGTCCGTTTGTCCGCCCGTCTGTCCATCCGTCTGTCCGTCCGTCTGTCTGTCCGTAGTGCTTGGCAAAATAAGTAGTTGACGTCTGGGGGCTCCGGGATCTTGCTCTTTATGAGATTTACGTGTCCGACCTTCTCCAACGAGAAACTTATTTACTTGAACAACAAAACAAATCGGTCCACAGAAATGGTTTACAGTTTTATTTCGTCGTGACAAACTGTGATTCAATAACAAATAACTGTACTTTCTTATTGGAGTCGACTTCAATCTCCAATTGGGATAGCGAGTGGCTATAGTGGGCTGTATGACTGTCGCTATTGTAAGCGGCGAAATCTCGTGGAATCACGGAGGAGGAAGAAATGGAGTGCTGTGCCTACGGATTGCAATCCGGCGTCATTTTCAGTCCGGCCGGATCCGACCGGATACCCATCGATCCGGCCGGATCAGACCGGATTGATCAAATCAGGATGAATTTCGCTTTTCGTTTCAAAATGAACTGTTAATAATTATTATTATAAGTCAATCGAATGACATTGTACTTAATATAAGTAGTTTATACAAAATAAAACATATAAAGGCAACTTTATTTCCAATCCAATGTTAAAATTAGACAACGAGCAAACTATTAAAATCGAATAGTAAAATTTTAACAATGTAACGAGTAGCTCAGTCTTCCTAGATTTCACTTTCACAGATAGATCAAATATTTTAGTAAATAGCTTTATAAAACCTAATATAATTAACCTTACGTAATTTACTGAGATAAGATCACAATAACTAACAACACACAATAATTTGGCGCGGTACTGGCGCAGCGTAGGGGTGGGGCGACTCGGCGTCGAACGATTCACACGCATGAGCACCACGCGCAACGCATTTAACCTTTTGAACGCTACTGTCACGTATAGGTGACAAGCAAGCGCGTGCCCTGTACGCCAAACGTCACAAATACGTGACAAAAAGTACGGTAAATTTATGGCTTGGCGTCGGGGGCACGCCGATGCGTTTATGTTCTGGCGTTCAAAAGGTTAAAGTACCTACTCCATGCATCAGCTCTATTGTTTTGTCAAAAATTGCTAGCACCGGATCCGGACATTGAGTGCATGTCTTGTTCTTAATTGTCACCACACAGGCGCTCCATGTGTGTCTACTCCGTGGCCAGATCTTAATTCTGTGGGTTGTCTCTCAGGGAGAAAGTTGTGACTCTACTAACAGCTATTTTTATGTAACACCATTCACCATCTAACGTTGTGCCAAAAGAGGTTTTAAGACAACAAAATATTGGAAAAACCTAGAAGCATTATTCCTACCTTGGTGCATAGGTAAGGTATTAGTAAATGTAAGGTATTTTTAATTTGAGATGAGTTTGCTCTTGACGCTAGTCTAGGTGGCATAGACAAAGTTGACGATGGAGCGAGCTTCCCTAGAAGAAGCCTGTTCACTCTAATTTTGAAGAGATTAGGGTTGTATGCATTCGGAAACACAGACGCAGGCGCATTATAAAAGACGTTTAGAAACGTTTAGTGCGAATTGGTGGAATAGCAACAAGGTAGGGATGGTAACTTGCAGTGCGTTTAGATGTCCGATGGTAGAAGGGGGCCGGTGAGATTAGTTCGTGGAGTTCCTGGACACTCTTCCCGACGTACAATCTGTAGAAGACCGACAAGCAGGCAACCTTGCGGCTTAGGTGAGGGTTCAGGTAATAATGATATGTTGGCCGGAGATCGAGAGCCCAACGACGCTCGGATACCCTTCTGGTGCAGGTGGAGTGACAGGTAAGCTAGTCATATTTTTCTTACCCGATTTCGAAAAAAGAGATGGGTAATGAGCTCGACAGTTTAATGCTTGTTCGATCATAAGTTCATAACTCACAAACTACTGATCAGATTATTTTTTTGTAAAGTGATGATGTTCGAGGAGCTTATGGCAAATAATAACAACTACTAAGTTTAAACTTTGAGGTTAAGCTACACTTGCCGAGGTCAATGGATGGGTGACCATCTAATAATGCCGAGTTTCCTCCGTGCCTCGGAAAGCACGTTAAGACTTTGTTTCCGGGTGTCATTTGCAGATCTTTGACGGTAGTCAGAAGCCAGAAAATCTGACACCAGTCTTGCCAATGGGTATCATGTTACACAGTTACTAGATGTTGGAAAATGAAAAAAATACCAGTACTCAGCAGTATTCGGTCAGACTGGAAAGGTACAAGTTCTTAGCCGACTTCAGACAACAGCAGCAGACGACGTGTCACCGTGCAGCACTGGTTTCTTTACTTCTCTATGACAACTGCTCCGTTAGTCTCACGGTCGCAAGCGCGACTGCCGAGCGTGGAGTCCTGGGTTCGATTCCCAGGTCGGGCAAAAAGAGTTACATTGTTTCCCATAAGAATTTCCCAGTGACAGCCCGGAGTTTGGACATTGGTGATGTGACACCCCCGTGCCTCGGTGCGCACGTTAAGTGCTGCGCCAGATCTCTCTCCGGTCGTGTCGGGTTGCCGTCCCATCGGAATATGAGAGTGATGAAAGAGGAAGTGCACCTGTGTTTGCGCACACACTTGTGCACTATAATATGTCCCGCGCCGATGGCTAGTCTTGGTTGAGATTGGCCGCATGGCCGAAATCGGTCAGGAGGACTATAGTCTATGGAAAAGCGGCATGCGATGCGTCGCTATAGTAGGCGCCAGATAATCGTGGAATAACGGTCATTGACCCACCTACAATTATTGACATTTTTAATTTGAAAAACGGAATTAATGACACAAAGCTGTCCCGAATCATCATCTCTAGTGATCCTTAACATTGTCTAATAATGAAAAACGATTCATATTTAATTGTTCAGGTACCTATGAACAGTTATTAGGGAAAGGTCAATATACTTTATTCCACATTTATCTGGCGCCTACTATAGCTACGAAAAGTTTTTGAAAGAAACACATAGAAACCAGTAGTGTCACAGCGATACGCCGTCTGCTGCTACTGTCTGCGGTCGGATACGAACTCGTACCTCCGACCAACTCCAACATAGCTGGAAAAAGTTAGGCTAACTGTGACCTGGGAGACGCTTTTATTTACAACTAGCCTTTACCCGCGACTTCGTACGCGAATATTTCATTTTCCCGGTTCCCGAATATTGAATAACGCCATCCATTGGAGAAAACCGCATGAAAATCCGTTCAGTAGTTTTTGAGTTCATCGCGAACAGACAGACAGACGTGGCGAGGGACTTTGTTTTTATAATATGTAGTGATAATACATTCAATAACAGCACCTCTTCACTTCACACGTGTAACACTAATCTTTCTTCTGACGCACCCTAAGCGTTACCTGCTGACTCGCTAATCTTTAGCACGGGTTAAAATTCCCCGAGGTTAGTATAAGCAGGTTAATAGTGCAACATGGGAGAGGATTTTGCTGAATACATAATTTTGATACAGCTTTGATTGAAGTTCTAAGTAGGTATACAGTCATTATGTTTTAAGTAAACGAGGCGTACGAGTACGAAAAATATGTTAAAACTGATGGATGGATATATATCTGCCTAGCCTTTTTCCAACTATATTGGGGTCGGCTTCCAGTCAAACTGGATTTAGCGGAATACCAGTATTTTACGTGAAGCAGTTGCCTTCAAACCTCGATTACCCATTATCTGGGTAACACGGTAGTTCTTGGCAAGACTGGTGTCAGATTTACTGGAAATAAAATATGCCAACAAAGACATACTGCTTACCTGTAAGGCGTAAATCAATGACTTACCTATTTTCCTAGGTTGGTAGATCCTAATGTAAAAAAGAAACCAGTGAACAAAGGAGATAAGGTCACGCTAATGCTTAGTACTGTCTGGATTACCTCCTTGGCTGCAGGTCACTGGCTGACAAGGTGGAACTTTGGAAGCGTCTAGTAAAAATAAAAAGGCACCTATTTGAATTAAGAACTTGAAAATAATTATGTTTTGTTTTTAATATGGGACTCTTGTACCAGCGCTCCTATAAGGCAGATGCCGAATATATTATGAAGTTAAATCTCAAACACTGTTTTATTTGGATTCTTAACTGATGCTTACGTGAAATCCGCTAGAATCGGTCTCCGGGTTGTTGCCCAATAAAAGAAAGGCCTGTTGCAGGAATATAATAAGGACCTATATTAGTACAATTTATGAAAATTTTAACCTATCAGACTTCTGCAGTACGATACATTTTTTTTCTAAGAATCAAAAGAAAACTATCTTCACAAAGTTAGATGATTAATTTGTTGCGAGACATTAATACGCAATACATGAACAATAAATGCAGTTCCATTAATATAAAATAAGCAATTTAGAAGAAACCAAAGCCATGTCGTCAAGGTAGGAAGCTCCTTGAGACCTAATACTGCGCCATTTATATTGCCCGTAACTAAAAATAGTGATGTGACGACTCGCCAATTTGGCTGGAATGTCGCAATCGTCTGGCGCCCACATTGCTCTAATAAATAGAGATGGGACTGAGGACGAATGTCTGCAACGTCACTGACTCGACTACTTATTTAATTGTTAATTTTGGGACAAAAAACTAACTTCAAAAATCGGAGGTGTTGGATAGTGTTCGACCAATGGCTACTTCCTCAACATCGAAGTAAAAAAACGGTCTCCGTGATAACTTCACCTTAGTTTCTTTAAGTATAAGTAGGTTGTGTGAACATAAATCTATTCTATACCTTCTAAATTTATAAATGCGAAAGTTTGGATTTGTTACTCAATCACGTCAGAACGGTTCAGCGGATCTCGATGAAATTTGGCGCAGAGATAGATTATAGTCTGGAATAACACATAGACTACTTTATTCCTGGGAGTATGTTCCCTTGGGCCAACTTTCGACATTCACGCGGGCTCTGAAAAGCTCTTTTTTTAAAGGATGGGAAATCATCAAATGACTTCTACCGCTCTGGATGGAGTGGAAAGGCGTGTCAGACTCTTACTGACTAAAACCCACCCATGTTCCTTCTAAAGCCCTTTGCGTTCCGGGGCCGCGGTGACTCTTTCGAACAAATTCCACAACCCTGGCACTGAAAACGAGTCTCTCATTGTAAAAACATTTACTCATAGGTTCTTCAAACATATGCGTATGGCATTTGGTTGAACAGAAAGACAACATTACAAACTTATTTGAGGAGACAAGAAAAATTTTGTACGGAACAGCAAGCCAGACTGAGTCTATTAGTAAATAAGGCGCATGCGCATCACTACTAATAAACCCGTCTGGTGGCACGAGACGCGAGTATTGGGGCAGGATGCCACGACTTATACTCCAAACAGATTTACTACATGTTTCTGTCGCAAAACTTAACACTGCCATCCATACATTTTGATGTCATCTTTCAGTGTTCTCTTTGTGTATTGTCAGGGAAGATCTATGCAAGGATAAAGTAGTTCATTTATTTAGTTATTTACTAGCTGCCGCTCGCATCAGGGCCCGCGTGAATGTCGAAAGTTGTCCCAAGGGATCATACTCCCAGGAATAAAGTAGTCGATGTGTTATTCCAGACTATAATCTATCTCTGCGCCAAATTTCATCAAGATCCGCTGAGCCGTTCTGACGTGATTGAGTAACAAATTCAAACTTTCGCATTTATAATTTGAGAAGGTATAGAATAGATTTATGTTCACACAATATACTTAAAAAAAGAAAATTGTATGCAGTAAAAAGAGCACAAAGCTACTAGAGTACCTACTGCTGATTTCAACAGAAATTTCTTCCAGCAGACCTGAGACAAAAAAAGATTACATTCAGGATAAGAATGCTTGGAAACATGCTGGTCCTGCTGCATAGGACAATCATGGGTGTAGACAATTTCAAACTGGTTGATTTATGTATTAACTTTATAGATTATACCTACTGTTTCTTTTTTTGTGTTTTTATTTTTCTGTCACACACTCTCACTTTATTAATTTAATACTATTATTTTACTGAACTGTAAGTGCCGTTTAATGGCCTAATTGAAATGAACGTTTTGACTGTAAAATACTGATACTCAGCTGCATCCGGGTATCGGCTTCCAGTGGGCCGATACCAACATAGGTTATAATACCTTTTCTAAATACGTAGATTAAAATTATACATCATAAAAGGAGTACCTACCTAGGAGCTCGTAGCTAAATAATAACGTCGATCTTCAAGGTTAAGCAACGCTTGCCGAGGTTGGTCTGTGGATGGGTGACTATCTTAACATACCGAGTTTCCTCCGAACCTCGGAAAGCATGTTAAGCCGTTGATCCCGGCTGTCATTTGTAGATATTTGGCAGGCGTTACGGATTGTCAGAAGCCAGTAAATCTGATTCCAGTTTGCAGGTTTTAAGGCTCAGAGGGCAGCCCATTCCTTTAGAAGGTCTAATAATTTCCTTTTCAGAGTTAACCGGTGAATTAGACTTTGTTTTGACCTTCCATGCAGGATATAAGAACCAGCAAATGAGTACGGAATACAAACATTGGCCTAGTTGTCCCTACCGCTGCTGCTGAAGCGGTTGCTGATACCCTTCGGCTCTTTAAAAGTACCAATACCGTTCTAAACTAAACAAACTGTTCAGTTTTCGCTATGGCCGCCAGCGCCACTCAATCCCTTGCACATTAGGTAATGTTTAAGGTAAACAGTGCCGTCGCATTGCACTGCTGAGGCTTCCGCTAAGTCAATTTATTTCGCGACTAACCGAACCTGCGAGTAGCTTCACTGCTTCACTTGCTAATTACGTATGAAATACCCTTAAAAAATTTGGTTTTTGAAGCTTTAAAATCACGTGAATATATAGGCACTGCAAAGGACAATGTCTGTGTTCCCTGATGGCTACAATCTAGAGGTATTTAAGTCTTAAGTGAATAGGTTACTTCTAGGCAAGCGTACTCCATCTTCGACCACATCATCGCTTGCCATCAGGTGAGATAGTGGTCAAATGTGAGAGAGGTTCATCAATAATAAAAAGTCGTTCTCTCACACGAAGGGTTCCGTACCATAAAACGAAAACAGACGTTTCTTGTATGGGAGCCCCAATATTTTTATTTAATGTAATTTTTATTATTTTTTGTTATACATACTCTGTGAAAATATCAACTGTCTATCTACGGTTCTTGAGATACAGCCAGCACGCTGACAGACAGACGGACGGACGAACTGTTTCCTTTCAGCTTCTTTTGATCAATGAGAATAAGCCAAGTTTCATTACTTCATTTATTTTCTGCCCCAAAAGGGGAGAATCTAAAACTCATTTCTTGCTAACACCCCAACCAAACTCGGGATCAGTTTTTCACAAAAACATTTACTTCAGCCAGTAATCGAACCCTCACCCACCGTCACTCCACGCACCGAGCCCACAGCACTCTGTTTAGCAGTATTTTGTACGACAAATCTTATTAGCTGGTGACGTACGTACGTAACGGTTGCGCGTAACCTTAGCGTGATTCACTTAATCCGTACCCTATTGAGGAATGCTGCAGGAAGGCGTACCCTATTGAGGAGCTCGTGGCTAAAGAATATCAGTCGTACGGTTCGATCAAGGTTAAGCAACGTTTGCCAAGGTTGGTCTGTGGATGGGTGACCATCTTAACATACCGAGTTTCCTCCGTGCCTCGGAAAGTACGTTAAGCCGTTGGTCCCGGCTGCCATTTGTAGATCTTTGGCAGACGTTACGGATTGTCAGAAGCCAGTAAATCTGACTCCAGTCTAGCCAAGAATCACCGTGTTACCCAGTTGATGGGTTGTGGAGGTCTGGTAGGCAGCCGCTCCACGTAAAATACTGGTATTCAGCTGAATCCGGTTTGATTGGAAGCCGACCCCAATGTAGTTGGGAAAAGGCTAGGCAGATGATGATGATTGAGGAATGCTGCAGTTCTGGCTGGTAGGAAGTTATTTCATGATCAGTAATCACAGACGTATCTACTTACCCAAATAATAAATAAGGTCCCAAACAGGTAGACAAATTTTAACAGAGCGTTGAGAACGTCAAACCAAAGATATCCAAGCAAAAAAAAACACTGATTAAAGATGATATTATTTTGACTTAAAATAATTCGTTTTCGGCACAATAGAATAAACACATCCATTATGAATAGGTAAGTCACGTGGTCACGTGCGTCTGCACATTTGTAGTATCAAAATTATGAGATAACAAAGACATGCATGTGTTTATGCAGTGGGTAACCAACATTTTTAGTGTATTTTCGTTAGTAAGTTCCTTTTCTTATATACTTCTGGACACATCTATTGGCCCACCTTGTATTTTCAGTTTCGTTTGGTCCTAGCTAAAATTTTATATTAGGTCGAGCAAAAAGTTTTTATGCAGTTTTGAACCTGGCACATTCACAATTTCATTCAATAGTCTTTTTTTGAATTTCGAACACAGAATTTAAAGAAACAAAAGACAATTTGGAGCCTGTTTGTTGATATCAAACAATCGAATACTAAGAAAACTTGGTTTTATTGGTTTACTTGGATTTAATTCTTGAAAAAGTGATTGATATCTTTGGTTTTGCAACAAACATTACTTATTCTTAACATTAAGGTGAGGTTCTATCAATAATCTATGGATACTTCACCTGAAGTCGCCGCCCAAGCTGTGGCACTTATTCAGGCCGGACACAGCCAAAGAAACGTGAGTGCTCAACTTAATTTAAGTCGATCTGCGGTCCGAAATGTTTATCGGAGGTACCTAGAGACTGGCGGCTTTGTTCGTCGCCAAGGAAGGCCACGATCTCGGGTCACAACTGAAAGGCAGGATCGATTCATCGTGACGACCAGCTTGAGAAATCGTCACCTTACCTCCATTGAGATACAAAACCAACTTCGCGACTTCCACGGAGTATCTGTGAGCGCTCGAACTGTTCGGAGAAGGTTAAAAGAACGCGATATGGTACCACACAAGCCAGCTAATGGGCCCAAACTAACGCGAGCCCACCGAACAGCGCGCCTTCATTTCGCACGCAGTCATTTAAATTGGACACAGCAAGATTGGAGCCGTGTACTCTTTTCTGATGAGTCTAAAATTGTGTTACATGGCAATGATGGAAGGAAGAAGGTCTACCGACGTAAGGGAGAGCGTTTCGCACAATGCTGCTTTGAAGAGAGGGTTGCTTATGGCGGTGGCTCATGGACTGTCTGGGGCGGTATATCCGCGAGCGGCAAAACTCAACTTGAGGTTGTTACAGGACCACGGCTGCCAACATTAAATGCTGAAAGGTACATTCGTGAGTGCTTAGAACCTCACGTGATACCATACGCGGACTATGTGGGCCCAAATTTCCTTTTTATGCATGATAATGCAAGAGCCCATGCGGCCGGCATCGTCAGGGAATATCTTCGGGATGTGAACATCACAGTTATGGACTGGCCAGCCAGAAGCCCAGACATGAACCCCATTGAGCACATGTGGGACGAGCTAAAAAGACGTGTTAGGGCTCGTCAGCCAGTTGCCCAGACGATGCAGGAGTTGAAAACTGCCATAGAAGAGGAATGGGAGATGATCCCCAGATTTAGGGTTAATTTAATTAGGAGTATTTTTTTATATTTTATTTCTAGTGTATATAGTTAGTTAAGTTTTAATAAATAAAGTAAATATCTATGTAAATAAAATGTTTGTAGTCCTTTTAGGTCCCACCTTATATTTATTAACAAAGAAAACTGTTAAAAGTAATCACGCTCGTGCAATTTAGGGCCGCCGGTTCAGAAACCGGCAATTGAGACGTTGTTGTTAAAAATTTCAAAGTTATTTCAATTAGATCATTCACTTTGGAACGTCAAAATTTCTAAAATGACTAAATGTCCATTCGCAAAGGTCCTTTTAAAATAATTATAAAAGTTTTACAATATTTGGTATACTAAAGAATATTTTATTATATGTCAGGACGAATAACACCACTATTATACTTATAACTGTTCTGTATGGTGTCGGCCATCCCATCACTTCCCGTGGATGTCGTAAGAGGCGACTAAGGGACTCACCAGAGAATGGGCAGCAGCATTCTCTGTGCATTGCAACAGCTACACTGCGATCGCCAACCTGCCTGCCAAGCGTGGCGATTATAGCAAACCCCCCATTGGGGGAGGCCTATTCCAGCATTGGACGTCATTGATTCGGCAACTGATGATGCCTATGCTCATTTAGAAATGGGGGGATAGTCAATTTTTTTTGTAAATCAATCACGTCAAAATATTGTCACGATTTTTATGTTTCTGCACTGCCGACAGACATCTAAAAATATTGTAGTACGAGGTAAAATTGTCGATTGTGACGACATCTTATGACAAATCAGTTTCCTTTCGGAGATTGAAAGAGGAACGCTATGAGTTCGCATTGAAAATTGAGCATGGAAGGAAGAAAATCTTCAAGGCTGTAGACTATGTGACATATCATTAAATGATAAATTATATTTATTTTGCAAGTAGGTTAAACATAACACTTTTACACGACAAAAATCAATCAATTATAAGCCTGTACTCTTCATTTAACCTCTCAAATATCATTTCTGTAGCATTTAAAAAAATAAATAAAAAAATTAAAATACCATAATTCAGACCTTGATCCATATCCACCCATTCCCCAATCCATCCATTTCATTCGTTATTATTATATACATATTTACATTTCGATACCAGAAATATCAATTAACGTAAGGGACATTTTGGCATTTTGCGTAAATGAACCTTACGTTAATTGTCGTAGGGGCAATTTGGCATTTTGGGTAAATGTCCCTTACGTCAATTGATACTTCTGGTATCGATTTTTTTTTTTATATTCTTATTTCTCATTTGTTTTCCTCGGCGAACCGGAAAGAATTGATGGCACGGGCCTAAGCCAAGTGTTCATCAATTGGGATAAGAGTAGATGCAGTAGGCTGTATGATAGATGGGGGTGTATCGGTATGGATGTTTTGGTGCGGGTTATCGGATTCACATTGCAGGAACTTTCTTACTAGTCTGCACGTGTTTAATATCACTGCTTTCTGCAGTAGTTGGTAAGTGCTTGAAGGTAGGTTTAGAGAGTTAAGAGATTGATAAAGTTGTTTGGGTATTACACCAGTTGTAGATAATACTATAGGGACTATTGTAACCCTTTGTAGGTGCCAAAGTCGGGCTATTTCGTCTTTTAGTCCAATAAATTTGGATAGTTTTTCTGCGATTGTAGTCTGTAAGTTATGGGTATTGGCCACCGTAGGCGCGGGCCTGCGGACGGCGAGCATTGGGTGGCTCGCTGTCCGATCACCACCAGGCCCGGGTCGATGGCGCGTTGTGTTTCACGCGCGCCTCAAAGAGATGTCAGCATAAAAGACGGGGCCCGCTAGGGCCAGAGCCTGCCAGGGTTGCGGAATTTGTTCGAAAGAGTCACCGCGGCCCTGGAACGCAAAGGGCTTTAGAAGGAACACGGATGGGTTTTAGTCAGTAAGAGTCTGACACGCCCTTCCGGTCCACCCAGAGCGGAAGAAGTCATTTGATGATTTCCCATCCTTAAAAAAAAAAAAAAATGTTATGGGTATTTGGTACAGCTATGTCTATTAGATATGCTGTTTTATTTGTTTTATTTATTACTGTGATATCCGGTCTATTGAAATGAATTGTTCGGTCGGTGAGAATGGCACGATTAAAATATAGTTTTATGTTTGCGTTTTCTAACACCGTTTCGGGGTTGTACTTATAGTATGGCACTACAGTCTTTTAGTTTGAATTGGTGAGCTAGTTTTTGATGAATAATGTTAGCTACTTGATCGTGTCTATGTTTATAGTCTGTCTGGGCTATTGACTCCCATGCGCCTGTAATGTGTTGGATCGTTTCTGGAGAACTATTGCATTTTCTACAAGTGTCAGTGGTTAAATTTTTAATAATAAACTTTCTGTAATTTTTGGTTTCAATTACTTGGTCCTGTATTGCAAGCATGAAGCCTTCAGTGTCAGGGAAAAGCTCACTTCGATTAAGCCACGCGTTCGACGCCTCTTCATCGGCATTTATTTGGCTTTGCTGACGATACCGCCATACCAGCTGCACATAGTGACCCAAAAATTGCCTCACAAATACTCCAAGAAGGACTAAATGACATATCAGACTGGCTTAAAAAGTGGCGGATAAAAGCCAACGAAACCAAATCAGTCAATGTTACGTTTACTTTAAAGAAGAGAATCCTGTCCTCCAGTCACACTAAACAACATTGAAGTCCCACAAGCAGATCATGTGAGATGTCTTGGATTGCATTTGGACAAAAGACTTACCTGACAAAAACATATTTTCACTAAGAGGAAGCAACTTGGTATTCAAACACGAAGACTTTACTGGCTCATAGGGCGAAAGTCTCAGCTTTCTCTCAAAAACAAAATACTCTTGTACAAGGCAATACTGAAGCCCATCTGGACGTACGGGATCAAATTATGGGCACCGCATCTCACTCAAACATAGAAATTATACAGAGGTTTCAAAATAAAGCTCTGCGTATGATAATCAACGCGCCCTGGTTTGTACCCAACGAATTACTACACCATTGGATGACCACCGTGAAGCAGGAAATCGTACGCCACACCAAGTCCTACAAAGAACGAATCCAACAACACCCAAATACTCTGGCTCGGTCACTAATGGAGAATCACAACAAGGCGCGACGATTAAAGCGCAAAATACCCCAAGACCTAATCCAATCACAGTAAATAAAACTACTGTTTAAACAATGAGGATGTGACACAGGTCACATACTGAGCGAGTCAGCGATAGCACCAACCAACATACTTCTGAATGTCCCACGAAGGAGATAGATTGTAGTACATAAAGAACAAAAAAAAAAAAAAAATTTGGCATAAATCTTGTCGATGTCTCCCGTGTTAAGACTTCTGCGTCCATTCCAAAATTTTGGTTTTATCATCGGTCACCTTTTCATTTTTTTGTTCATTTTTATCTTTTAAATTAAGAGGTGTGGAGTGTTGATCGTTTTGTGCTATTAGTTTGTGTAGTATGGAAGACGTAGATTTGGCAAAGAAGTATTTTCTAAGACTTGTGATCTGCCTGTTGTGTAGGTTTGACACGTCAATAAGACCCCTGCCTCCTTATTTTCTTGGCAGAGTTAACCTTTGCTGGCATGATCTAGGATGGTGCTTGCGAAATTTGGTCATTGTCGTGTTAATTTTACGTTGTAGGATTTTTAGGTCTGTTTTGGTCCAGTTGATTATGCCGAAAGAATAGGTGAGTACAGGCACAGTAGATAAATATACAGTAGGTTATCTAAGGCCGCCCGCCGAGTTATTAGCCTACTCTTGCGTTGATACCCAGGGTTGTCACTTTTACTTTTAGTTAATATTTTCGAACAAGCAGCACTTGATCTAAATTTATAAAATAAAAAGCATATTATGATTGAATATTTTACCAATTTATAAATTTAGTAAAAATAAAAAGCTTTTATTCACATAACATTTATTATACTAAGTTACAAATTTGATACCGAGAAAATTTTTCTCCTGTTTCTGCACGTCCGGAACGCTTTATTATTATTTATTAATTATTGTGAAATTGTCCTTATTACAACTATACCTACGCGAAAAATATGTTTACCAAAACGATGTTTCGTACTCAATCCTCTATTTTATAGTAAAACTAGACTTCTTAAAATAAACTTTAGCTCTAAACATAGTATTCAGAAAAATGCGACTCGGCTACGCTCTTAATAAAGCAAATAAACTGTGAAATAAACAATACAATACCATATTTTCTAATAATATTTAAGTATAAGTAGGTACTTACATTTCTGGTTGAGTAGGAAGTATGAAGAATGATAAGTCCGGGTTTGCGAAATCATTATTGAGGCACCCGAAAACACTACAATATTTTTTTCCTCTTTTTGAAGTCATGATACTCGTAATTTACGACAAGTGTCCGCCGCCCGCGCCGGCGAGAGTTGACGAACGCAAGCGGTCATGTAGCGTACGCGCGTGCTCACAGTCGCGCTGCACAGCCCGCACTGCCGCCACCTTATTTCCCCATATATTATGCTAGCGTGTGCGTGAAATCGCGTGCCGACATGGCGCGCGGCGCGCACGCACACATTCAAACCGAGAGCGGCACGTTTGTATGAAGATGTTTTACTGTATATTTATCTACTGTGGTACAGGTATAGCAAAGGTGTTAATGGCTTTTATTGTGTTTCGTGAATCGAGTTGTGTTTTTAGAATTGTGTTTAATCTATGTTGAAATTTTTGTTTAAGTTTTTGTTTAGTGTCTTTACAGTGTATCTGACGTGATGGTGTGTACCCTAGGTATTTATAAGTGTCCTGTTCATCTAGTGGTTCTATTTGTTCTACTTATTATTATTTTTTCCATTATCTGCGCTAGATCTGATGCTGGCTTGTTGATCATCCAATAACACAAACGAAGACAAGCCTTCGGACTAGTCTTTACTAAACCAACATTTTAATATACAGGGTGACAGGGAATTACGACCTACTCCTTGAAAGGTAATTAGCAAAAATTAAGTTTGGTCAAAACTGGATGGTTACCGAGCTGTGACGGTTGAAAAATTCCGGTTATTTTTGAAATTATGTAAGTGGATCCTGATATCTAATTTTTCGATTAAAAAAAAAACAGCTTTTTCCATACCTAATTATTTTTTTTGAAAGTAATTTATAAAAATCTTAATCTAGTACAACCCTCTTCAATAGGTACAATTTCTCTATCACCTTGTATACACTCATTTCTTTTCTAAAAACCGATAGATAAATAGATACAACTACAAAGAACACACAGCACATGTTCCAACAGCCATTAAAAGTAAAAATTAATAAACGCGGCACAGCATTAGAAAGTAAATAACGCATAAGTTTAAATACGAATGACACAAAGAGACCACACTCGATAGCCATTTAAATGTAACACATATCGACCGGTGAATGGGAAATGCAGGGAACTAAGAAACGTGGATAAGAAATCATATAATTATCTAATTTTATAAAATAAACTGTTTAAGCCCGGGTTAAGCAAGTGGACTGTATTTTTAAGAGTTTATTAGGTGGTTCACAATTATAGCAACCTAATTTCTAAAGTTCAAAGGTAGGTCGTAGTAAGTAAGTTGAGGTAAAAAAAATATCAACAAATGCAATCACTTCAGATACTATAAATAAAAACTCATTTTATAATTATTATCCTTTGCTCGACTTAGCCCACTGCTGAGCATGGGTTTTTTTGTGCCTTACCCAGGGTCTACCCACGCAGGCAAGTGTTTTAGGGGAATGCAACTGTAATGGCAGAATGGTTTTACTTTTCTGTGACTTTACTATGTGAGTTTGGGCTGCGACTAGTCTTAAAAGAACCGGCCTCGGATATCTTATCTGCGAATCTGCCATCCAATTATGGGACGTACCAATTAATCAATTAGAGGGCAAACAGGTAAATTAAAGGAAAGTTTCAAGGATTCTGAAAAATTCACCAAGCAGCAAAAAATTCTCTGCCAGGGTTCCGGAATTTGTTCGAAAGAGTCACCGCGGCCCTGGAACGCAAAGGGCTTTAGAAGGAACACGGATGGGTTTTAGTCAGTAAGAGTCTGACACGCCCTTCTGCTCCACCCAGAGCGGAAGAAGTCATTTGATGATTTCCCATCCTTAAAAAAAAGAAAACTGTAACCATCTCTAATTATGTAGTAAGAAGGCGCCTACTTGGGCCTCGCTCCAAGATGCAGTCACATTAAAGGCAATTCAATCAAAATAAAACCTTGCCTATCCACACCACACAATGCCAAGTAGACCTATTACAAGCATACCATAGTTTCGCCGTGGATATTTTCACTGGACACTATCGGTTACTGTCGGATGTCGTCGCGTAACTTCGTGTGTTTCCGTACGTTGCGAGGGGGAGACCAGGCAGAGTGGGGGGCGGCTAATAAACGATTATTATTTTTGATATCGGAGAATAGACGGCACAGATTAGAAATGGGTTGGAGTGAAACTATTGTTTGAAAGCTTTTCTTGTTCAATTGTTGTTTGAAAGTGAGGTTTGTGGTTTATTGGAAGATAATATGTGTGTGGATATGGAAGATGATTGCTACTGCTTTTTAGGGATCCGCTTTTAGGTATGGAACTCTCGCTGGGTGAGTTCATCTCGCTCTTGGCGGGTTGAATACGTTTTGATGATACGTTTCGGTTTGAATCAATCTAAACTGGAAATTATCGCGGGAAATCTGATTATCACTTGGAAAGGTCACAACCAGATCACGTCACATCACAAACATTCAAGTCGATCAACCTCTAATTAAAAAAAAAATCTGAGGGAAACCGACATTTACACTGAATCTTGGATAATTGAGGGAAAACGATATTTTTTCCACTTAGGGTTATTTTGAAAAATATACAGGGTGTAAAATATTTAACGCCAAACCTGAAAAGGTTGATGATTATGAATTCTCTTAATCAGTAAGATTAATATAGTTTATTATTTTAGCATATATATGTATTTTATAAGTATTATAAATATTATTTGTATTTTCTTTCTGAAACAAAATTCTATTTTAAATTTTATTTTTAATTTTTTACACCTACCATAGTATAGTCTTTAGAACCCAAAGGTTGACTGGAAGAGAATGCCTTGATGCATTAAGTCCGCCCATGTACCACTTTTGTACATAAAGTTTAAATAAATAAATAAAAGGGGTCATTGGCACCAATTATTATGAAGAACTTTTACTACGGGACCAACCCCGACATCGCGAAAAAATGGTACTTCAAGACATCAGCATATTACATACTCAGCCACTTGGTTATGTGGAAG
The DNA here is from genome assembly GCA_002192655.3 of Mamestra configurata. Taxonomy (NCBI): domain Eukaryota; kingdom Metazoa; phylum Arthropoda; class Insecta; order Lepidoptera; family Noctuidae; genus Mamestra; species Mamestra configurata. Next base: position 55,132 of record NDFZ01005233.1, on the reverse strand, counting down.
TCAGATAGGCAGTCGCTCCAATCTGACGCTGACCCCAATATCGTATGGAGAAGGCTAGACAGATCGAAGTCCAGGCAATTCAATGTTGTTTAGACGGCAACAGTGTGACCATCGTAATTTCAGAGAACAACCTAAAAGGTAAACCAAGGTAACACTGAGTTAGTTTTCGCTATAGTTACTGATGAAGTACTGAACATGAGGCGATTGGTGCCATTCCCTTTGGATTGAACAGTGTGATTCTGTAAACATCTCACCGTTTAAGCTTCATCACATCAGCCGAAAGACGTCCACTGCTGGACATAGGCCTCCCCAAGTATCGTCACAACAACCAGTCCTATGCGTCTCGCACCCATCGGCTACCCGCGACCCTCACCAGTTCATTGGTCCACCTTGTGGGAGGCCTTCCAACGCTACGTCTTCCGGTACGCGGTCGCCACTCCAGAACTTCTGGGCCCCGTCGACCATCTGTTCTGCGAGCAATGTGCCCTGCCCACTGCCACTTCAGTTTGGCGATCCTACGGGCTATGTCGGTAACCTTGGTTCTCTTCGATTGGTTCCTGATTCTGATCACGCAAGGAAACCTCGATTCAGCAGAGTGATTCTGTAAAGATCTCACAAAGCAAGCTTAGATGAAGTGTACATGAAGTGAGATGTCAATTCATACAAACAAGATAGAATGACATTACACTTCATACTGACTTCAACCAAGTTTACACCGTGAGATGTTGACAGAATCGACCGGCTGTACCACGAGACCTAGATGAACGTGAAGCATATTTTCTTGTTCCCACCCACAGCAAAGTATATTGATTCGTTTCGGAAAACCTCTAAAAGAGGTCTTAAAAATTTTAACACACCTCATACACCTGTATACAGCACACACCACTAATATGGGTTCTCGATTCCTTTTAGTATCAGAAGATTTGAATAAGAATCTAAATAGGGGGCAGAGCAGAGAACATACTATAAAATAAAATAAGCATTTATTGCTGAAACTTAATTTTAACATTTCCTTAACAAGTAGTAGTAAAATGTAAAATAATAACACTTAAACTTTATCTTCATTAAACATATTTGTTTTAACTTTATTAATTTTATTTAAACCTTCTCTTTTCAGCTTGTCCTTCGACAAATGCATCCTCTAATGCTTCCCATTTTGTCATGTCGTCATCCCAGCGTTTAGGTTGCCTACCTTTGCACCTTTTGCTATGACGCAGTGCCAATCCGTTACTAGTCTTGTCCACTTCACTATGTCTTCCCTTAGCACGTGTCCTGTCCATCTCCATTTCAGGCTTTTGTATACTGTATGTATATTTTTAAATTACTTAATTATACTAAGAACTAATGTTATAAATAGGAGAGTGAGTTTGTATCTTTCACACCTAAATTGCTTCACCGATTTTGATGAAGTTGGTACAGAGATAGGGCACCCTGGAGATGTTTATAGGCTATTTTTATCTTTGCTTACAACATACAGGTGATTAATTAGGTATGTTAAAAACTTTTTGACAAGAAAATATAACCGACTTTGAAAATAAATAAAACACTACAATGTAACTTTAATTTCAGAAGTCGGTGTTAAAAAACGAAGAAACAACCAAAAACACCGACTTCCGTATTATATTTTTACTTTTTAGTAGTACCCCACATCTTATAACACCACTGGAAAGTCACAGGAAAGCAAAATACGCAATTTCGTTTAAAACGTAAAACGGATTTTTTTACCGAGGTAAAAAAATAGCAACATCCCATCACTTCTCGTGGGTGTGTGCGTAAGAGGCGACGAAGGGACTCACCAGAGAATGGGCAGCAACATTCTCTGTGCATTGCAACAGCTACACTGCGATCGCCAACCCACCTGCGGAGCGTGGCGATTATGGCAACCGCCTTGGGGGACGCCTATGTCCAGATGTGGACGTCTTTGGCTGATATGATGATGGTGATGATGATGCCTGAGTTGGAAAATGTCAACAGTCATTCAAGATTTGCCTCTCAAAACGCGCGACAAACTCCCGACTTCCCCTAGTACGGCCATCCGTCTACAGCTAATGCAAGAGGCAGTAACGACCACTCTCGATTTACAGCCCCCATAAACCGACAGAGCTCAGTCGCACCTTGGGTCTACCATACCCCATAACACCCTTATTACACTCGGAGGCACCAGGATTTCATAAACGTGTCGTGTACTTAATTTATCTTTCATGGGTATGTGCTAAGAGATGCCTTGATTTAGGAGTGGTGTAACATCGTGGATGTTTCGCAAAATGCAAAAATTCTCTTTGTCAAAATCTGTATTTATTTATTTAACAGTTTATGTACACACATTTAACAAATAGATAAGAAGAAGGGAACAGAAATATAGGTACAAAGGTGATGCTTATTTCTAAAGAAATCTCTTCCAGCATACCTGCGAAAGGAGAGTTGAATAAAAGAGATGTGGACATCGTGTGTAAAAGTATGTTAACATAAAAAGACAAAAAAAAACTTTAAATATAACTAAAATTAANAGGTACAAAGGTGATGCTTATTTCTAAAGAAATCTCTTCCAGCATACCTGCGAAAGGAGAGTCGAATAAAAGATATGTAGACATCGTGTGTAAAAGTTATGTTAACATAAAAAGACAAAAAAACTTTAAATATAACATACTATAATAAATATGACTAAAATTAATATCATACTAATACATACTACTTAAATAATACTATAAGAATAATAATAACATATACTTAAAATATGCAACTATGATGGTACCGAAAGGTAGTGTTCTTTCACTCTTCTTTTAAAATCTGGAAGAGTTTTGCATTCCCTAATGTCAGGCGGCAGTGCATTCCACAACCGTACCGCGTGCACAGTAAATGAATAGGAATAAAAATCGGTAGAGTGGGGAGGGGATTTAAGGAGATTTCTAAGATGCGACCTGCAAGGCGCATCAGAAGGACGGGAATAGGAGAAGCGTTCACGCAAATAGGAAGGCGTTTTAGGGTTGTGAAGGATGTTAAATAGCAAACACAATATCCGAGAGTTCCTGCGAAGTCGGATAGGCAGCCACTTGAGTACCTTGCGAAATCCTAAAACATGATCGTATTTTTTGAGGTTGAAAACAAAACGAATACAAATATTTTGCAAACGCTCAAGTTTATTTAAAAGCTCCTCGGTGGCATCCAAATAACAGGCATCAGCGTAGTCTATGATGGGCTGAATGAGGGTTTGGGCAAGGGAAATTTTGGTGTTCAAGGGCAAAAAGCTCTAGAGGCATTTTAGCGAGTGAAATGTGTAGTGCACTTTGCGATCTTTATTCTTTCTTTAGCAAAATTTTGACAGATATGTGTGTTGTCGCTTACAAACCAAGCGAAGTCTTATGTTGAAGACCCAAATATCATGTAGAAAAAAAAATTCAGACTTCGCGCTGCTAGGTACTGTCGAGTGTGACCTCTTTGCATGTCACTAGATAGATTTGTTAGTCCAGGGAACTTTAGAAGGGTCCGGCAGAAATACAGAGTGTGCTAAAAATGCATGGTCATATTTAAGGGTTATTCTATAGCTGCTATACAGTAAAGTAATATATAAAAACTTTTTCTAAATAACCCGAACCTGAAAAACTACAAAAAAACAACGGGTTGCACTCCGGGAGCGCCGGCAGAAGTAAAAACTCGAACATTAACGTTGTGCATTTTAATATTTTGGAATGGTTAGGGAATCATTTCGCACGAATTGTTTTAACTATCAGTATAAAAGTACTATAATATATGTGGTAAAATGCAATATTCGTTTATTGCGCTATCGTAACAAACATGACAATTTATATTACATTAAAAAATTAACACTTTGAACACACACTGAACTTTCCCTCCGTCTTACGAATTTTCGATCAGGTCACGTGTCCTGATGCGAGTTTAACATTTTTTACCATCCCAAAAAGTTCACAACGCCGCTAAAGAAGTTTTCACTTCAAAAAACACTTTTCAAGCAGTCTGATACAGTTACTGGTATCGAATCTGTGTTTGAACTAAAATAGACGCCACCAACTGCATCAGACTGCTTGAAAAGTGATTTTCTTACGTTTTAATCGCTTTCTGCGGTCGGTTTTTTTGACGTTTGCATTCACTTTATGACAGCTACAGAACACCGCCCTTAAATATTACCAGGCAGTTCTGAAACAACCTGTATTTTTTTATAACATTCTGTAGTTCAAACGAATGAATTTAAAAAAATATATTGTTTTGTACGCCAGTATTGTAGAAGTCTCTATTGAAGCCATCCGGCTAAAAAAATAATTTGAAGAGTAACGCAGTGCGTGGTATCCCCTGGTTTTACAGCAGGTAGATCTTCTTAGTGTTAAAAGCAAATTCGTTACTCTTTGACCTACCTATGCCCGGTTTCTGTGGTTTTTACCCATCGTTTATCCGTCCGTTAACGCTATTTGTCATAACATCATTGGTTGGTTAGTGGTAAACGGACAGATAAACGACCGATAAAGTACCTCAGAAACCGGGCACTAATAGTGGCCATCCACTCTCAAACTAGACTCGAAGAACGGATTAAAAGAGAGAATGTCTATGGTTTGCAATGGACAAATGCTGAGGATGATGATAAAAATGAGAGATGTGGATAAAAGATATGCATAAAGACTCAAGACTCAAAGCATTTATTTCAATTAGACCATTTACAGGCACTTTTGAATTGTCATCAACAGTGGTTATTTTCAAGTGGTCATCGCTCCTGACACTCCATTCGACCCTGTATGTAAAACGGGCTGATTTCCGCATCTCCACGACTAAGCGCGTATTTTGCGTGCAGCAGCATTCGACCCTGTCGCCATAACAACGAATACTGAATCTCAAATCAAGGACAATTCATGTCAATTCATATCAAGCACATCATCATCATCTTCCTGCCCTTATCCCATGTTACTTGGGGTCGGCGCAACACATTTTTTCTTCCATTCTGACCTGTCAACCGTCACGCTATCACTAACTCCCTTTTCTTTCATATCACTCCTAACACAATCCATCCATCTCTTCCTTGGCCTCCCTCTCCCTGTCCATCCATCCACATTTATATTTATAAATCTTTTAGTTACTTGCTTTTCATCCCTCCTCTTCACATGACCATGTCAAGATAAGCGGTTCCCTCTCAACTTTTCCGTTATTGGCGCCACCTTTAAGCTACCTCTAATGAACTCATTCCTCACTTTATCCATTGTCGAATTCATGTCAAGCTATAATTGTTAATTTTATAGGGTAGATGAGTCGAGGATTACATCGAGTAGAGGAAATGCCTAAGAACAGGGGAGAGCGGGGCTAAACTTGCCGCGGTGAAGTTGTTCCGATTGACATAAGCTTTAAGAAAAAAAAAAATGGATAAATATAACAAGTAAATTCGTCACAAAACGAACGCTGCAGCACACCGACGGCAACTATCTTAGTTTTGCCAGTAAAGTCCGGTACATTGTAACAACTTCCCCGCGGCACTTTTAGCCCCGCTTTCCCTTACTGATATAAAAATATATCTAAAACATCATAGTTTGTAATACCTGCAGGAAAGGCTTAACGGAGTCCATTTACCAATTAATGAAGAGCGAATAATTCGGTACAATAAAACTGAAACGTAGATTGAAATAAATCTTAGTTAATTTAATTACAGTGAAAGGGGCCGCCATTTAAGAGGCTTAGTGTAAGGCTAATCTAGACAAGTACTAAAACCGGTCTGATTGCCGTGAAATGTCTCGTCTAGTACAGCTTTTATTGTTCACTTCAGAGATGCTTTTAATTTCAACGATTACAAAGATAGACTTGGGTTATTCGTCTTGTCATGGATTTGGTGGTGTTTGTATGTATGTTGTAAATTTAACAGTTTATTGTGAAAGCGTACTTTCAGGGAAAGGTACAGGCTTATTTTTATTAATGAAAAATATAACCCTTATGGGGTCACTCGTGCTTCTATCAGTCCGTCTGTCACAGCCAATTTGCTTCGAATCTCGTAGACCGATTCAGTTGAAATTTGGAACACAAGTTTTTTTGGATCTTAACTTACATTCGAGATAAGGAGACCAGGTGACCCATAGCACAGGTTTTACTTAGTATCTATGGACTCCTGTCTCCCAACTTCAAACTGTTTCTTTCATGAACTGTACATTATTTGTTACTTGTGGGAGAAAATAAATAAATGTTATGTTCTGTGACCCAAATACACGTAAAGTTAATCAATCAGTTTTTAATATGGCGTCACTATTGGGCGACCAATTAGAAAGTTTAAACATTTTTTTAATAATCTAATTGGTCTCCAAAAAGAAATCCACAGCTGATTTTGCTATTGTGATTTCAGGATAGGTAATGTGGTTCATAATAACAAGTACAATGACCCCTTTTCAAGTTTCCGTCATTCTGTTACACCCTGTAGGCATAAAACCTAAAGCCACGTACAAACAACTACTAACACACACTCATCCTTTAATCCAGAATCATTTCCCATTTCATTGCCCCAGAAACCGGGCAACTTTGAGCAATGTGTAGCCAGCCACAAAAATGATAAGGTACACAATTAATGGCCGCACGCTCAGTTTGGCCGGTAACCCAGTGGGTTATGGTGAGCTGTGATCATTGCCCGGCAGATATTGCCCAATCGCCACGCTTTGAGCGGTGCAGGGTGACAGCACATTACACGACACCGTCGGCATAATCTGGATGATTTTGTGATTAAAGTATTGTTTTTTTTTTAACCCCCGACGCAACACGACGGGGTGTTATAAACGTCATCGTGTTGGGGGACCGCTAATACACTAAGTATGTAATTACAAAAATTTGCGGTCTCCCGAGGCGAAGACGCTTGGCCCAAAGAATCTTTATAATACATTTTATTTTTAGACATTTTATTTTATATTAGGTACATTTTATTTTTTATTTTAATAAGTAAGTACGTTTTATTTTTTACTTTTTAAAGTTTTTTTGTCGGGGGTTTTTTTAATTATTTTTTTTTTGTGTTTGATATAGAAACAAAATTGAGTTAATTAATATGACATTCTTTCAAAATAATATTTTGACAAACATATTTCAAAAGTTGAAAACAGTGATGGTCCGAAAACTTGACATGTGTGTTCTGAATTCGGATAAATATGTTTTTGATTTTTGCGGTTCAAGACATACTGAGCTTTCAACCACATGACAAAAATAAAAAGACAGAGTGGGGTACATTTTATTTCTGGCAGTGGCACCTTATCGACTTATTTTCAAATTCAGTTCAGTTTCACACACACAGCTCTAGTGGTAATGAATATTATGTTTCCGTGGTGATTTTGTGTACCTACTATGACGATTTGAACATTTAATTGTAAATTTAAATATTGTACACCTTATGGGTATGTTACAGTGATACGATAATGATGTTACAATAATAATTTTAAGAACTGAATTTCCACCTCACCTGTGACAAACAATAAATAAATCTGAATCTGAATCTTCAGTGGTTTTCAAATATTTAATTTAAATAATTTTAACATGTTTCTACATCACTCAGTTTCTTCATTTGTTATCCACAGGTGAAAAATGTATTTATGTCTAATTAAATTTCTTCTAAAAATAGAAGCCCAACAAACGAACTGTTTCTGTCAACGCTACCCATCCTAAACCCACGTGAGCGTGAGGCTTCACGCCGCGACTCAGTGTGACCAGCAGAGCTATGGGTGAACGTCCGCGGAAAAAATATGCCGCCCCGTATGTTGTTGTGTATCAACTCTGTTTATTGAGAGAGGTCGACGACCTATGGGCGCTTTTGAGCAGCGGGTTCTGTGTCAACGAGTGAAACGCTTGTGTGAAGTGTCTTCATTTTCTGTTGTGAAGTGACAAAAGAAAATACCGGCGAAGTGTGAGTCGGACTCTCACACGAAGGGTTCCGTACCGTAAACCAAAAAAAGTTGCTTCATGTTTTTGACAGACTGACTTAGACAATTCAAAAGTTCCTGTTAATGGTTTATTTGAAATGATACTTTGACTTCGAATTTTTATTATTTTTTTTTATTTTTTGTTATAGCGGCAACAGAAATACATCATCTGTGAAAATTTCAACTATCTAGCTATCACGGTTCATGAGATACAGCTTGGTGACAGACAGACAGACGGACAGTGGAGTCTTGGTAATAGGGTCCCGTTTTTAGCCTTTGGGTACGGAGCCCTAAAAATAAGTATTCAATATTTTTTGAAAATTACTCGTATCTAACTGATGGATGGACTAAATAGGGTTTTTTATGGATCTACTCTGTTGTCACGGACTTTCGATTTTTAAGAGAAAACGGTGACTCGCTGAACGCTGGTGGATTGCAATCCCACACAGCTTTCAATAGCCCGAGGGATTTTGCTGGATTGACTTCAATCCAGCGGGATCCTACAAAGTTTATTGTTTTATTTTTTTTGAATTTTAACAAATTTGATATTCTTTGTTATGCTCAAATGTTTCTTAAAAAATTATCAACTCTGTTTTGTTGAGAGGGATCGGCGACCTCTAGGTGCTTTTGAGCAGCGGGTTTTATAAGAAAAAGGGCTAGTTTTTTAGCTCAGGAATGTGTGGGTTAATGACTTTGAAATAGAGGGGTTTAAGTGTCCCTACCAATTCAGTTAAAATATTCTATTTTATTTTTTACTGACCAACATTTGTGTACACTTCGTAAATGTAAAATAATGTATTTGATTTAAACTGAGTGTTATAAGTTTTAATGTGCCATAAAACTATCAAATTTACAAAAAAAAAAGGACTAAAAATTAAAAATTTTGGATCCTTCTACATATTTTGACGTCAGAGAGTTTTTTGTATGGACGATCTTGCAGAGTTTAGAATTAATTTGTAGAATAAGACCCGATAAGCACGACTGTGACTACGATAAGTACTTAGGTATTGATAGGGGATAAAGTCGGTGTGGTCGAATTTGTCCTACTAAAACTTAACAATCGTTTAATTCCAGGCGAGACAAGAAAAAGAAGTTGCTCGCCGCACCGACAACGCCTGGGAGAGCTATTGGTCGATGAAGGCTCTCATGAAAGGAGGCCTTCCAATTTGTCATAAACGCAAATTGATGGACATGTGCATTCTCCCTATCCTTACATACGGTGCTCAAACCTGGTCCTTGACAGTTCAGCAGAGGTTCAAGCTTGAGGTTTGTCAGCGAGCAATGGAGCGCAGCATTCTGGGAGCCCGATTAATGGACCACGTTAGGAACACAGTGCTGCGTTCCAAAACAAAAATCGCCGACGTCACACAAAAAGCAGCCAAACTAAAGTGGTACTGGGCCGGCCACGTCTGCCGGATGTCGAACGGTTCATAGGCCAAAGTAACCACAATGTGGGTCTCAGAAAATGCCCGACAACATCGCGTGATACCCAGGCGAAGATGGCGGGACGAGCTTGATGCCTATCGGCAGGATTGGTCCACACTTGCCAAAAGCCGGGAGGAATGGAAGGAAGAAAAAGAGGCCTTTGCCCTGCACTGGGACACAATTGGCTACAATATAGGTAATATATAAAACTTCGTTTTTATACATGTTCTTTATCAATATTATTTCTTCATAAGTAAATAATTAAATAAAGGACACCTGGCAAGGCGCGGTGATGATAGGTGGAGTAAGACAGTGACCGAGTGGCGCCCGAGGACTGGAAGAAGAAGTGTTGGTCGGCCGGCGGCGAGATGGGCGGACGACAATGATGCCATCACGGGTAGAACCTGGATGAGGCTGGCACAGGAACGTGGGGATTGGCACAAGAGAAGAGAGGCCTATGCTCAGCAGTGGGCGAAGTCGGGCTGTGGATGATACAATGATGATGACTTAAATAAATTCCGTAACCAAAATTCCAGGAATACAGCAAATTCTACTGAATTTCTTCAAAAGGCTCTTATATTTCAAACCAATATCGAGAGCTATTCACCGTTAATAAAACGATTTTACAACCAAAAACAATACTAGTCAACAATTTCAAATTTAATCTTCCAATGATAATGAAAAGTGATATCAAAAGGTACCTTCGTCCATATTAGGTCTAAACATAGAGCTACAAAGCATCACAGTAGCCACTACATTGTCAACGCACAAAACGTTTTAGGAATTCTTTCATTGTGCGTAAGCCTATTGTGTCCCACTGCTGGGCAAAAGCCTCCCCCATATCCTTCAAGACATTCTTCTCTTGCGCCATCTCGAACCAGCCTTCGCGGTGTGCATTAAAATCATCTCGCCACCGCTTTCTGGGCACAGCTTAGGAGTGGAATTCCTTGCCGGACTCTATGTTTTCTGATAGCTACAACCTGGGAGTCTTTAAGTCAAGAGTAAAGTTTTTTGAAGCCAAGAACTTCAACTGCGTTCTGCATCGTCGACCTCATCACCGTTTACCATCAGGTGCGATTATGGTCAAACGCGAACCAAGTTATAATTTAAAAAAAAAAACTCCATTCAATTAAACATGTTAACGAGTGCTCACAGTTTACTCAAAGAAATTGACGAACCTAAAAACTTCCAGATAACTGTATCTGTTGCCTTCTCCGGCCAAGCCGTGTATCCGTTTGTCATTTAGGTCAACAAAAAATAAAGACGAAACAGTGCGTTGAAATTTCTCTTGATGACACGTCTTTTTTATAGATATCATCAAATTACTTCTTCCGCTCTGGGCAGAGCAGAAGGGAGTCCGAAGGGATCCGAGTTCCTCCTAATGCTCTTTGCGTTCTAGGGCCGCGGTGACTCTTTCGAACAAATTTCGCAAACCTGGCAGGCATTGGCTCTGGCGGGCCTCGTCTACTATGCTAAAATCACTTTGAGGCGTGCGTGGAACACAATGCGCCGTCGACCCGGGCCTGGTTCTGATCGGACGGCGACCCACCCAATGCTCGCCGTCTTCTGACGTCACGTCTACGTGTATACGAAATGACTTAACAGGCCTCGCTCCATGCGATGCTTTTAAATTGTAAATTTTATTGATTGAACTGGTGTACTAAATAAAATCATATTTTCTTGCTATGGCTATATTGGCTTTGACATACTGAGACTCTTCCGAGCTTCAAAAACACGTGTTTCTTAAATAAACAATAGGCTTAGTTACTCGTATGACATCAACTACCAGCCGCTAAAAGATCCGTCAAAATTGGTCCAGTTGTTTCAGATAAATGTTCAGACACAAAAAATGTAAACACCTTTTTTTTTTTAATGTATCGTCTATGTATACTATCATACGCAGTTAGTTAAAAGTTGTTATTTAAATTACCTGCAATTGTATTTATTTGTGTACCTAGACATAGTTGGAATCTCCAGACATTGCCGACGCGACGATTCCCTACTCTATGACTCTAAAGTCTAAACCAGTTTAGTTCTAAGCCACATCTGCCACTGGACACTGGGACAGGTGCTCTGTTTATGGCTAGTGCACCTAGCTGCCTAGGTCATAGGCATTAGAACCTAGTGTTTGTGGATACGATTGTGGAATGGTATTAATGGTGGTGGCGTTACTATGTGGTACGTTTGGGAAATGGGTAATTTTGGTCTTAGTTATTTGTAAATAGGTTCTGTTGGGTAGGTAGTTTTGATGAAGCAGCATTTGTGAGGGATAGCTTCTCTACCGTGCAGTCTATGTTAATTAAATCAAACTGTTTATGCGGCCCACTTGTTTTACCTGTGATGAAAAGTCATCACAGGTAAAACAAGTGGGCCGCATAAACGGTTAAATTAAAATATATTAACGGTATTAACGGGTAAAATTAAAATTCCAAATCCAACCAAAGGGTTGGATTTGGAATTTTAAATTTAAATAACCCTTTTTTCCGGAAACCGAAAAACCGACCTTAACACTTACCGTAGTCTGATAAGTTTTCGTTTCGTTGTCAAGTTTAAGGCAGGTAGGGTCGGTTTCCTTCGAAAGGTTATGTAGTCCCCTTTAGGGAGGCCTATGTCCAGCAGTGGACGTCATTCGGCTGATGATAATGATGATGAATTATTATTGTTGATAGCTACATCTCTGCCGAACTCCTGAAGAAAAACCAGATCAATAATACTATTTAAAACCGTCCATTTGAGGCAGGATCAAGGCGAGCGATTGTTTAAAATTTTACGAAGGCTCCGTACCGTAAAACGGGGTGGATAGAAATGCAGGGGTGAATATAAACGAAACTTTTATTGGGATTTTCACTTAAATTCCATTCGAATGGTTTCTCAAGAAGCATACATTAAAAAAAAAACTTGCGTTCTTCATTTGCAAACAATATTTAAATAACGTGAAACCACCGATCAAAGTTTCGTTTTTATTCTATTCTATTCTATCCACCCCGTTTTACCCGGTACCTAAATGTCAAGTTATTACGAACACAAGTCTGCGCAAGAGTCAATGTTTCGTGCTGCGCTTTCAAGAGCGTGCGCATGTGACGCGCAACTGACATATCTCAGATTTTGAGATTTTTATCTGTGTTTGCATGTGTGTGTGTCGGTGTAACTCTGGTTTAAAGTTTTTGTTGTGGTATGGAGGTATGCGGTACAGAGAGTAAAGTCCCGCATACCTCCACCGAAAAGGGTAGGATCCTCCGAACCAGACGGTTGTTGTGTCTGGTAGGCAACTGCCCCAAAGTTGATATTCGGACTGTTGTATATGTTCAATTCGCACGGAGAACTTTGCTTGCGCGATGCAAGATTTCGATGTTAGTTCGTCGTAGATGGCGCTGCGGTACTTTTTGTTGCCGTACAAATTTCGCTTCTTTTTTTTCATGTCATTGATGCCGCTACAGTGGTTAAGATAACGTAGGCATTTTCTTGTGTCAAGCCTGCACCTTTAGTTCGTGGAAAATGGAGTGTTGTATTCCAGAATCTGCACTAGTTAACACACACCTCTGTATGGTGAGTTATTAATTAGAAAACTACCGAGACAGTCAACGTCTTTCTGTTTCTCCTATGTTGACACGCTTGTTCCGCCTCTGTCTTGAAAAAAGAACGGTGCCAAAATCCGGGAAGCTTGCGAATGTACAACCTGTGCCAAAAAAGGGCGACCGTGCAGACTCTGCTCATTATCGACCCATCGCCATTACCTCCATTCTGTGCAAGGTTATGGAAAGGGTACTAAACAGTAAGTTGCTGACCTACCTTGGAGACAATGATCTTCTCAGTGACCGTCAATATGGCTTTCGCCGGGGACGGTTGACTGGCGATCTTCTTGTGTATGTCACGCACTGCTGGGGCGAAGCCATCGAGAAACACGGTGAAGCACTTGCTGTATCGCTCGATATCTCGAAGGCCTTTGACAGGGTCTGGCACGCTAGTCTACTCAGCAAGCTTTCTGCTTATGGCATTCCAGCTGATTTTTGTAGAATTTCCTTAGCAACGGTCAATCCGAATAGTCGTTGACGGCTGCTCTTCTGACCTCATGGCTATTGATGCCGGAGTTCCTCAGGGGTCTGTTCTCTCTGCAACTCTTTTCCTGCTGCACATCTACGACCTGCTTCAGCCTGGTATTGTTGGCTATGCAGATGACAGTTCAGTTTCAGAGAAATACTTGTCCAGCGCAAGATCCAGCGGGGAAGAAGTTCGTTCCTTGGGAGAGGCCATGGTGGAGCGGACAAATTTGACCTTAAGTCTTGTCTCCCAGTGGGGTGATGCCAATCTGGTCTCTTTTAATGCAACCAAAATACAAGCGTGTCTTTTTATCTCAAAAAGGAGTTGTTTCGACCTAACTCCTACTTTTCGGGGTACATCTGTCCCTGTAACACAAAACCCAAACTGCGGCCAAAAAACTGGGTATCCTAAATAGAGTGAAGCGATACTTCACGCCTGGACAGCTTTTAACCCTTTACAAAGCACAAATCCGATCCTGCATGGAGTATTGCAGCCACCTTTGGGATGGCTCAGCTAAATACCAACTTGCCGCGCTTGACTCGGTGGAATGCAGAGCTAAAAGGCTCATTGGCGACGTAAAACTGGTGGATGCCAAGCTTCACAGCTTGGCTCATCGCAGCAAGGTTGCCTGCTTGTCGGTCTTCTACAGATTGTACTTCGGGAAGAGTGTCCAGGAACTCCACGACCTCATCCCACCGGCCCCCTTCTATCATCAAACATCTAGACGCACTGCAAGTTACCATCCCTACCGTGTTGCTATTCCACCAATTCGCACTAAACGTTTCCAAACGTCTTTTATAATGCGCACAGCAAAGGAGTGGAACTCTCTGCCTGCGTCTGTGTTTCCGAACGCATACAACCCTAATCTCTTCAAAATTAGAGTGAACAGGCTTCTTCTGGGTAAGCTCGCTTCATCGTCGACTTTGTATCTGTCAGCTATGACCTAGACTAGAGTCAAGAGCAAACTCATCTCAAACAACAAAAAAAAAGTGGTTCCAGAAAAAAGCACGTTCAAACAAAAAAAAAAAACACTCTTCAGCTTTATTATAATTATTAGTATAGAAAATCCATCAGTCCGTTCACAATAAATAAAATAAAATGTAATCATGGAAAAAGATTGCTGAAAATGTACCAAGTAGACATTACAAAGTCAGCATCTTCAAGTATTTTCAATTCCCGGACTTAGGTACCCCTCTCTCGTGAACGCCCGCGGCTGCGCTCGCGTCGCGAATTCGACTCGGCCTTGACGTCGGTCGGCGACTCGGCGCAACCGCGGAATAAGACCATCGACTAAATGTACGTGCAAACCTACGTCGGTCGTACGATAAACACCCTTATTGCCTAGAAAACAACGTCCATAAGTTCCTCAAAATTGCTGATGTTTAAGATTTGATTTGTTTGGTAAGATAAGATAAGATATCGATGCTTTACTTCTAAATTGTTTGAATTCTAAGTGACTTCTTAGATTTAAATTACCTACAGAAATATTATAAGGCGACTTTTAAGTCATCTTTAACGTGTGTTTAAAGCGCTGTCACCACCGTGGTTTTTTTTGTGTAGACGTGTGTGTGTGAGAAAGAGGTTCGATAGCCTAAGGGGCGAATATTTCAAGAGACTAATGTAATTCGTAGACCTGGTGTTATAAATTGTTAATATCATGAGAAAAACTGTTTTTTATTTATTTTGGTACCAGTGGCCCGCCCCGGCTTCGCCCGGATGTTTATTTTTTTTCAAAAGTTTCTTCCATAAGAACCTTCTCCTAACAATAACAAATACAACAAAAAAAGAATTTGCAAAATTGGTCCAGCCGTTCACGCGTGATGCCGTGACCAAGGGAAATAGGGATTCATTTTTATAAATATAGATTTACATGAGGAAATAAATTGTTAGTAAATTTGTGTTAGCGATGCTCATATTAGGGATCACCCTTCGATCAAATGAGGTCAAACAGTGGGAGGGGGAAAAGTCACGTGTAATTGCCAGGGGGATAGTGTGACAAGCACGTGTCACCATAAAATAAATAATAAACCACCCCATAACAATTTTATATTTTATCCGTCTGTCAGCGGGCTGTTTCTCACGAACCGCATTACGTGGACAGTTGAAATTTTCATTGTGTAATTTTGCAGATATATCAACAAATAAATATATTTATATAATTAAAGGGGGGGCGCTCCATGTGATTGTTTCGGTTTATGTACGGGACCAGTCGTTTCAGTCGGTTTATGTACGGCCGGTTTTTTAAAATCATTGGAGCTTTTTAATGAACGACTGAATAATAAATAATTCCTACGATTTTGCAAATAAATATTACCTTACTATATTTAAAGAAACAGACAGAAATAACAAAAAAAATAACACCACTTATTTGAAGAACTCAAAATATTTAACGATTTAAATTCAATTAGGTATTTTATATTTTAAATTATAATCCCTTACCAGAATTAACATTAACCAATTCAAACACAATAGCTAATAAAAGTAAAAATATGCAATGATGTTAGTCCGTTTGATATGTCACCATTCTACGAAACAGCTGGATACTTTACTATCATGCTTTTAAAACACACCTGCAAGCTTTATGTATTTATTTGACATTTTTTATTCATTTAATTTTATTAGATTGTAATAAAAATAATAATGAATAGAATCTATGACATATTTTTCTAAAATTTATAACTGATAGCCGACACAAATAAGACATAAAATTGTTTAAATTTATTACATAAAATAAATTAAATAACTCTACTATGGTATTTTTTATAAATAAATGACAAGTTTATGGACTCTATAACAAGTTCGTATGTTCTTTAAATAAATAAAAATAGTTACAAAAAAGTTTTCAACCAAACTGACTCCACCCTGAGGGTCAACGGCCTTAGACGCGTCATTCTTATATTGGCCGCATTTTGGCCGGACGAAACAACGGAAATGTACCTGTCCTGCTCGCACCCATTATGAAACATACACATTTTCGTGTGCACAATGAATACCGATTATCTCATTCACGGCGTTCGCTTTTTGAAATTTTGCGTCGATGTGCGTTTTTATGTTTAAGTGTGTGCGGCACAAAAATTATCTGTCCCGCGCTCCGCGATGCATTCGAATGGCGGTTCGCGCCAAAAATATCTTTTTATTATGAATTTTTATTATATTTTGTATTCAACAGGCGTGTGGATGCATACGATGTCATATATGTTTGTATTTTTAATGTATTTTTCGATAACGTTGTGGTAGGTCACGGATGTTTTGTATGTGTGCGTCCGTCGGCGCGTGATTCGAATTTCGGCATTCTAATATCGAACCGGATTTTGTGTATGAGCGCGCCATACTTGTTTCTCATTGGTTAGCTTTTTTTTCACAACACGGTAGCCTTCACGCCTTATCTTTTTTGAATGAGGTTCTAATAATTTTTACGACTTAGAATATGGCTGACATGAAAGGATGGAAATGCAATTACTCATGACGAATAATTATGTGTGTATGTGCTATCTTATGTAGCAATATACTTAGGCAGAATAATTTTATAACGTTTGCCATTAATTTATTTCTAAGTCATAAAAATATTTGTAGTTACCTAATAAAAAAAAAACTACGTCTCTACTGTCAGAACGGCGTAAGTATCTTAAAAATATTTTTTATTGCACGTCTAAAATTTTAATTACAACATTATTTATTGCTGCCAGATACCTTCCAACCCCACGGTAGTTCTAATTAAATTCAAACAACAGCTCTAATAAAAAAAAATTAAAAAAAAAACCAGTCACGGACGATTGGTCCGCCATAAAATCTCAATGTATAACGCAAGTTGTTCACACAAGGTGCTTGACCGACACCACAATAAGAGGAGTCCGGTATCCCGTCACCTGCCGCTACAAAAACACAGAACGACCCGGACCGGTTCGGTCTAGGCCGGTCCGAACCGGCCCGAGTGATTTAATGATAGAAACACGGTTTTTAGGTATGATCTCACGATTTTTAGATTGTTGGGATTGATTTATGAAGGTTTTTAAGTATTTTTGTTTTTTTTTTCGGGTTTGGCTTGGGAAAATTTATTATATAAGTATAACTACTGGATAGTGCCATGATAAAGTAAAAAAAAAACGAAAAAGAGCAAGCACTTAAATAATAATCAAAATAATTAAAATCTTATCTATAAATAAACGTCTACTTACTTTAAAAAATAAAGTTTGTTATTTTTTTAAAGTAAGAAGTAGACGTTTATTCTACAAAATATAACAAATAAAAATGCAATATTATACTCTTAGTAACTACCTACTACCTACCTATAATGAATTCAGAATCCCATAAAGGCTTGATACCATTAATATACATTAAAAACTAGCACATACTTTCGATAAATGGTCTTCAAAATGGCCATGCATATTCTGAGTGGATCGATTATATCGCTGTCATTTTAACTTCACGACAATTTTCACCCCTTTTTTATAAAAGCATTATTTACTTAGGAATACTATTCTCATAACATACCTTAAAATTTACATAAAAACGTACTAATATCCATATTTAGGAGAAAAAACACACCCAGCCGTCACCCGTTCCAATAATTAATTTAAATGGTTAATTAATTTTATGCAAAGCAACACAGCTATATACATTTATGCTCAACTGAAGCTCAGCGTAAATTGCAAAAATAGCTATTCAACTCCTCGGTCATTACCCCTTGAAACTAGGACCCTCGTAGATTAGCAGGAAAAAAACTAAAATGGCGTATTGTTTTGTTTAAAACCAGTGTTGGCATAAAGGGTGGTATTTTCATGATTTTAGTTAGAAAACCGACGTTAGGGCTCCACCAATAGCCGGCGCCCCTGTCAGCAATAGATAGGGGATGAATTTTATAAAAAAAGCGAGAAGCGCTTCATAGACAAACTCATAAAGCGCTTTACGCTTCATTGACACAAACTTTACTAAATACGCGAAAACCGACTCACATCTCCGAATTACAAAAAATATAGAAAATATTTTAAAAAATACATCCAAAGGTTGCTTCCCTCAATAGAATAAACCCGTTAAACACACAGCTTGGTCTATAAAGCGCTTTCCGCTGCAAGGGTAGGAACAGCCCCTAGCCGGCTCTAGGTCCCATCCCGGCCGTTTACACACATTATTGCAGTTTGATGAATTGCGCCGCACGCCTTCACTAACGGTCATTCAACTTATGAAACGTATCACAAGGATATCCCTCGTCAAGGTGGACTGGAGGAATGGAGAAAAAATATCGGAATAATCTATGGACGAACAAAAGAAAGTTGATTGACAGCTTTCGAGCTTCGATTGATTTTGCAGTGAACCGTAGCAAAGACTTATAAAGACCCATTAAAAATTTAATCAATACAAAATGCATCGAAAAACTTGAATTTGGAAAAATATATATTCTTATGCAACTTTTAAAACCAGTTCTAGATTCAAAAAGGTTGGTTTGTCTTAGGTTCCAAAATTAAGATGGCATAATATTCTTCAACGACTGACTTAGAATGGTAGAGAACAATCAATTTATACTGCTCTTTTATTTTCTGCAATCAAGGGTGAAGAGGGATATTATGCCCCTAGCAGGATCTTTGTGATTTAAAATTCCTATTTTATAAAATTTACAGTATAATTTCATGCTTTCGATCTTCGACTTACGATCGTTATCTGCCTACCTAGCGCCACCTGTCGTCTTGACCAAGACATAATATAAAACTCAACTGGATCGGAAGCAAAAACGATTCAATACCAAAAGTTACTTATTGCAAAGACAAATCACTGTCTCACAAAATGTGACGTAAATTGAGCAATTACCATTTGCAAACCACTGACAAAAGTGACCTAATGAGTTCCCGAATATTTGAAACGAAGTTATTTTCGGGAGTTCAATCCCTTAACGAAACGGATAGAACCTGAGCTATACAAGCATAAATGTCCAAAATATTACATTTTGAGCATTTAAGATCTCTACACTTCAAGAGGACAAATGTTGCAGGATTTTGGGATATTTAGATAATTCTCTTAACCCCAATGTTGAATAGTAGGTACCTACCTAGAGGCAAAACATGGGAGTGTGGGTGAAAGATAACTTTTAAAGTACAAATAAAATCAATTTGTGGACCAGCCAAATATTTAAATGTTTTCATAGATAATGTAGAGGATCTCGCTGGATAACCCTCATCCACGATCAAAAAATTTACGGTTTGCCAATAAAAAAATCGCCAAGATTAAAAAATCCAAAAATTCGAAAAAGAAACTCCGTCACCAACCTTAAACTTTGCTCGTAAGTGATTGGTGTAATTAAAAATCGTTCAATGAACTTGGCATAACATAACTAACCTACAGCAACGTGTCGTGTGTTGTGTGCGTGAGTGTGCGTGTGTGCGTTCATTTCGTGAGTTCATTCACCTTGCCAGTTGGGGAAGTTGGGAGTAGAGGATAGAGTGGAGTGGGTTTTACGCACTGATTTTTTTTTCGTAATTATTTGCTTGTTAATGTAACTGATATTTTGTCAAGTCTTGACAGCTTTCGATTGATTATGGTGATGAAGTTAAACCAAAAAACTGCTCTTAAAAAATTTACTGTTAAAATGCGTGACAAAAAAAAACTGGAAATGTCCTTTTATTTTTATTCATTACGTGTTTTAGTTCATCATAGTTTTTCTATTTCAAAAACTCATTTAATAAATCCAGTACTCACTAACTGATTTATAAACTTGGAACCACTCTTTTATTTTACATAAAACAAAATATGAATATGGCGGGAATAGAAGGAAGAAAGAGAAAGCCTCCCTGGCTTTCGATCTTCAGTGAGACAGACCAGGCTGAAAATAAATATATAAAATAAAAAAACAATATTTTTAAAATATTTTTCTCGCCAACTCATCTCCACCCTACCGCTATCCGTCCGATATTTAACCAAGTCGCGGAGTTGCATTTTTGCCATACACGCACTAAACGGACGTGTGTGCGTGTCTAAGCACACACGCACGCTACGCACACGCTGTGCGTATGATGGACGCTTTATTTTTTTTTCTTACACTCAGTACACACTGGCCGAAGGAACTTTTTAAGATTATTTAAATTTTAAATGTGGGAAGAATATTTTTGTTGAGAATTCTTTGTGGAGACTATGTTGCTGATTTCTGATGGGTTTTGGTACTTGCGTATATTAAAATAACATCGAATATTATCATTATAATGAATACAGGTTTTGCCTAGAGGTTTCAGAAGTTTAGCTACTACATAATGTTTTTTTATCGGGGTAGTCAGGTAGGATACGTGTTTCCTACCTGGCTTCATCTAGTTTAAATTGACGTGTAAAAATATTATTTACTCTTAATCAATTCACAAAACAAATATCACTTATCATTTAGAAATGCACCGATATGTGGGAAGCTAATTGCCAATAATCAGATTCCGTTCCAAACACCTGGAAAGCCAATATGGATTTGAATAACACCAAACGAACTGGGATTCGAACTCCGTACTCTGTGTGCTACCGCTACCCAACAACAAGACACCGAATGGGTATAGTAGTACCTATCTAAGTTGCGGAATTTGTTCGAAAGAGTCACCGCGGCCCTGGAACGCAAAGGGCTTTAGAAGGAACACGGATGGGTTTTAGTCAGTAAGAGTCTGACACGCCCTTCCGCTCCACCCAGAGCGGAAGAAGCCATTTGATGATATTCCAATCCTTAAAAAAAAAAGTACCTATCTAAAAGGTAAACCTAATTAAAATTAAAATCGGTTGGAATTTCCATCACCACACAAAATGGGTAACGGGATTTTTTGTCTGCCATTACATGACGCACGATTCGAACCCGTAAACAGCTCATTTAGAGCATGAACTTCAAAATTTTAACAATCATCAATCAATGACTGTGGGTAGATAATATTAATTATAGTTTCATGATCCATTGATCAAAAGGTATTTATGAAATTAGTTGGTGTTTCATTTCGGGTGAGAATTAGTCTAGACCCAGTCTAGTTCATTATATAGTACACAATTACCCAATTTATTTAAAGACCTGCTATATGTACCTGTAGCGGCATCAATGCCGCCACAGAAAAACTAAGAAGCGCAATTTATACGGCAACAAAAGATACCGCAACGCCATCTATCCTGTCAGCGACGAACTACCAACGAAATCCTACATCGCGCAAGCAAAGTTTTCCGTGCGATTTGAACATGTACAACAGTACGAATATCAGCTATCGGGCAGTTGCCCACGAGACACAACCGTCTGGTCGGAGGATCCTCCCTTTTCAATGGAGTTTTGCGAGACTTTACTCTCTGATCCGCATACTTCTAGATACTCTTAGAATTAGCAATACTTACCGTTTTTACATAATAACTTGAATAAAAATTATTATTATTATTTTAAAGAGTTGAGTATACATGTTGGTGTTCTTTCAATAGCTTTTGTCCGCGACTTCGTACGCGCATATCCCGTTATTTCCCATTCCTGTTTAGCCTTTAGCCTTCCTCATGAATGTGGCTATCATATACAAAAATAATTTTCCAAATCCGACTGGAGTTCCAGAGATAAGCGCGTTCAAACAAACAATCAAACTCTTCAGATAGATATATCGACTTTTCCTATTAGAGTACTTAGATAAAAAACACTACAGAACGACAGAAAATAGACGATTCCAAAAAAAAATTCGTATCGTAAAACACACACCCCTCTCTCCAACAGTCGGCTAACACAATGAGTCCCGCACCTAACGCGTATCAGTTTACTCGTGATGTCCGGTGTCCGTTCGTATGTCTGTCCGTCCGGTGTTGTGGCGCTTCCGCCATCCTATTGTTTTAACATTCAATTTTATGACTTTTCTCTCATCTCGCCGTTTATTGGAGATTTTAAGTTTTATGGCGCTTATTCTTGCAATTATCAATAACTAAATGCTGTGCAATTTTTTTGATGGCATAATGGAGTGTGCTAGCTAACAAGTGTCAATTATTTCATTTAAAATTTGATTTAAGTACATATCAGACATATTATTTTTCTGTGTCAAGTTTTGTAAAGTTACTGTATAAATTCAAGTTTTAAAACTTCACAGACAGATGTGTTGCTGGGGAGTTTGTTGCGCCACTTCTTCTTCCCAGCTATAACACTAGGAAGTGGTGACGGGCGGGCGTTTTGGAGGACAACCGCGTGAACGTCGGAATGTAGCCCAAGAAACATATAATCTTCACTACATATTATTAAATATTATTAAACAAAGTCCTCCGCCGCGTCTGTCTGTTTGTCTGATCGCGATTAACTCAAAAACTACTAAACGGCTTTTCATACGGGTTCTCCAATGGATGGGGTTATTTATGAGGAAGGTTTAGGTGTATAATTCGTCCCGAAATTCCTACGGGAACGGGAAAATGGGATATGCGCGTACGAAATCTCGGGCAAAAGCTAGTAGGATATAAAGTGACCTAATATCCTTCTTCATCGAAATTGATTCACCGGTTTAAGCGTGAAAAAGTTATAAACAGACACGACTCGAGTTGGTTTCGCATTTAAAACATAATTAGTATGGATAGGCAGGTTACTGGATAATTATTATCTGCCTTTTCCCAACTATATTGGAGTCTGCTTCCAGTAAACCGGATTCAGTTGAATACCAGTATTTTAAATGGCTCGACTGCTTATCTGACCACCATAACCCATTAACTGGGTAAGAATGCCCCTTTTGCAGACTGATTGTCTGATTTCTTGGATTCTGAAGTTCTAACTACCGTAATGGCAGCCGGTACTAACGGCTTAGCGTGCTTTCCGAAACACGGAGGAGTCTCGGTATGTAATGGATGGTCACCCATCCGAAGACCGACCTTGGCAAGCGTTGCTGTTATTATTTAACACTAGTTTCTAAGCGGCTTCTCCTGCGTAAATGTTGTAAATTACCCTAAAGGAATAGGTACTCTCGGGATAAAAAAAGTAGCCAATGTGCTATACCAGACATTAATCTATCTCTGTGCCAAATTTCATCCAGATCTGTTCAGCCGTTGTGGCGTGATTGAGAAACAAACATACATCCAACCAAACTTTCGCATTTATAATAAGTAAGTACTAAGATCATGTAATTCAATCATTATTATTATAACTTTTACAGTAACGTCACCCAAGCTATAGTACATTAATTGCCAGCTCAACGTCTGAATCAAAATATAAATAGCGGTATGAATGTCGCTGTTCTCAGTAATTAGAACTTGTTGAGTCGAGCCTTACGACTCTCGTTGGCGGTGGTGCAAGGTACGAGCGGAAAGCGGTAAAGTTTATTCGTGTAAATGTTGGCATCACATCGTCAAATGTTTTGGTGAATGATGCACTTGTCATTCTGAAAGTAAACCCAAGGAAGCAGACTATTGGTATTGAGAGAGAACAATTCAGGCGTTATCCTGATGGAAAGTGAACTTCGTGCGAATACCTACGCGATCTACGTGTTCAATTTGTCGCAGAAAATCCGAATGCGTCGTAGCGCTGACAAATAGTGCCTTCCTGATTTACTGTAGAAATGAACGCGACGAATTCACCAACGCCATTCCATTCGAACAACGCCTGATACATCATCGTCATACTTAAAGATACAGAAGACAATAATACCACTTTAGAAAAATGACCCTTATCTACATCAAAAATAAAACACTCGAATTATTAGGTATCTAACTAACTACTACAAAGAGGACACGAAATGATCACAAAGATCGAGGAACACTTTAAAAAGCCGCGCCGTTACGAAGTCTGGCTGGAATATTGGCATTGCTGTGACAATCCTTTTTTTGACGTGACAACGTCTAATAAATCGTTGAACGCCGGCTGCACGCACGAAAAAGGATAACTCATTGGAACGTTACGCTCATTGTAACGATCATTTCATCAATGTTTTGTTATAACGTTGTCACGACAACTATCGTCCGTAAACCGACTTTACAGACAACCATTTTTTTTTAAATTCATGCTTTCATATTGAAAACGAAATAAGAAACATGGCTTAAAAGTCTAAAAAAAACTTAGCCTTCTGGAGAAGTTGGCTAAAGCGCGATTATTTTCGGAAAAAAAAATACACTAAAACCGCTAAATCGTATGCCTCATTCCCAATATTCGGCTGTACCCCTTATTTCGGTAGCTCGTCCAATTATTCCGCGGTCCGCTGACGTGTGAATAATTTTAATGAATTCAGCACAACATCTCCTTTTGATGTAATTCTCTAGTTTTCGACTAGTTTTCCGCTTTTAAAACTAAATTATTCTGAAGGGGTGAAGAAACAAAGGCGGACGAACATGCTTTGTGAAATAATTATGCTGATTGTCACCCTTTCGGATTAAAAGGAAGATGTGTTTAATTAGAATTACTAGTGTATGAACTACCTATTTGTGTATGAACCTAGATTTTATATTTAGGTGTTTAAGTGCAATTTTTGGAAACATCAAAGTCAAAGTCAAACTATTATACTTTTGAATTGTCAGTCAGTCAAAAACATGAAGCTATTTGCACGTTCCAAAGCGTACATGGAGAAGAACGTGCAAGAAACTCCACGGATACTCTTTTAAACCATTTTATGTTTAACAAAAATTCCTGGCTACATTAACCTTGTTGCTTCTATATGTGAGAACAATGTAAAGAAAGAAAAAAACTATTTTTGGTCGGTATCTATTTATGGAAATTAAGCCAGTGTTGCAGTGGCAGTTGAGAGATGATCAGTCTCCACTGATGGCGCCCGTTCAAGAATTTGACGCGTACATCATCACCATTCAGCTCAACTATTTTGAACTGAATGATCCGATCACACATCCTAACTAAACTTTCATTATGGGTTTTTTATCTCCTTTCAACATATTCACTGATTGACTATTTGACAAAGAATAACAGTCACACGGGTCGATTTTCAAGGATAAGCACGCTTGCCAAGGTTGGTCTGTGGATAGGTAACCATATTGACATACCGAGTTTCCTCCGTGCTTCGAAAAGCACGTTAAGCCGTTGGTCCCGGCTATCATTTGCAGATCTTCGGCAGTTGTTACGGATCGTCAGAAGCCAGAAAATTTGACTCCAGTCTTGCCAAGAACTACCGTGTTACCCAGTCAATGGGTTGTGGAGGTCTGGTAGGCAGCCGCTCCTCGTAAAATACTGGTATTCAGCTGAGTCCAGTTTGACTGGAAGCCGACCCCAATATAGTTGGGAAAAAGGCTAGGTAGATGATGATGATGACATTATTGACTTCTTCGTCGGTCTTGTGGCCGCAAGCTCAAAGAGCTAAGCAACTGCTGAGGTCC
Source organism: Mamestra configurata (assembly GCA_002192655.3). NCBI lineage: Eukaryota > Metazoa > Arthropoda > Insecta > Lepidoptera > Noctuidae > Mamestra > Mamestra configurata. The sequence goes on along the minus strand of NDFZ01005233.1, from coordinate 29,534 downwards.
TGGTTTCTATTCCCAAAGCGGGCACGTGCAGATAATTCGCATTTTCAATCAGTTCAGTAGCAGTCTCGAGGTCTGGATTTGAGTTCGGCCCTCAAAAACAAGGAAACGAAAGTGGCAAAATGTGGATGTAAATACATTTCAAATTAGTTGGTAGGTATATCTCAGCCTTACGTGGAATTGGAATTCACTGAATTAACATGGCTCCGTTAAAAATCTACGAATTCATTAATTTGGGGCGTCGAAGCGATCGCCGAAAAAGAAATAGAACGAAAATCATTAGATTTGGAGGGTGTTGTATTAAAAAAATGAGGTCAAGCCAGGAGTAATCTAATACCTTTAAACGAGCAATTCTTGTATATATATCTTAATATATATATTTCATGCGTACGTGTGTATGTCACTGAACTCCTAAACGGCTGGACTGATGTTGATGAAATTATTTGTGTGTGTTCAAGGGGATTCGAGAATGGTTTAGATTCACAATTGGACTCGGTAGGTGGCGCTGCAATCGATTTCTATAATTTTTCGTAAGACACAAAGCAAACGTTCGGACAGGAGAACGTCTGTCGGGACCACTAGTATGTATATATGTATAATCTGAATCTCGGAAACGGCTCCAACGATTTTCATGAATTTTAGTATGCAGGGGGTTTTGCGGGATATAATGGATTAGCTAGGTTTCATTTTTAAAAAACGTTAACCAAAAATATCATCATTATGGTCATCCAGGTACTAGACCTTATAGAGGTACTAGACCTTATAGAGGCATGAGGAACACTGTGGAAAGTTCTGCACTCTTTAGAGAAGGTGAGAATCTTCCAGCCTTGAGATACAGCCCGCTGACAGACAGACGGACGGATGGATAGCGGAGGCTTACTAATATGGTTCAGCAGGTTACCCTATGGGTACGGAACCCTAAAAAAGAGATCTAAAGCAAACGTGTGGCTCATGTTCTCATTTAAACAGAACGGTTTTACGTAAAATAAAGCTCTCCTTAAAACAGTTAAACCTAGAATTACGCCCACGGGGACAAAATTGCTGAAATTGAAAAACTGAATTGAAAACTTTTCACATTTTAAAAACCTACCTACCTACTCCGTGATACTCTTTTCATCTTAATATACCAAAGAGTTTTAAACGAAATCACTCTTAACCAAAACTTATTCTTAATTAAATTGATGTCAAGTCAAATTGACATTTCACGTCAATTGACGAAAATAACTTTTCTAATACGAAAAATACTAGTAATACTTTTCCAAAATGACTTCGCATCGCATAGAAAATGTTCACCTGGAGTTGTTGAAGAAACTGCTGTCGGATTCGGGATTGGAGTGCTTCCGATCGCCTCCGGCGTCCACTGAGACTTCCAGCACTACTGGGTCTGATGAAGAACAAGGTACGTAGACCACCAGGGTGAGAAGTAGTTAGATCGTTTCCCAAGAAGATTTAGAAAATGAACTACGAAACAAAACTGACGTGAGACAGATCCTAACGAAAGCAAGGTCAACGGCGTAACTAGCATAATTACGCAGTCAAAAATTAAAAAAATAACTGTAAATAAATTCATACATATAACAATAAATTTAAACTATATCAGGCAAATAAGGCCCATAGATAAAATATACCTACAAATGAAATATACAAAAATATGTAAATATAACGTGTAACAGAATAAACCAGCCAAGTGCGAGTCGGACTCCCGCACGAAGGGTTCCGTACCATTATCTATAAAAACAGCAAAAAAATACCAATCGATCAACGTCTATCGATGGCATCGATCGGCAGTCGATCAATTGTTAATCGCCCGGTATCCGTCAATCAGCTAAAGCTACCACAGCAGTCGATCGACGTCGATCGATGTCGATTGGTATATCTAATAACACCCTGAATCGCTTCGTAGTTATCTGCAATTACGACATACACCGGTTTCCATAACCTTCTTATTTAAACAAAGCAACACTTTGTCAAAACCTAGCCCTACGGATAAGTTCTTTTTGCGTAACAAACGGAACTCTATTAGAAACCTCCGCTGTCGCCTATCGGACCGTACCTGATGAACCGTAATGGGAAGACAGTTGAAATTATTTCAGAACCCGAATTTCTATTGTCGCCATAACAACAAATAAAAAGTACCCAGATAGAATAAAAAAATTAAGGAGGTTCCCTTACAATAAAGGTGATTTTTTAGTATATGTTACGGAACCTTTGTGTGCGAGTCCAGCTCACACTTGGCCAGTTTAATTTTGAATACAGCCCCGGTGCAGTCCCTAGATGTTGACGAGTGCTATGGGGTTACTACTGGTTTTTTTTTACCCCACTGTTGGATTTTCCCCAGGCATTTGTTGCTCATCGTGGATAGAACCTAGAAGCTACTAGCATACCTCTAAAGCTATACAGGCTTATGCCCAGCAGTGAATGAAGTCGGCTATGGATGATGATGATTATAATGGCAAAAATCTCGCCCCCTATCATGAAACCAAAACATTTTTGGTAAATTGTGATTATTCTGTACACTTCTACCTGCCAATTTGATAAGAAGTCTTCCTCAAATACTTATCTACAACCAGGTCTAACCGAAGAGGAAGAACAACCAGCCCCAGAGGTGCTGGAGGAAGAGCCCACTCCGTCAGTTGTAGAAGAAGTGGTGCACGAGGCGTTACCAGAAGTATTCCCCACGCCTTCGCTGCGACTTCTCCTATCTGATAAAGTTCGGATTATCGAGAAACAGAATAGGTAATTTTAATCTTCTCCAATACATGTAATCATCTTCTTCATGCACTTGAGGTCGGCCGTACCCATTCTGCCCTTTCAACCGTCACGCTATCACTGACTTTCTTTTCTAACGTACCTATCAATCCTTACACAATTCATCACACTTAGGATATTCACATATGCATGATTGTTTAAGTAACTTGCATTTCATCCCTTCTCTATACATGACCGTACCAAGACAAGCGATTTTCTTGTGTAAGAGTGGCTGTCAGATCCTCGGGCTTCTGAGTACCTGTTACGACTGTCTTCAATCTAAGAATAAGGAATGACAACTGGCAAGTCGGGAGCTTATCCAATAACATACCCTCCTGCTTTTATCCCAATTTTTTTGGAGTCTTCCATACATCTCTAGGTGTGATAACAGCCAATCAAACCACCGCTGTGGCTCTGCTTCACACACCAGTCCCAGCATTATTAAAAACAGTCACTGAGTGATTTTTTTGACGGATCTGACGCATATCTTCCCAACCTGTATAAGTCACACACGTCAGTCACAATGTTGCCTCTTTTTATGGTATGTCATACTTGACGCTAGTATTCTCTATTTCTTTCTTTCCTCTTTTTTATTCTTCGTCATCTCTGATCTCAAAAGTTATCTCCTTTTTAGTCATATCATCATCCACAGAACAAGGCCGCCCATTGTGTCACCCTATGTAATGTTTTCGTCATCTATATTTTCTGTAACTTATATGGTGTACATAACAAAGAGTATTCTATTCTATTCTTTCGTTTCTTAGTGCTAATCTTTTCCACAATCCGTATCCACTAACATAATCATGCAATTATAGGATTCATGTCCTCCCAGAAGAATTTAAGACCGAAATCGACCCTCAAGCCATCCCTAAGATTCTGACAACGCCACAGCAGAAATACATAGACATTCTGGCAGAGCTGGTTGGTTGTACCAGGTATAAAAGTAGTCTGGCTGAGTTCTGGTTTCTGGATACTTTGGCTAACTTGCTGAGGAGGGCTCAGGAAGACGAACTTGATAGACGTAAGTTTTTCTTGAATCATTAGCATCTTTTTTAACTTTTTCCGAACTATGTTGGTTAAGTTCGGCTTATAGATACTATATAACTGCTAAAGTGACTTAGTCTAAACTAATATTATAGCGAGGAAATATTTGTTTCTTTCTTGGTTACGATTTGACTCAAAAACTCCTCGACCGATTTTCAAAATTAAAAAAAAAAGAAAGCTACATCTTCACCGAGTAACATAGGCTATATTTATTTCCAGAATTAATTAGGGATCCCTACTAAAACTTGAATAATGTAACCAAAGGTATATTTTTTTTTTCATGAACTGTCTTTTTGTTATTAAATAAAATATCAATATCTATAAAAAAGTCCGCAATAGCATGTGCCTATCTCCGACGGCTAACTCACAATAACTGCTTTTTTTATTATTTTTTTATTATTTGAGATGAGTTTGCTCTTGACTCTAGTCTAGGTCATAGATGACAGAGACAAGGTCGACGATGGAGCGAGCTTACCCAGAAGAAACCGGTTCACTCTAATTTTGAAGATGATCTTTTTGCAGCTACACAAGCAATCCTAATTCTGTGGTTCTGCGAGTGGATGAAAGAGATGCAACACTTTGATGCTGCCGACAGAAAACGCATGATCAGGAGGTTCCAGGTGTGTTCTTTACTCCAAGTGGTCATCATCCTGCCGTCCTATCGGCGGCGTAAGACGTTTCGTGCAAAGGGGTGTGTACAAATATGGCCTGAAAGACTTGAAATCTTGAAAGTCAGCAGAACACTTTTCATAAGATCAGTGACAACTTTTTCATTGATTTTTAGGGTTCGGTAGTCAATAAGGAACCCTTTTAGTGTCGCTATGTCCGTCTGTCTGTCCGCGGTTTAGCTCAGAGACGCTTAGCACTAGAATGTTGGAATTTGGTACGTGTATAGATACGTAAGTATTAATCACGCCGACAAAGATGTAAAATAAGAACTTGAAACATATTTTTTGAGAGTCCCCCCCCCCCCCCCTACACGTAAAGCGGCGATGTTTTTTTTAATCGTCTGTTACATGGTGTGGGATCGTAAAAATATTGAGGGTGTGCGAAAACCATTTTTCCATCCAAGGATCTGTTTGCAAAATATTAACTACACTTTGTGCTAATTTTTGTTCCCCCAATCTGCCAGCTAAACGGTTGTTTTTGGAGACGTGGAAAAAACCATGTAGTAGCACATATAACGAATTTAATAGGCAAACTATCACAGCTAAGTAGGCTTTACAAGTTAACGAGTAATAGTTTGACTAATAAATATATTCATTGAATCAAACAAAAAGCACCATTCTAAGTCGGTAATAATTTGTGACGTGCAACTACGAACCCAACACTGCGCATGGCCCGACACGCACTAGGCCAGTTTGTTCTTCTTTATATGAATACACTAGCCGAAGTCACGCGGTTTCACCCGCGTAGTTCCCGTTCCCGTGGGAGAACGGCGATAAAATATATAGCCTATGTAACTCGCTGATAATGTAGCTATTCATTGCTGAAAGATTTTTTCAAATCGGTCCAGTAGTTTTTAAGTTTAGTCGTTACATACAAAAATACAAATCTTTCCTCTTTATAATATAAGTGTAGATTTCATTATCTACTTCAATCTTTACAGGACAACATGCTAGCAGCTACCAGATACATTGTCGAGATGGACAAGCTACCAACTCCCGAGCAAGCTGGGGTCGCGTACAAGCCACTTGAACCCCATGAGGTGCACTCCCATGGGATTGATGTGACCTCTGCGGCACGAATTCAGCCCCCTCACATAGATTCTAAGTCTAAAGTACACTTCGGAGCGTCCTTTGAATGCTGCATCAGGGATCTGGCGAAAATTATTCACTATATTTTTGATCTGTAAGTTTAATTTATGAGTGTCATGTCTTTTTCTGGTAAGTAGGAAATATCTTATGCTTCATTCTTATTTTCATTCGTTTAGGTATTATGGTCAGTTCAGACCTAGGCGGTATTGGTTACTCAGAACCACAGATAATTCCAGTGTACCCAGCCTGGTAGCCAAAACAGAGTACACAGTAGAGTATGTGGTATTCATATTGTTCAAACTTAAGCGAATTGCTATAGAGGTATGTGGTACAAAGAGTAAAGTCCCGCGCACCTCCACTGAAATGGGAGGATCCTCTGACCAAACAGTTGTTGTCTGGTGGGCAACTGTCCGATAGTTGATATTCGGACTGTTGTATATGTTCAAATCGCATGGAGAACTTTGCTTGCGCGATGCAGGATTTCGTTGTTAGTTCGTCGCAGATGGCGCTGCGGTTCTTTTTGTTGCCGTACAAATTTCGTTTCTTAGTTTTTCATGTGGTGGCATTGATGCCGCTACATTGCTACCGCTATGGGTAGCGATTACTGCGTAGCCCGCAGGTCTGTACAGGCTTTTATTAGATTTTCTTGTAAAACGCAACGCATCTTCTTTCCTCTTTGGTCTCGTGCTCAGAAGCGGTACTGCTGAGCGTGAGGACTTGGGTCCGATTCTCAGGTCGGTCAGTTTTAGTGGGTTTTTCCACCTAGAATTTTCAGTAGCAGCCCGGAGTAGGTACGGTTTGTGCACAGTTGATGGCAGTAAGCTCGGCCGCTATTAATAGGATTTGAACACAACTGGCGATTTAGGTAGACGAAAATCCAGGAGTGATGTTATACAACGTTGCGTTACAATGGCGACATTAATTCAACACACGGGTTACCTATGCTGCCCGCCGACAAAAAGCTCTCTCCGAATTTTCACTTGTTTCATCTTAATAGTATTGCTTATTATTTTCATTGCGCGTTTTTATGATCTTTGACCCCGGCGGCAGATGATCTCTGCGCTATCGTTCTTTAAGTACAGCTTGCTCCAAGATGCTATTTTAAATTGTAAATCAATCAATAACTAACAACGTTAATGAAATTAAAACATATTCATATAACAAAATACGAATACGTGTGTTAAATTAATGTCGCCATTAAAGGGTTCCGTTGTACCTATAAGGTTATATTTATCAATGTTTTGTTTATCTATTAGTGCACTCTTCACACTTTGCTATGGTTGCTGGATTACTCCATAAACTCTTCAACAATCCACTTTCCAACTTCCGTTTTGTCACCCTCAGGTTCAGCAGCGACTACCAGTACAACCTCGTCCGTTCAGTATTCACCTTCACTCCAGAATACGCGTTGATCGACGCACCATACCAGATACAGAATCCGAAGAAGTTTTACGCTCCTTTAAAGTTAAAACCCAAGAAGGCAGAAAAGAAGGAGAAGTCTCCTAAGAACGTGAAAGAGACGGGGAAGAAAGGGAAGAAGAAAGAGTCTGACAGTGAAGACTATTTGGCTTTTATGGAGGTGAGCATCTGGCCAGTTATATCCCCATAATTTTAAGTTCAAAAGTATTAAGCACTTGTGTTACCACTGGCGAGGAAGCGATAAGCTATCGACTATTTTCTCGCTGAAGAATCGAACAAAAGATATGGATCCCGTGTTAGTAAAAGAGACACATACATTAATAGTCGATAACTGGCTGTTCACACTGCCGGCGAGAACCCTCTTACTACCTACTAGTTTGCCTCAGCGACAAGAGCTATCAAAGATAATACTCGCTCAGCGATTCTCGCTTGGCGGCAGAACTCACGCCGTGAGACCAACCAGCGGTCATCTACTTATCGTGCGGGCCGGAGCGACTGGTGCGAGTAATCGTCCGCCGCACAAGAGCACTCGCTTATAGCCGAGCGACAAAACTATCGGAACTACAAACTCGCTTCTCCCTGCTTGCCAACTCGTATCCAGTTACACTAGCTTCACTCGTTTCTCGCTGATCGTCGGCGGTGACACAAGTGCCTTTGATTGGTTTTCTTTTATTACATTTCTCAAAACCTAGAGAGAAGAGAAGCGCTGTAAAAAAGTTCAAAAAATGTCATAAGATGAGTTGTGGGCGTTTTAGGATCGATGTATGACAAAGACAAACAGAGACAGCAGTGAAATTTGCGCCATCGCGCCATCCAGTATAAACGTTTGCGTGACCAGGATAGAAATATAATATAACTTAAAGCGTGTTATAACTCGGTTCTTCCACTGATAAAAAAAATCCAATGTAGTTTTTGTCAGCTTGTGAGAATTTCAAATACCCGTTTGCATTGACTCCTTTTCAGGTTTTGCTTCTATTATATTACACGTTGTACCTGTATGATATAATGTAGGTAGTTAGCTAGCTAACCAACACAATACATACATCATTCTAAATCTTCATCAATTTCATCAACCAGAAAAAAGCAACAGCCGAGCGTATTATAGAAGAACAAGCGGAAATAGAGATGGAGAAATGGAATCGCAAGAGCCACATCCTCCCGCTGAACTTGGCAGCTAATGAAGAGTTCTTCAACAAATACTGGCCCCCACCACCGCCACCCCAAGTCGTTGAGGCACCTCCTGAGTCCGCGAAGGGTAAGGGGAAAAAGGGTAAGAAGTAGATAGATAGGAAGAGAATGAAAATTAAGAAAATAGTATTTTCCTGAATAAATCTAATTAGGTACCTATTACTCCGATAGATTTCCAAAAAATAATAGGACACGTATTTTTTCTTATTTTCAAAGAAACAAAAAATGAGGACGATACAAAGTCGCGTGACGTCGAAAATACGTGTCCAGTATTTTTTGAACATGTAACGGACGAATCCTTATTTTTCTATTTAGAAAATTATCCTATTATCTCACAGTTTAGAAGCTAGGATAGAAAAAAATAAATTAATGTGGCTTAGGTCTTATTAATTTGGCAATAAAGGAAAGGGGAAGAAGGGTAAGAAGTAACAGGGGTCGGTTGTAGAAAGGAAGATGGCGGAAGATATAGTAATAGAAAAGCTAAAATACTGTTAAGTACGAGAATGTGGTATAATTTCGCTTACTTTGGAAATAAATAGAAGCTACAATAGTTTTAGAAAATGAAAACTGTCGCTTAGGTTTTGTTAATTTAGAAATAAAGATTTATGCTTATTACATTTGGAGTGTTTTCAATTTGTGCTATACCTATTATTTCAAAGCATTCGATAAGCGAAGATCGAGTAAGAGACACTACATGTTGTTCTGTATGAGTTAGTAAGGGTGTTACCACACCACTCAATCGATCGTCGATCGATGGTAGAATGGATTAGTCGACGTCGATCGATAGTTTCTACTACACCAATCGATCGATCGTCGGTCGATAGTTTCTACTACACCAATCGATCGATCGTCGATCGATAGCAGAATGAATTAGTCGACGTCGCGAAAGGTTAATAGATTCTACTTCTTTCTTCGATGAGCCAAAGCTACCATACCAATCAATCAACGACTCGATTGGTGTAGTAAACAACAAACACCCTTAGATCGCATGTGGGTGAATTAAATTAAATAAATTCCACGCTGCGGTTTAGATGCAAAAGTTGGTCTTTAAGACCAGGAAGAACTCGATAAGAAACAATGAAACCACAGAGTCCTATTTAACCGCAAGACTTAGCTGCAGATGAAGATTTCTTCAGTTGAATCACCTCCTGAGTCCTCGAAGGGAAAGGATAAGGGTTTGACCACACCAATCGATCGATCGTCGATCGATGCCATCGCTCGATGGTAGAATGAATTAGTCCACGTCGATCGATAGTTTCTACTTCTTTCTTCGATCAGCCAAAGCTAACACACCAATCGCTCAATGTCGATCGATTAGTGTGGTAACACCCTAAGAAAGAATATGGGAGAATAGAGAGAACAATAGAAGAAAGGTCAGACACGCATATTTACTTGGCCTTTATGAAAAACATCACCAATCAGAGGCGCCGACTCCGTGGGTCCTGGGAACTGGGAACACATGAGACTGGTCATCTCTCAACTGCCATGGTTTATTTTAATGATTTGTTATTTGAATCGTTGTTTTTCCTACTCCGGACGCTTTTATCGTGCATTTTTTTTTCTATATCGTTCTCACATAATTATGTATGTTTAATTTCAATAAGCATGATGTAACCAAAACATTATAAAACAAAAATGATTTAAAAGAGTGTCCGTGGAGTTTCTTGCACGTTCTTCTCCATGGAGATCTACGCTTTGGAACGTGACTCACCACCTCACCACCGCTTCACCTCTCTTGACTGACCAACCTTGACAATTCAAAAGTGCTTGTAGGTAAATGGTGTAATTGAAATAAATAATTTAAGTTTGAGTTTGAGAAATAAACAGTGGGTGCCGAGCACCCCTGAGAATAGACATCAAGAAACAGATCAGTAATCGCCTTTTAGGGATGGGCGTTTTTATTACCCGACGACCCGTTTAGCGCAGTGGTTTAGAGCGCCGGTTGAGACGCAAGGGTCGCGGCTTCGATTCCCGCTCCAACACAAATGTTTGTTAATGAAACAGATATTTCTTTATAAAAAAACAAGTTACATTTTTATATAATGGTGTCATTTTATATTTTTTAGTAATTAAGTAGGTATGCAGTATGTAAGTATAAGACATTTATTTATTTGTCGGTCGATCAGTGTGCATCTTCTCACACTTCGCCACTTTTTCGAGTCATCAAATGAGCATGAGCACCCATGAGGTTTTCTAAAAGCCACCAATAAGATATGGTTGTCCTTCTAGGAGGTTGAGAGGAATCCTGGCATTTCATCGCCGCAAGGTTGCCTGCTTGTCGGTCTTCTACAGGTTGTACTTCGGGGAGAGTATCCAGGAACTCCACGACCTCGACCCACCGGCCCCCTTCTACCATCGGACATCTAGACGCACTGCAAGTTACCATCCCTACCTTGTTGCTATTCCACCAATTCGCACTAAACGCTTCCAAACGTCTTTTATAACGCGCACAGCAAAGGAGTGGAACTCTCTGCCAGCGTCTGTTTCCGAACGCATGCAACCCTAATCTCTTTAAAATTAGAGTGAACAGGCTTCTTCTGGGTAAGCTCGCTCCATCGTCGACTTTGTCTCTGTCATCTATGACCTAGACTAGAGTCAAGAGCAAACCCATTTAAATAAAAAATAAAAAAACAGAGTACTTGGGGACAAAATAAATATAAATAACAAAACGTAATACAGGTTACAGTTCATTTTAATTTCCTATATTTTACATCACTGACAACTGGTATTCAATGTACAAGAATAATGTCTTTTCATCAGTTCCCACTATTTAATACGCAAAATATCTTCATTTTTATATGAATTGTGCTTTATACTAAGTGATTTTGGCTAGACGAAACGCTCGAGCTTTGGAAACCTACTTTGAATTTTACCCTTGAAGGGTCAAACATAAAGTCGTTAAGGGTAAATTAAGATGTTAAATGCAAATTTTTGAGGTAAATGGTACTCTGTACTATTAAGGTTTTTGTTCAAGCAATACTGCAGTTATTATGTAAAAAAAAAAAATCAATGCGACCGTAATATTGTAAAAACTGTTTTTTTTTTCACGAACCTCAGACATTTCGTCTAACAAAAATTTTCAATAAAAATGGCTTTAATACATACACTAGAATTCCTAATACATATGTACATCGATAGCTTTATAAACTTACGAACTAAGATACGACATGTAGATTATATTTGGTTAAAAACGAGTAATATTCATCTTGTAACTATCATATAAGAAATACATTTACGCCAGCCAGTCGATTCTGTAAACATATCGAAGTGAAGGCTTTGGTGAAGCGATCACAAGGTGAGCTGTCAATCCGTATTAATTAAGATGGAATGACAGCTCACTCCGAGCGTTTTTCTATGTTCCCGAACAAATGAACGCGACGATCGCGTATTCGCGCGATGATTGCTTTTTATTAGTCACATTATTTTTGCTAAAATTTTCGTTCGAGAAACTGGGCCCTATACAGCAGTCGATAACAAGATACGTAGGTAATTACTTCTTTTCTTAACCTCTGTTTTTTTACAAAGTTGGCAATTTGAACTATATTTATCTATTCCAATCAAAATTCGGCGCATTTTTTAATGTAACTCTTGAAATTACATTAAAAAAATTACTACCTACTTAAAAATAACACAATATAAAATCACATTCTTATGGAATTCTTTATATAAGTTTAGTCTACAGTATAAATTGAGTATAATAAAAATAATATTCGATAGAGAACTCAATGAGCACTTATTTTAAACAAAGAGTTTATAATTTAAAAAAAAGGTTCTCTATGGTCTGTCTTAATTGACACAATCGCAAAGTAAACGGCGCCAACCGATGCGATTGGCTCTTTGAAAGTTAATTCAACCAATCCCAACAGCTAACATTCCAAAAACTGGGTCAAATAGTTTTCTTTCCGTATCCTTTGAGTGAAACATAGATATAACATTATGAGTAAAAACTTAGTACATTGATACAAGTGGAAAACTCCTGAAATATTAACTAAACTGGCACTAAAATGAACTTATATACAAAAGTAAAATATTGCACTACAATTATTATGTGGAAGTTCATCTATTTTCTAGTATATTATTGTGTATTGCAGTTATTTGTAAGATGCGGTACACAGAGGATCGTCGTTCATTGCTAGAGACGCCATTGTCTGGCCGCATACGTATGGTTCCCTGATCAGGAATTCAGATTGGGAACCTGAATGCTTGCCTCACATATAACGTTCAACTATGTAGTTGCACACGTTTGTATATTTTTCCGAATAGGAAAAAAAAACCTGACGTTTATTTCAAGAACAAGCCGTGCCTGGGTCAGAAAAACCCAAATCGAAACGTTTACGCTCGTCTCACGGATTTCCAAATCTGATTCTCTCGTCGGAAACCGTAAGTATCTGGGCGTAACATTCCACATAAACCAAGCATTTCAGAGAGCCATCATTTACTCATACAAATTGACAGTTCGTCGTGACATTAGTATTTCGCAAAGCTGAACCAGCAGATGGCGCCTTGGTCTAAGAGGAAACGAGACGATTCCAGAGCCTTCAGACGTTGCTTATTTTGTCATTATAGAATGTGTGGGATAGACTAGTGTTAGTATGTACTTTGAATGTATGCAAACCTGCTAGCTTGGTAGGGCCGACGACCAATTTTTTTGGCTGATGTTAAGAAATAACATAATCAATGGTATGTTCAACAAACACGGGATAATCTGAATGACAGTCGACTAAACCATAGACAGTATAGAAGCTATGATGTTTTTTTCTCCTTGATGCAGTGTTCCACCGAGTGGGGCACTGGATGGAGAAAAAATCTCTATTTGCTGTGAAAGCCGATTTGGCATTCGTTACGGATAGTCAGAAGCCAGAAAATCTGTCACCAGTTTTGCTAGGGAGTACCGTGTTCCCACTTAATGGGTTGTGGAGATCTGGTAGGCAGCCACTCCATGTAAAATACTGGTATTCAGCTGAATCCGGTTTGACTGGAAGCCGACCCCAATATAGTTGGGAAAAGGCTCGGCAGATGATCATGATACTGTGAAAGCCGAACATCGACTTGAACACTTAGGTAACTTAACAGACATATGTGTTACTGGGGAGTTTGTTGCGCCACTTATTCTTCCCAGCTAAACACTAGGAAGTGGTGACGGGCGGGCGTTTTGGGGGACTGTCTTTATGTAGAACTTTGACGTTCAAAAAGTGCTGGCACTCAGCCTAATTTGAATAAATGACTTTTGATTGATTGTTTATAATGGCGTCTCTAGCCGAGGTCGTGCTCTGTGATATAGTATAATAAACATTCTTAAAATAACTATTAAATAGTAACTATTGATTGACCAGTGTGACTAAACTGTGAGTTTACTAATCAACCGCTAATGGCAGTTTTGATGTGTTTCTATAATATTGCTTATTTGTTAATGTATTTAGGATTAATTAATTAATATTTGTATTTATATTGCGTGTTTTCTCAACGTGTTTATACTGGGAGTTAGCTAACAACATATTTTTGGAATGATAAAACAAGTACGACTTTTTGTAATGTTTCAGGCCTCAAATGAATGAATGAATGAACACGTTTGTTGTTATTTTTTTTTCACAAAGTTTACCAACATTTTACATTCTGCAATTTAAATGTCAGTTGAGACAAATCGATTGTCAAATTGAACGCAGCTTTGATCTACTTTATTTTTTTTAATTAACATGGGACAAATTCTCGTACTTAAAAACCCTTATATTTAAGTTGCAACATCATCTCAGCGACAATAACCTTGTCAAAAGGAGGGAAATAGAGTTGTTTTATCAGTTTGCAATCGATTACGTAATACGAGAATCGTCCTTTAGATGTTAAACCAAAAACTTTGACACAGTCGAATATTTTACATTTTTTAAGCTCTCAAATTATCAATTTTTTCTACAAGAAAATTGAGCATCAAATTAAAATATTGAGCACATGCGCGCAATCAGACGTTTTATATAGTTTTTTTTTTTTTATATTACTAATTAACTTTTTTTACCAATGATATGAAGCCAACAACAATTTTTTAACTTTGTATTTACACAGTTTTGATTTTGTAACAAATATTTAGACCGAAATCAGAATTGCGAGATTTTTTATTTACTCGATCACGTCAACATTTAAATACCGGCGTGGGGCTTGTGGGGCCCCAAAGGTTACCCAGATATTTTGTAGTGATGATAGTTCTCTCCTCTCTAGTAACCGTGATTAAAAAATATAATTTGGTTGCAACCCTTTGGTATTTTATTAATGAATGCCAAATAACAAAAGTTTAATTGAAATTCAATGTCATACTTTGGGTCTCTCAGGCCCTACGTCGGTACTTAAAGGTAAAAGTTCGCATCGTTTGGAAAAAAAACCGCTATTGTCACCAGATGGCGCGATCGAGTACATCTAAGAACTCGCTCTAAGGTCACTGTTATAATATTTACGCCAAATCTTTCTTCCTGGAATAATATTCCGTACCAAAAATATACGGTACCTTTATTTTTAACTAATTTAACGAAACCAATACTATAACAAAGTAAGGTACCGCTTTTAAATTCAAAGTTCAGTTCTTCATATTATTTGCACCAGATACTAAATAAAAGCCAAATATTTTATTTCATCGAGTCTCCTAAAAAAACGTCGTATATTTTTTACTTAATACAAATTAAATCAGTCTACTTAATAAGTGGAAAAAACAACACCAGCTTTTAGTCTTGTGAATTTAAATTTTGGGGAAAAATTGAGCACATGTGCCTGGTTTTAGGCAACATCCCATATTTAAAGTGGAATAATAAAAATTATCACAATTCAGATATTTTCCTACTTAAACTTTACGAAAGGAAGATTTTATGTTCGTGAGACATGATAATTTAAATAACAATTATTAAACTATTTGTATTAATTATTTATAATTAATTTACAATATTGCACCGATACCAATACATTTTGATACTGATATTTTATTCAGGTCAGCAGTACCTACAGTGTCACTTATTTTTATTAAATGTCAATGTACAGACGCCAGCACATCAAACTACCCGAAACTGTCAAATTTTCCCAATCAATCTTGAACCTAATGCTTTGGTGATAAAGTTAAAAATCTATTAAAGAAATTTGACAGATTTTTGTAGCTTGAAAGAAGAAGAAGTGAAGAAGTGAAGCGATTGTCCGTTCAAAATTCATGAAACCAATCACAGCACCTAACTCGCGTTTGTATTGCGACATAATTTCCTTTCTTGAAACTGTTTCAGTATTGCGTGTTCATATTTTTAATCTTTTGAACGCCATTGTCGCATACATGATAAGCAAGCGCGTGCCCTGTCGTCAAACGTCACAAATATGTGACAAAAGTACAGGAAATTTGTGGCTTGGCGTCGGGGCACGCTGATGCAATTATGCTCTGGCGTTCAAAAGTTGAAGGGCGACGTTCTGTAATTGATTTATAATAAAGAAACAATTGCAAAACACGACCGCAAAAAATGACAAAAAGTTCAAAACAAATCACTTTTCAAGCAGACGGTTGCAGTTGTAGGCATCTGTTGTAGTTAAATTATAGATTTGATGTCACCGCACCCAGCATCAGCAATATGACCGCGCACTTCTGACGCAACCTCTACAGGGAACGTGCATGGCGTTGACTTCGCCATCTAGCGTTGCAAATTCGAAACTTTAACGTTAACAATACTTGACGTTGACGCTTCTGTGCTGCCACCTATAGTTCCGGCACGCTCCGTCTAGGACAACGGACAACGTGCACGAAGTAGACTATGCCATCTAGCGCTGCATATTCGAAACTTTAACATTTAAAATCCTTGACATTCTGGCTTCTGTGCTGCCACCTATAGTTATATATAGTTCCTGCACGCTCCGTCTAGGAGAACGTGCACGAAGTAGACTGCCATCTAGCGTTCCAAATTCGAAACTTTAGTAAAATATACTTGACAATGACACTTTTGTGTTGCCACCTGTGAATTCTTGCACGTTCCCTATATAAGGAGTGATTATTCATAATAAAGTGAACCATTGTACCGGCATCGGTACCATAACGACACTGAAACTAGCGATATTGAGAATTAAATTCATAGTATAGTACCCTACGATTATAATATAGACGCTTTATATACAGTCGGTTATAAATGCAAGATTAACTGAAATTTTATGAAATACATGGTCTTACACTGTTTTTTTTAGAATAAGTAGAACTTGCTACATTGGTTCTTCCAAATGTTAGGAGATTTAATATTCTTCCGAAATTTGGCAAAAGCATTTTCAAATGGCCGACAGGCTTGCCTAATTCTATTGAGTTAGAAAAATCCTAAATAATATTATAAATGTGAAAGTGAGTTTGACACGCTTTCAAGTTCGCAGTATAGCGGCATCCAATGCCGCCACAAGAAAAACGAACGAAGCGAAATTTGTACGGCAACAAAAACAACCGCAACGCCATCTATCCCGCCAGCGACGAATTACTAACGAAATCCCGCATCGCAGTATCAGCGTTTTCCTTGCAATTTGAACATTTACAACAGTCCAAATATCAACTATCGGGCAGTTGCCCACCGGACACGACAACCGTCTGGTCGGAGGATCCTCCTTTTTCTATGGTTTTTTCTGTTCCGCATACTCTCGTTCTCTACAGCGAAACCGATTTTGATGAATCTTGGTTCAAAGACAACATGGGATCCTGGAGAAGGTTATTAATAGGCCACTTTGACGCGAGCGAAGCGATTGCCAAAATATAGTATCTTAAAACTGGTTCATGTATCATTCTTATTAAAAAAATAATGCTGAAGTCAGTTTCAACAACAAGGTACAATTAACAAGCTTGTCCGCCATTTGTCAAGTTCTACACATCCTAAAGTAAAAAAAAATACCAAAAATACTTAGTTATACATACATCTTAAAAACTACAGATATAAACACCACGAATTGGCAAACATATATAATATAAATTACACCTAATATAATATGCACAGTAATGCCGCTTAAATAAGAAAGCTCGCAGAGATCTGCCGCTCCCCATGGGGCGGCGCGATGATACGAAATGCAATTCCGAACTGTCCTGAGATTCTCTCGTAAATGCTTCTTTTTTTGCACAAGAATTTTACTTATTTTTTTTGTGACATAGCAACACTGACCGAGTGAAAATTTAGCTTTTTTTACAATGGACATAACAAGAATGGAGAGAGATATGGCAACACTAAATGTGGGAAAAGTGTTGCTACTTTTTTACAATAGGCAATACAGGAATGAAGGCAGACAATCAGCCTTATATCGTTGTGCTATATGTTTTTGTTGTAATGAAAAAACAGAATAAAATAAATATTTAAGGGGCTCCCATACAAGACATGATTTTTTTGCCGTTTTATAGATAACTCTTCGTGCGCGAGTCCGACTCGCACTTGGCCGGTTTTATACATTCTTTTAAATTTACGGATGCGTGCAAACGTAAGCTAAACAGTATTTCACTCTTTACAAATAAGCCATTAAATAAAAAATAAGTAAAACCCTCAACAAAACCGAAATCAAATCACCATAGTAAATAGACGATGGCACATCAACGCATATCCTTAATCGCGACTTCGACTCCCGATGGCACATGATTGTCAAAATCGCGATGTAAAAGTCCAGTTTTTTTATACAATTTGGTATCCTATTCAACCGTAATAGGGCTTAGAATGGTTCACAAAAATATCACTTCATAAGTGTCACAAATGGTCACTAGTCGATGGCACATTAGACTCAAGATCGATTCCCGTTTCTGTTATAGTCAATACACTTTCACATGTACACCGTTTTTAAAAATCTTTGAACTGTTTAGTTTCTGATTATCAGATTGAACATTTTAAGGGCAGGTTTTGAATGGAGTTTTCGGAGTGTTAATATGTGTCAACGCTCTAAATATTGACAGGTAAAATATTCAACTTCAAATAATTAATTCAGAGGGTTTGATATATTTTTCACTCCTCAATTCAGAAACCGGCCTTAATTTCATAGAATTGAGTACTTTCCTAGATAGACAAATATAATCGTTCTATTTACTCCGTCCGTTTAAACAAATATTGGACAGCTATTTTTTGTCATTTCAAATCGATAAAAACATATAACCCTTCTTTGGCAGTCGGGTAAAAATGATAAAGATAAGAATGTTCAATAGAGGGCTGGTGACGTCATGTTTTAGTAAAATGTACTAGAATGTGACGTCACGCGAGTTTTCAACGCGCTGTAGTCTTAATTTTTTTTAAGAGAAAAACAAAAAAAATACTTGTTGGAAATCTATTTGACGGACTAATTCGATTTTTTCAGGAAAGTACCCAATTGGCCATTTGGTGATATGACCGAGGTTAGGTTTGAGGTGGCCCATCCTGGAAAAAAGTAATAAAATTAAGAATTTGCTACATTTTCATTAGCTAAACCGCTCAAAGATTTTTGGTCATTTTAGCTACAAACGGCCGGGTGATCACATGTGCAGCGCGGGCGCTGCGGGCGCTGCGGGCGCTGCGGGCGCTGCGGGCGCTGCGGGCACCGACAGTGCGGGCTACAGCAGCGCTCGGCGACACTCGTCGCGGTATGCGCCCAATGTGCCCCTGTTTCAGGTCTGCCATCTGTAATGTCACGAAACGTACGTTAATTTACGAGTTTTTATATACAACGTGTCACAGAATAAACGCAATACCTGAAACTATGAAACACACAACACACAACCATGTGGTTGGCGCAGTGGTTGAGCGATTGACTGCTGCGCTGCACGGGTTTGATTCCCGCACGGAACAAATATTTGTATGGCCTACAGATACTTGTCCCACGATACAGGAGAAATTCCTAGTGTGGGGAGGGGGGGCAACGTTTTATTAAAATGTTCGGGATCGGTCCCACAGTAAAAAATGTTTAATATGATGAGTACAATGACTCGTTTTCAGGTATTGCGTTTATTCTGTTACACGTTGTATATGTCATATTTTATTTTATTTATTTATTGTTATAAACACAATTTTTGACAGTGTAACATTTATTTGGTGTGAAGTGAAAACTAACAGTATCCTTGACTGGTTGCCATATTATGAGACCGCCTGCGACCTCAGTTAAATGTTTAGCCACTTTTCGGTCTGCCAACACAACGTCTTGAACTTTTTACCCGACTCCGCCAGAATGAGGCTTAGTGAATTGAGATCACATACCTATATTACAGTGCAGATTACTCCAATCTACTGTCTAGACGGCTGACTTTCTAGAATGAAAACCCTAAAACAAGATTAGTAATACCCGATTGCACTTAACTTAAGAATCGCCAACATCTTAAGTTAAGTGCAATCGGGTATGACGACTTTCTTGGTTTAGGGTTTTATCATTTCCAATTACACAAAAACGCAGTCGGGGTTTGTAGTTTTTTAAATTACCGTTTTTTTATGTTATTCTCGAAAAGGATCGTTGATGTTTGGCTTTTAGTGTTGATCCTCCATGGAGGTTTTGATTAGCTTAAACTCCATGCACAAGCGTGCAACCGTAGCATTCTGAGGAGCAAAGACCACTTTTTTTTAAGGATGGGAAATCATCAAATATCTACTCCCGCTCTGGGCGGAGCGAGAGGGAGTATCAGCCTCTTACTGACTAAAATCCATCCGTGTTCCTTCAATTGCCTTTTGCGTTCCAGGGCCGCGGTAACAATTTCGAACAATACCGCTCCCCTGGCTGCCCCTTCAGAGGAAATGTCGTGTTTGTATGTGTGTGCCTTGAATCGTCCAATAAAAACGTGGGTTCTAAACAACACAAACCCATTCTCCTTAACCTATCCACATTACCTCATCCTCAAGACAATCCTAAGTCCAGCAGTGGGCCGCAACCGGCATTGTGACTCCTACCTGGCTTTTTGCAACTCAATCTGTCCCTCCAGGGTCTTGGCGAGGTAGATGACGAACAGTTGGGACAGGGCGACCCCTAACGCGACGGACGCGATGGTGTATAAGTTGCGCTCGGCCCAAGAGCGGACGATCTCGATGCAACCGCTTGTCCACACGCGTTTGCTTGCTTCGGCGACCTGGAATATGAGACAAGGATTGTCGTCAATTAGAACCTCTTTACAAAATTTAGATTTAGTATGGTGTTAGAATGATTTTAAAGTTCTTCACTTTCTACTACATAATTTATAGTTTACAAATTAAATATCCTCGAAGTTATATTTAAAATATATATATATACATTTAAAGTCAGGATTAACATGTCAATTTGAATTATTATTAGTATACTTAAGTCAATATTACGAATTGGATGGGTGGGAACTTGGTGAGCGTTTCAAAAAAGGAAGTTTCGCATAAGAAAACCTGTTAGAAGATGGATTGCTTACTTCAATTTGCTTTAAGTTCGGTAACACTGACCAAGGTCGGGATTGTGATGGGTGAGCGTTTCCGTTGTAGTACGGCGTTTCCTGCATAAATACTTTAGGATCCACTCCTTCAGCACGAGAACGGCACCCCGCAGCGCTCCACTGACGGCGACCAACACTTCAAATACTCGTTCTCGGCCAGCCGAGTACCTAGTATCTCTTACACGAATACAGAGCTAAGATCTACGATGGTGACGTGAAGTTAAGCTACATTGCTGCGGTGAAAAATCGGATGGGTTACCATTTTAGAAAATAGCGAGTGTTTTAAAATATGGTAACATATTGCCAAGCTAACGTTTTTGTCAGGTTAAGCAACGCTGACCAAGGTCAAGATTTGGATGGGTAGCCTTTTTAAAAGAGGAGTCTCTAAAAAAATGCTGAAGATTGCCATGCTGACGTGTTTGACAGGTTAAGCGATACTGACCAAGGTAATAAATTGGATGGGTGACCATCTAAAAACAAGGAGTGTCTTAAAAATGCTGAAGGATTGCCACGCTGACGTTTTTGGCAGGTTAAGCAACACTGATCAAGGTTAAGATTTGGATGGTGAGCGTTTCAAAACTTTTGGATACAGACCTGTTCCGGTTCCGACAGCAGTCACAATCTCGAAAGACTGGCCTCAAAGACACTGGACAGCGTAGACCAGCGTATTCCGCAATAAAAACACTGGGATCCACCTCCTCATGAGACTGGGCGACTCACCGGGTAGTTCTGCACGCCGTAGCCGCACATGATGTTGACGAGCCCGGAGGAGATGTCGGTGGCGTTGATGCAGCACGAGAACGGCACCCCGCAGCGCTCCACTGAGGGCGACGAACAGTTGAAGTATTCGTTCTTCGACCAGTCCATGTAGCCGTCTGAGGTTAGGCCGCAGCAGTGGAACTGGAAGATCAAAGAAAAATATGTAGAAAAATGAGAACAACGAAACGAAGGTGACATTTGATGATGTCCCATCCTAAAAAAAACGCGTCTGCCTTTGTAATTCCTCAAAGAGCCAGAAATTTGGCCATTCGCAGAAAAACCACTAAGTTTCATATTTATTTGCCACCCAACTCACCGGTGCAATTTTTTTAGGTTCGTCCGTGTTACCGGGATTTTAAAATGTTTTTTTCCTCATGCACCTAAGCACTGTTTTATATGTAACCTCGTTTTACAATACACTTACCTACAAACCACAGAAGGCATTAATTAACAACATAAAACCAACATTTAAATGCAAAACAGGAAAAATTAAATACTGGAATGAACAGCCAAGAATATTAAGGTAAAAAAGTTTTTTTTTGCATGCCTTCCTGCCTCATTATTGTAATTTTAATTAATAACCCAAGACTGGTAGATAATGTCTTCTGGCATTAACGGCCGGTTTCAATAACGTATCTACCTTTAACCAACTGTCAAATTAGCTACCAACAGTAGCTGAAACGTCACGTTTGAAAGGCAAATATGACGTTTCAGCTAATTTGACAGTTGGTCAAAGATATCTACGTTATTGAAACCGGCCGTAAGTGCGCCATGTACAGGCAACAAAGCTATTTGGTATACAGTCAAAATATTATTTTTTCCACTTCACAGCCAATATTTATTTCTAACTAGTGGTCCCGGCGAACTTCGTACCGCATCGGAACAAATATTTGCCGTGTTTTTGTCGTGTATCCGATATGGTAATGTTTACGAAAATTATTTTTTAGTCTCTTTTAAAGTCCATACAATCGTACTGGTCAAATCATATGAGAACCATGTAAGTTAATGTCTGAAGTGGTCCTTTGAGGAAAGTACCACACAGATTTTAGTGGACCTGTCCAAACAGTGCAAGCGTTTGTCAGTTATCATGTAGCTCAAACTTAGAACTTTAAGGAGCTCAACGACCCGACGACCAATGCCAAAGAAAAGGGTGTGCTGTGTTTTCTATTGTTGTTGTACCAAATAATGTCTTATCTATCTAACCACCCATATGCAAGCAAAGGGCATTTGAAGAAACACGGGTAGGTTTTAGTCAGTAAGAGTCTGAAATTTCTCCCGCTCCGCCCAGAGCGGGATGAATCATTTGTCAATCATAAATCAATCTATTTATTTTTTTATTTTTGAGCACATACATTTTTATTTCTCTTTTTCTTTTAAAAGTAAGAGTCGCAACATTTTATTTTAGTTGCTTTTTGTACAAACTATTTTAGTTTTGTTTAATTTATGTGTATTATCTATGTTTTCCAGCGTAGCGTAGGTATGGCACTCGTGGGCTGCAGTTGAAAATCAGCGTCAGGTGGTATACCTTGTGTTGCCATCTAGCATTATGCTGAGCTGAGGCCCTTCTGGCATCGTGGTTTTCATTATTTATTTTGTTTAATTTTAAAGTGTATTTGTTTTTTATAATGCCGATAAACACAATTTGATTTCCCATCCACAAAAAAACCCCACAACTGTAGATACAGTTTAAACAAACAATAGAATAAACTCACATCTCTCTGCGCGAAATCAATAAAGTTCTGCAGGTCGGGGTCATCTCTATAGGCGTGGACCACTCGCTCCGTGAAGCTCAGCTCTAGCAGGCCGTGCAGCGAGCGAGGAAACACGAACCCGCAGACTGCGCCGCCCATCTCCACCAGGAATAGGATGAGCAGGCAGAGGGAGTACTGTGGACGAAAATAATAACATGATTAAAATAGGTAAATAGGTATTTGACTGTTTTCGTTCTATGATTGGCATACGGCTAACAGACCGAGGTCCATAACGTCGAGATCCGAAAATGTACGAAGATTTTCGACATCGGAAATCGAATTCCGGATCTGAAATGGGGCTGAGCAGGACACTTGACATGCGTGTTTATGATAGGTGGCCCGCCTTATTGGCGGTGACCGAATTTGATTGTCTAAAATATCTCCGAGTCGGTTCGAGAAATTGTGGACTGACATAAACTGGCGACCAATCAGCACTCTGGTCTACAATTTATCTGTTTTGGTATGATAGTTAAATTGGAAACTTGGCCTTTGTTGGTGTGAGCCCATATCTGAACAGACCAATCAGAACCTGGTTTCCAGGTTTACTATCACACGAAAATGGATAAATTGTAGACTTGTGCTCTGATGGTCGCCATTTTATGTCAGTCCACAATTTCTCGAATAACTTCGAGATATTATAGACTATCAAATTTTGATGCGTAAAAAAGTATTCCAAATGTTCAGTTGACAATTTATTGAGAGTTTCCTATCTCTCAAGTTATTTTATAATCTTACGGAGTTTTCCACTTTCCGGTGGCATATATATATATACAGTCTATATGTATTTTTTCATTATGCCATATTTAGTTCCTGTCGTAATCTGTTCTTTTATGCATATTACCTGTGCAAAATAATATCGATGTTTCACATCTGCCAGGCGTCCCGTGACGGCTCACAATTTTTTTTTACACAATTACAAGTATTATTTATAAAACCATTCTTATTCAAAACATTCCTCACGACATTGTTCCTAAGTGCAGTGTTTTTTTATATATTACGAATAACTGAGAAATGGACCTAGTATGTTTACTTTTGTAAAATTCTTTGTTTTATAAACAAAATTAGCAGACTAATGTCACGTTTCTTGTTCGCATATCTATCCTTATAATAAAGCTGAAGAGTTAGGTTAGGTTAGGTTAGCACATAGGTCGGGCGTCGGAGAGGAGGGCATACGCTGCCCTCTTCCGGCCCCCCTAACTGGGTCCAGGGGCGGCGGACTTGGGGATGTCCGTCGCCCCCCACTCATCCGGACCCGAGGTGGCGGCGCGTGGTGTTCCCGTGCGCCCCTCTTTGACGTAGCGAGGGGAGTTAAACACCTCACTCCCCTCGCCGACGCGAGGTGGCCCGCAGAGGCGGGCCGGCACCAGCCGGGGATTGCGGAAGTCGCATACGTTCCCGCGATCCCCGGCGTAGGTGGAAGATGGAACACCGGGGTGGTTTTAGTCAGTAAGAGTCTGACAGACCCCTCCACCCGCCCCAGGGTGGAGGATTTCCATGAGGATTTCCCACCGACCAAAAAAAAAAAAAAAAGGTTAGCACATAGGGTGACATAATGGGAACGCGCTTTTCTCTGGAACTACCAGTCGGATTTGAAAATTCTTTTTGTATATTATCATATATATACAGGAAAAGGCTATTATAGGCTATACGGATACGGGAAATTCGCGGACAAAAGCTAGTTTTATTTATATTTATAATAATATATCCTTTTGACCACCACATTATAAAATGCGTTGCCGTGCCACCCATCAAACAGCTTTAGTTTTACTAAATTAAATAATATGTCATTGAACAGATAATAAAGGAGCTCGTGGCTAAATAATAACAGCCGCACGGGTCGATCTTCAAGGTTAAGCAACCCTTGCCACGGTCAATCTGTGGATGGGTGACCATCTTAACATACCGAGTTTCCTCCGTGCCTCGGAA
This sequence comes from Mamestra configurata, assembly GCA_002192655.3. Classification (NCBI taxonomy): domain Eukaryota; kingdom Metazoa; phylum Arthropoda; class Insecta; order Lepidoptera; family Noctuidae; genus Mamestra; species Mamestra configurata. Next base: position 4,587 of record NDFZ01005233.1, on the reverse strand, counting down.
AGAACGTTAAGCCGTTGGTCCCGGCTGTCATTTGTAGATCTTTGGCAGTCGTTACGGATTGTCAGAAGCCAGAAAATCTGACTCGTCTTACCGAGAAGTACCGTGTCACCCAGTTAATGGGTTGTGGAGGTCTGGTAGGCAGCCGCTCCACGTAAAATACTGGTATTCAGCTGAATCCGGTTTGACTGGGATCCGACCCCAATTTAGTTAGGAAAAGGCAAGATGATGATGAACAAATAATAAATTATTATTCGAAGCGAAAAACCATAAATTGAATAAATTCCGACAATTACGTGAATAGGCTGACACGAATCGTTGTGGTTGACATTATTTGCTTTTATGACTAAACTATTATATGCCCGTATGACTATTTTGACCAGACACGAGGAAAATTAAATGATATTCCGATAAATTAGGAATATTAACGGTAAAGGGACAAGAATATTAAACTTATTGGCACAGTTTCAGTATCATAGCGTCATGTGACCACACCTAAATTGAAATGTCATCAGCATCATCATCCTCATATCAGCCGAAAGGCGTCCGCTGCTGGACATAGGCCTCCCCCAAGTGTCGCCACAACAACCGGACCCGTGCGTCTCGCATCCATCGGCTACCCGCGACCTTCACCAGTCATCGGTCCAAAATAAATTCGGCATGCTTCGGTATGCTCCAATATAATTTTAATAGGGAACCAGCAAGCAAAATCGTAGGTACTCTATAATGTATTTCGTATGACAACAGCCTCATACAGAAACACGCTCTAGGTAGAGTCGTGCCGATAACAGAATACTGCACTGATAACAGAGAGTTTAAACGAGACTATTGTTATGCGGTACAGTAATAAATATGATATTTAGGATTTCCTGAAAAAAACTGTATTTTCCAGTACCTACGGTTTTTTTAAATTTTTAAACCGGTTGTAGATAACAAAGCAATTTTGCTTCTGAATATGTGGGATGGTATAACTGGAGCAAGGCTGTACCTGAGAAGGGGTTCCCATCCCTAATTAAATAAGTAAGAGATTAGATCTACACTACCTACACTAATATAATAAAGAGGAAAATTATGTATTTTTGTGTGTGTGTATGTTTGTAATGAATAAACTCAAAAACTACCGTACCGATTTCAAAAATTCATTCACCATTGGAAAGCTACATTATCAGCGAGTAACATAGGCTATATTTTATCCCCGTACTCCCACGGGAACGGGAACTACGCGGGTGAAACCGCGTGACGTCCGCTAGTAAGTAATATATTTAAAAAATGTTTAAGTAATTTTTTTAAAAGTGTAATGTGTAAAGTAAAATGTAAAAGATGGTTTAATAAGGATAAGAAATAAATGGCTTTTTTATTTTATTTAAGTGGGAGCCATCAGCAATCAACCAACTCAAACTATCGGAACTTGCCGGTCGATTCTGTAAACATATCGAAGTGAAGGATTGGGTGAAATGATTACGAGGAGAGCTGTCAATCCATATTATCAGGTTGTCACGTGATCACAAAGTGTGCTGTCATTCCATCTTGATTATATGGATTGACAGCTCGCCTCGTGATCACTTCAACCAAGCCTTCACTTCGACATGATCATTTTAGAATCGACTGGCTGGTCTTTGACTGACGTGCAACAGTCCAAACTCAAGGTTTGACAACGTGGCATGGAGCGCAGATACTCGGGTGTTAAATTAACGGATCTCGTTTAAAACACTACCAAAACACAGATCGTGGACGTGGCTCAGAAGGCTGCCAATCTGAAATCGCGAAGGAGATGGTGGGGGGGGGAGGATATGAATGTCTTCCTTTGGATTTGGGAAGAGGAGGCGCAGAGCCCGGAACAATGAAAGTAATCGAAGCTAGGCTAGTTTTTAATCAGCAAGACTCGGAAGATGACGGAGCAGGCCTTTGGAGACACAAGGTTCTGCATATGTTCAGGCTTATTCATAAAATAATTCTAACCGTAAGCTTATTCGTGACAATCTAAGAAGTCGGATTTGACAGCTGAGTAGAGAGGGATAGAAGATCGCTTTACCACTATGTGCGAAAGAGATTTATTTTCATGTCCCTTTCATACTTACTAGTAAAGCAATGTTGTATCTTGCTTTCAAAAACGACTTCTAAGATTGTCACGAATATATTTTAAATTCTTTAAATAAAATTTGAATTAAGAACCCAAAGTCCATTGGAAGAGAATGCTTACGTCCCTAGACATTCTCTGCCTATCAACGTTTAGATTTCTTAAACTCAAATTCGAATTCAGAATCTGCTAATCATTAGTTAAACTAAGCATATGTTCACAATCGATTATGAATAAGGCTGCATATTCTTTACTGACCAACTTGTGCGTGTTGAGTGCAATATGTTGGTATGTTACTAACTCCCCGGGCACGTCTTCTGAACTAAGAGTAGGTACTATAGCTTTTATGGAGGTGAAATAATTGTCCAACTTGACACTTACCTCTAAACTTTACTGCACGGCACGACAGGCACGCATTATCCAGATTTATGAGGTCGCCGACGAAACCCGTAAAGCTCACTCCGAACACTACGCCGCCGTGTAAAGGAATCAGATCATTGATCACCATGTTAGTAAGTTACTTACTGACTTGAGAGGGTATGTATACTCACCGAGAGCGCCGACGCAGCCCACGGCGCTGACTACGAAGACAACGCCGACAAGCAGAGTGGTCAGAAGAGTGATCATCTTTAGTAAGTTACTTACAAACTTGAGCAGATACGTATTATTTCTGAGAGCGCCGACGCAGCCCGCTAAGCTCACTACGACCACGACGACGCCGAGCAGAGCGATCAGATGACTGATCACCATGTTAGTTGGTCACTTACAAACTTCAGCAAACAGGTATTCTCTCGCGGGGCACCGACAAAGCCTGCGAAGCTCACTATGAATACTACGCCGTCGACCAGAGCTATAAGAAGACTGTTCAGCATGTTAGTAAGTTACTTACAAACTTGAGCAGATACGTATTTTATCTGAGAGCGCCGACGCAGCCCGATAAGCTCACTATGACCACTACTACGCCGAGCAGAGCCATCAGATAACTGATCACCATGTTAGTTAGTTACTTACAAACTCGAGCAGACAGGTATTCTCTCGGGGGGCACCGACACAGCCCGCGAAGCTCACTATGAATACGACGCCGTCGACCAGAGCTATAAAAAGACTGTTCAACATGTTAGTAAGTTACTTACAAACTTGAGCAGACAGGTATTCTCTCGGAGGGCACCGACGCAGCCCGCGAAGCTCACTATGAACACTACGCCGCCAAGCAGAGCGATCAGAAGACTTATGTTCAGCATTAAATCGTATACGGTGTCCAGCTGAAAAAGAAACATGAAAATCAGTGATGTCTGTAATGTAGGCAGGATGATAAGGGAAATGTTTTAGACACAATAAACCGGTTCTGTTCTTCATGTTAGAAGTTTCTGATGAAATGAAGAAGCTTCTAAGTTGGCGAAACTTACTTTTAATCTTGGACTACCGGTAACGACTGTCAAAAATTACTTATGTGTCCTTGAATGTCTTAAGATGAGTCTTTTGAGACATAATTTAGAATGCCAAAATAAAGGTTTATACAAGATTACAACATATTATATCTCTTTCCAAAGTTGACCCTCTTTTTTGGCTTTGATGAGGGAACTATGGCACTTTTATGTACACGTTTATTTGCAATGTTTATAAATACAGTAAGTAAGCCACATGTGTCGCCAAATGTGTAACACGTTTTGCAGCAAAGTGAGTGGTGCTAACACAATGCGCAATAAACACGAATTAAGGACGGTTGCATCAGTGTTAAAAGGATGTTACGTAAAATAAACGTGTCTCTGCTTATTTAACACGCGACAACATGATTATGTAAGCTGTGTGATGTAGGCATCTTCGTTTTTGTTAACTGTTTCCTTTTGACATGACAGTTTTTTTGTGTAGCCTTTTTTAACTGTTGGGGTCAGCTACCAGTCTAATCGGATGCAGCTATTACCAGTTTTTATTTTTATTTGTGATGAGTTTGCTCTTGACTCTAGTCTAGGTCATAGATGACAGAGACAAAGTCGACGTAGGAGTGAGCTTACCCAGAAGAAGCCTGTTCACTCTAATTTTGAAGAGATTAGGGTTGTATGCGTTCGGAAACACAGACGCAGGCAGAGAGTTCCACTCCTTTCCTGTGCGCATTATAAAAGACGTTTAGAAACGTTTAGTGCGAATTGGTGGAATAGCAACAAGGTAGGGATGGTAACTTGCAGTGTGTCTAAATGTCCGATGGTAGAAGGGTGCCGGTGGAATGAGGTCGTGGAGTTCTTGGACTCTCTACCACCACACCAGTATTTTACATAAAGCGACTACCTATCTGAACTCAACAACGCAGTGACTGGATGGCGCAATACCTCTTGGCAAGACTGGTGTCAGATTTTTGGGTCTCTGCGTTAAAGGAGTTACAATGAAAACCTGTTTCTGCTTATTAAATGATAACAAATCCCTTTTCGAAGTTATTAAAGCAAATAGATGAAAATTTACCTTCCCCCCTTATCTCCGAAACTACTGAGCCTAAAATTTTTTTTTTTTTTTTTTTTTTT